>VZSU01000689.1:1813685-1852620 GCA_013398715.1 Nesospiza acunhae | reverse complement strand
CCTCTCTACCTGGCATCATGCTTGTTCTAGGTATCTCAGCCTTAGAAAAAAAACTGGCTTTAATAAATCTGCCAAGGTTGAGAATTTGTCTTGGGGTTAAGCTTGAGGAAAACACAAAGAACAGAGACCCAGGGACACTAAAACTAAAAAATGCATGCCAAAGGGAACATGATACTGTATGAAAAATATTCTGTTAAAACTTTTCTCCATGACTGAAGTCAAAACCATAATCATAAGCATATCCCTAACCCTTGGAGGAGCAGGCAAAGCTGCATGGGGGTGCAGCTGGTGCAAAGGAGAAACTCAATGGATGGAGCAATGTTGGTGCAGCGCCCCGCTGGCCTTGGCAGGCCTTTTGCAACTTCAGTGTCCCTGGAGCTCCGGGCTTTGTGGTTTTCTGAACTGTAACCCTAAACGTAACCCTAAACATAACCCTAACCCTAGCTGCAGCAGGAAAAGCTGCATGGGTGTGAGGCTGGTGCCAAGGAGAAAGTCTGGAAGGAGCAATACTGGGGCAGTGATGTGCTAGCCTTGGTGGGCCTTTTGTAGCTGCAGCGTCCCCAGAGCACTTTTTACAGCTATTGAAGAAATAATATAATTTGGGATTCGATGTGTACTACCACTCAGTTTTTGGTGGGGCACACATCAAGATACTCTCCCTCAATTTTCAGGTAAGTAACCCTGAAATCTGCATCCAAACTCCCAGGAGAAGTCCTGAATGCTTATCAGGGCATGTGTGTGTAGGGGACTTCTGCCTCTGTGATAATTCTTGTGTCTTTCATTGTCTTTGTAAAACAGTGTCTTTCAGTGAGGAATATTTATTTTATCTCTTCCCACAGCTGCATCTCTAAGATGGTGATTCTTCGCTGGGGCCTGAGCCCTTTTGGCACCAGGGATGACCCTGTTGTGTCAGGGACCGAAGATGGGTTTGAGACCTGACACATTTCATCTCTGGTTGCACATGTTGACAAGAAGAACTTATTGTTAGCTGGTAGGAATAACCTGCAGAAACAAAACTATGTATTGGTCACCTTGTAGGATTCATCCTGTGAAAGGGGGAACAACATACAAGCATAGTTGGCATAGAGGTGTGATCATGGGCCGTTGTGACCTCATCTCATAGCCCTGTGTGACATGATGTTGAAACTGGCCACTCCTGAAGAGAAGATATAAGTTGTGGTCCTGGGGTGGAGGAGAGAGGATTGTGACGGTGTTCACAGGGGCCTCAGGTTGAAGGAAGAGACGAGGATTTGACTCCATGTTTCAGAAGGCTTTATTTATTATTTTATGATATATATTACATTAAAATTATACTAAAAGAATAGAAGAAAAAGTTTCTCAGAAGACTAGCTAAGCTAATAATAGAAAGGAATGAATAACATAGGTTTGCATCTTGGATAGAGAGCTAAGATAGCTGGACTGTGATTGGCCATTAATTATAAACATCCAAGATGGGCCAATCAAAAATCCACCTGATGCATTCCACAGCAGCAGATAATCATTCTTCACATTTTGCCCCTGAGGCCTCTCAGCTTCTCAGGAGGAAAAATCCTAAGGAAAGGATTTTCATAAAAGGATGTCTTTGTCAGAGGATGACATGCTGCACAGTTTTCATCCAGGGAATGCCCTGAAGGTGCGCTGCCCTCCTTCCACTCCTGCTCAGTAGATATGCTCAATCTCCTCCTCCTGCTTAGTGGCTTCTCCAACATTCAGCGGTGTGTATGCATTTAATTTCTAACAGGACAAATAAAATTGACTTGCTTTGCTATTCTGACTGCTTCTTGAGTTTTTTGTGCACGAGTATCCTCCCAAACCTTGCTGGGTCTTTCATATGCACCAGCTATCTGTGGTAGAGAGTGAGGGGGACACATCCTGCAGCACAGACAAGGAAATTTTTCACATATACTGTGAAAAATGGGTGTTAGAATGTTTTATATTACAAGTAACAAAAAGAAAAGCGATGAAAAAAACCCTAGTCTAGTCATGAATGGTCATTTTGTTCTTAATAACTACTTAATGTTCCAGACCAATAAATTTGGTTTTCAAAAAAATATTATACATTTCAGAAGCCTTAATCTTAACACTGAAATGCAGTTTATTAGCTCCTCTAATAAAGGAGAAAGAAGACATCAGTCTATCTGGAAGTTGTATGAAACATCTTTATTTAGGATCTGAGCCCTAAATTTTGGTCTTCTGGAAGTATTTGAACATTCCGTACTGTACCAGCCAGTATTATAAGTCAATAATATATCAAGATCCTGAAGTAATTTAAAGGAAAAATCATAAGGGAAATTCAAATATATCAATAAAACAAATTCTACATCTGAAGCATCATAAAATTTAATCTAATTAAAAATGAATCATTTAAGCCTTGTCCTTTAAAGGAGTGAAAAAGAACTTCCTTGGGAATCTGAGGATGAAAGTAAGAAACCAAGAAAATCGAAATAAAAAGCAGTTGCTAGGACACCAAAGCAAGTTTGTTGTATTTATTAGAAACCTGAAGTACAGAAAGACATACAATAAGCTGGCATGAATATGTGCTTTATAAAGATTAGTAGAAAAACTGTGATGATAGGGGAATAGACAGTAAAATTCAAAGTATATGAGAGATTCTTATATCGTCAGTTTGAAGCAAGCTATAGCTCTTTGCTACTTCTTCTGGATGAACAATTCTAAAAAACTGTAAAATTATTTTACTGTTATCGTGCTTAAATTTGATAACTTTGGTGATGTTTATGTAACTGATTGGGTAGATTATTACCACATGGTTTTACTACAGCTTTATTGTTATAGCTTACACAGTACTCATTGCAATCAAATTTAGTTTCTCTCATTACACACGAGGCTGATTTAAAACAGATAAAGTATTTTAAAAGAAGACTTTAGGAGATTAGGCTTAGAAGAAAATTTAATATTATACATTAGCTCTGATATACAACAGTATTTCTTCTGTCTCTAAAAACATTTTTATTTAATAGGTTCTAATTTTAATAATAAAATTAGGTGCCACTGAGACAGAGTTAAACATGTATCTCTGAAGTTACCAGCGTGAGGAAAGAAATAGACAAGAAACATTTTTCCTTTGTATATATTACCTCTAACACTACGTATAATTCTCAAAATAATGGTTAGATTTTTTTTTATTTCAGTTTGTCATCAGAAAGATTATAAGGTATAACAAAAAAGGATATTTATCAGGAAAAAACCACAACAGTAAGAGACCCATCATACATTTTCCTTCCCTTGTGTCCTTATTAATCACAAACATTGTGAATTTCTCATGTCCCTCTTTCACATTTGTTGAAAGTTGTGTTAAAAATATCCTTTCCATTCCTTCACTTTTCTACATTCACTTGTATGCAAATTACCAAGAACTACAGTTAAAAATAATTTTTGCATGATTACATCTATTTTTCTTTCCAGGACATAGAACGCTTTCAAATGAGCAAGTTACCTTGTACTCCATAGACATTCATAAGAAAGTAAAAGTAATATTTTATTAGAAGTCATTAGTTTAATATACTAAACAGAATTTCTATCACACTTGTCTGGGAAAAAAAAAACAACTCAACAAACAAAAAATTTCAACATTTTCACTCTCAGGCACATTAGAAGTTTTATATTTGTGAAACTTAAACTTGTCTGGAAATGTCTTGGAAAGTTAAATGTATACATCTATATTTTGAAGTTAACATAGCTCCAGGCTAATGTTATGTAACACTGTTTACAGGCATAAGATAGCTCTCTTAACATGGTTGGCTGCTTTTTTTTTTTCATTCCATTAAGTTTCTGTAAACTTCCCATAACTCCTTAAAATCTGTTGCTTAAGTTAACTGCTTTAGAAATGACATATTTCTATTTTTTATATGACAATTCAAATTCTGGAACAAAATACTGTCTATGGAAAAATCACCATAGACTTCAAAATGTGAAAATGTTTTGCATAATTTCTAAATAAATCATAAAAAGTCATGACAGCAAAACTGTTTCAAAATCCAGTGTGTTTTGAGACAAAATCCTTATTTTTCAGTTCTTTTTTAGGTTTATTTAGGAAAAACTAACTAGAAGGCCAAATCCTTGTTTCAGAGAACTTTCTTGTGTCAGTTCTTCTTACATTCACACATGGAGCAATAGTACTCTAAATACTGCCTTAGGTTTTAATGAATGTATAGAGGCAATTCAGAAACATGAACATAGGGTTTTATACAAATATGTTTAAAATCTCGAGATACACAGGAATAGTATAGAATCACAGCAAATTAAAACCTGTCGTACAATATATTTCAGTTTCTTCCAGCTCCACTCCAATATATAAATATCTGAATAATTTCAAGTGCACAAAAGGAAAATTAGAGAAAAATATTTCAGTGTGAGAACTTCTGAAGAATTTTTAATGGTATGTGTCTGGCTCCTGGATTGATGCAAATTATCACTACATTTAACTATGTTCAAGTATCCATATGCATGATCCAACAACTGTACTTATGCATGTGTATGTACACTGAACGTCTTCAAAAGATTAGAATTCCTGATAAATGCATCAGGACAGGTGATGGTGAAGGAAACCCAGCCCTGTAATGAATGTGTGCTTGCACCACATGGCTGTGGCACAGTTGTTTATGAGGGTAACATAAAGGAACTGTTGCCTAATTACTCTCTCCTGCTTCTTGGACTGTATGCCAGGTGAGTTGTTTGAGAAGCTCACAGACATATTCCTCCTGTGTACCTGTGGTATGGGATCACAAAGCAGGGAAGAGAGAGGAGTGCTGATCTGAAAAATGCAATTCAGTCCATTAATGGGGTTCTAAAGACTGAGCCTCATATTCAGTTCATGAGACTTTTCAGAGACTTTGTCCTTTTCTCTGCCCTTATCTTCCATCTCAAAAAATTGCTGCAAATGCATTAGGGGAGATTGTTCTATTTACTTCTATTCAGTCTGATGTCAAACAGAGTAGATTACCTCTACATGATCTAATACTGCTTTTGATAATAGTTTATTTAGAGCTTGTGGAAGAAAAATAAATAGATAAATAAATAAGTTTCATATTTTTTCATTCTTATGTACCTCATTTAGACAAAAAAAAAGTCTGCCAAGAAAACAATCAAAAACAAAGGATTTTATTGGGCATGAAATCTCATTTTAAAATGCTGTTTCTAATGTCTCTATATATCTTTGTGGCTTTGTTCCTCTATTCTGAAAGTTCTTTGTTTGCTTTATTAAAAGGCAAAAAAGAGATACTAGAGCTTTGTGACTTAGGAGTTTTTTCTTATCAACAGACAACAGAAGGAATATTTGGAACCTGCTAGTACAATTCTTTGGAAATTTGCTGTGTCCCTCTCAGTAACGGTATATATACATTTTTTTTTTCCTCTAGGGTCTTGAAATAAATACTGTAATGCTTTTATTTTCAATTCTTTATGAAAATGTGACACAATAAATCAATACATAATTTGAAGAAGAAAAAAATCTAATTTTATTTACCCACCTGTATTTCTATAGAAAATTGAGATCTTTTAAAGAAATTTAAAACCCTGATTTGCTTTTTCTATGTGTGTTTCTGACATTTAACTTTCTTAAGGAGCTACATAAAAAAGAAAGATCTTTGGATTAGCTTTAGGAACCAATTCCCTTTCCTCCGAACTACATCTTCCTGGTACACATCAAGTTTAAATTTTATTGACAATCAAGAATGCAGATAAAAAAAAAAATCAATGCAATTAAATTCACATTAAAATTTACTAACATGAAAAGAAAAGTTTCAAGAGGATGTTAATATTAATATGGAATCCTGACACTTTGAAAACCCTATTGAATTTACTGAAGGCAGCTTTTGATCAATAGGAACATACTGATAAGTGCATTGGTGATTTTATCTACTAACTTTTGCAATATAATGAACTTGATAGAAATTGAGTTTTCACAAGATATTCCAGGTAATTGAATATCCAGATTTTTTTTATCAAGTGAATTTATCAGAATTATATAAGTAAGATAATCAGAATTAAGCTTTATCAGGTTGAGAGAGACAAGGGGCGAGAGACAGATGAGTTAGATGCACAGGCATTATGCAGAAGTGGACTTTTAACTCAGGTTGATTTCTATGTAATTGAAATCAGAGGAAATGTAGCAGAATTGAAAAAAGTTAGAAAAGCAAAACAAAGCAACAACAATTAAAAAAAAAGAGTTTAGAAGACAAATGTAGAACTAAACCAGCTGAAATAACTGGGATATATTCTCAAGATCTGAACAAGATCCATAAAGTGGTATAATCAGGAAACATCAAAAGGGAAAGAAGGAAGTTATCCGAGCCTAGCAAAGTATGAGGGAGAAGGGACTAAACTTTTGGGGTTTTTTGGGCAGTGAGGGGAAGGGAGGGAAGTGTATTGGGATGACTTTTGCATAACAACTAATACCTGCTGTCTTCAGTGTCTGTGTAACATAGTGTTAAAGTCGATACAACAACGTCAATCCATCTTTTCCATCATTGCTCTCTTGCAGCTAGGATGACAATGTTAGGTTAGCCGTAGAATATCTGAGACTATGAGGTAGATACTGGAAAGAAATCAACCATACACACAAACAGAAAAGCCAGAACCAATGAAGCTGCCGCACTTCTCCAACTGATTCTGACTATGTTTTGGGTTCTTCATTGCTGCATTTCTTCTGGAATTTTTTTTTTTTTCTGCATCTTATCAAGTGCAATTAAAGGGCTGGAGTGTGACTGTCTTAGATGACTTTCACCCCAAATTTCAGGAAGTAAAGTACTTTAAAGTACATCTGATCACTGTCATCCCAGAAGTAGCCCTTTAAAACAACCTAATCAGTTAAATAAATGTCCCAAGTTCATCACTTATGGATCTGTTTGCATTTAAACTCAGTATAATCACTGGCACACAGAAATATTAATTTTAGCAAAACACTCTAAATAGCCCTAAATGAAATGTTTATATACTTATATGTATAAACTATGCCTCCATTTCATCATGTTCCCAAATTAATATACTTAATTTGAGAGAACATTGACATTAAGGTCACACATTCGCTTCTATATATCAGGTATAGTTGATTTTCTCTGAAGTGCAAGTATTAGGAAATCCAGTTTACACATTTAAATTAACAACAAATTTAAGCTAATCAAAATTAATTATTCTATGCAATGTATTTTTTTGCTGTTATGATAGAAAAACACCTTACTTTTTTAAACTTCCCTGTACTTCACTTTTAGTTTATTATTAATTAACAACTAACAGATACCTTAGATATATTCCTGAACAAAGAATACATTTCTCTACTGTTTTCTTGGTAGTTTTACTTCCAAATACATTTTAATAAGTACTCACACTTTAAAATGATTTTTGTTGTGAGTCATCCCAGCACAATTTGTTTACTTCCAAAAGCAGAGTTTTAAAAGGGAAGTAGCTAAGCTTCTAAACATAGAAAATTTGAATAAATATTAATAATTGTAAATGAATAACTTTATTGAGTTTTTCATGTTAAAGCTGGAATTTAAATTAATATAAATTCATAGTAGATGAGTCTTGCATCATATTTCTTTATTGTTGTTTAACTATACATTTTTTCCCCATATCTTATTTCTGCTACTAACTGACAAGGAAATCAAGTAATGTCCAGAAATATATTGTATATTTGACTATAAGATGTATGAAAGGGAAATAAATGTATATGCAAATGAAGAGTCCCATCAAGTTAGATATGTCTCTACCAGATTCCAGAATGTTTGCAGCCACCACAAGAGGCAACAAGAAAAAGAAAAGTGGTTGAGACTTGACAAAAAAGCCCCACAAACATTTCAGAATCTGTCAGGGAAGTACCATCAGTACAACTGATAAGTTTCAGTCATTCATCGAACCAATGCATCCTCCAGGCTCACTGACCAACACTGAAGTGCATTTCTCTGTTCATCAGGTTAATAGAGTCAAGATGATGGTGCTATGAGGCAGTAGGGTATAACTGTCTCTGCAGTTATATTTTTAGTGTGGTTTCTGGGATGACTTTAGTCCTTCACAATTTATTGTCTTCAGTAATACCCAGGTACAATGGAGTAGTTAGCAGAGACCAGAAGCAAAAATCCTGACCACAGCTATTCTGTCCCAAAAAATACATTAACTGTGCTGTTACAGCTAAGCCTTATCATTTAGTATCTGAGTCAGAGGAATGTCCCGACCACCTTAGTATCAAAACAAACCAGAATTTGGAAAAGATATTGTCTGAGGAAAATATTAATAAAATCTACTCCTACAAACTAGTACAGAGTTATGAAAGAAACAAAATTTCTTAAGATGTGCTGCATAATCCTTTTGAGGAGCTGAAATAGAGCCCATATTTTTTTTTAATGTGCTTTCTGTTTCTCCTGTGTTCCTATATATTTCAGCAATGTGGAGTTAAAACATTGTTCAGGCATCAGCTTGGTATTTGTGATGTCGCTATTTTTAACCTTGGTATGAAAGTCACACTCATTTAAAGGAATCAGTGTTTACTACTTCTTTATCTTTTGCTGTGCTGACCTCTTTGAACCAGCAAATAAAATCAGAACTGCTTTTAGTTGGCTCTGTTTGATGATACGGTGTTACTGTTTTATAGTTATGATACACCCAGGGTTAGTAGCCTATCTATCACTGGAGATAGGTCACCTTTTTTTTTTGGGTGGGGGGATTTGGTTTGGTGTTTTCTTTGTTTTGTAGAGGGGGGAAAGTTTTTTTATTTGTTTGTTTTGTGTTTGGTTTTGTTTGGTTTTACTTGTTTGGGGTTTTTTTTGCATCTGGCATTTCTTTTCCCAGTAAATGTTTTTTTATTCCTGCATGGAGCCAGCTTGATAGTTAGATGAGCTCTTGGGAGAAAAAGAGAGAATACAATTAATGGAGTGCTATGAACAGAAACATAAGAGAAGTGGAAAAGAGGTTTTCACAGTTGCCAAGAATAAGAGTATTTCCATCTATTTGCAAAGCTAGTGCTGAGAGAAGTACAAATAGGACTCAATAAGGATGTTGCTTTATGTTATTTCAAGATTTCTTATTCTTGTGCCTACATATCATGGCAATTAGTGACTAAGAAAGATCTAGGTAAGGATTAGTGTTTTGACAATATTTCCACAATGTGTGATAATTACTAAACACCTTAAACTGAAAATCAGACTTAGTCCTACCATGAAAAATAATCTTGTCAGATGCTGTATTTTATTTGTCATCCTACTTCTTGTGCCATTCTCCCTTTCTTCTCCTTATGTTATATTTTACAACATGTTATATAGTCATACCAAATCAGAGTTCAAACAATATGCTAAATATCTTACTTATAGACTATAATAAGACACATTGTGATTTTTTAAGTGGAAATGTTGATTATGAAAATAAATGCTGCAAATCTTAAAAATACTGTTCTGTGTTATGCTTCACTTTTTCTGGCAGGTGAAATTTGTTTCTCTTCAGAATTTTTATGGAAGTCATTAAATAGGCCTATATAATAGATAGAATTAATCAACCTTGTTCAGTAGCAAAAGTAAATCTTCTGTTCGAAGGTACAATGATAAACACAGATTTATTTCTTCACCTAGAGATATATATGTGTTTCCTGGATTACAGGTAAAATAATAAACTGGAAACTTTCCTTCTTTTTGAAGCATCATATTATCTTTCTAACTGCAGCATGATAATCTTCAAAATATCAAAAAAACCCCAAAATAATGTTGAAGAAAGTATTTGAAAATCAATTCTATGCTATTTCTGACTTTACAGAACTATATGTTTAATGTATTTCACAGTGGCATTCTCTTAGCAATAATTTTATGTTCAGAAAAATTTTTACTCTCTTGACATCATTCTAGAATACTTATAGATGCATGTGGGGATAGTCAGAGTGATCAAAACTGGGAATCATCTGTCATTAAAAAATTAAAACACTGAAGTTATAGGATCTCACTAATCTCCCAGGTCCAAATTTTGAATTCATTATCATTCAGGGGACTAAAGTTTAAAATATATATATTCACTTAGCTGCAAGTAAGCAATTTTTCTTTCAGCTGCACCAGCAGTTCTCTTTTCTTCATGAATCTGATATAGAATGAATATCTGTGATATTGAAAAGCTTCTATATTGTGTCATGACATGATAATTTTGGGCTATTTTTATGTATAACAAAATGCCCAAAACTCCTGAAGAGCGGGTTAGTATACTTCTGCCTGCCTTCCCCATTCCTCCACAACTCAAAAAGTAATATGAAAAGAGAGGTGGAATACAAAATTGCTGAAGATGACAGAAATATAAAAACCCCAGATAATCAGGCATTTTTTGCTTTCATTAAGAAATTCACATGGCAATATGAAAGGGTGCTTTTCAGAAAATAGTTATATTTTTATTTAATGGAGCTTTAGAAGTCTAACACAGTATCCTTTCTTTTCCACTTGTGACCCATCTGTTACATGTTCAACTCAGAGTAGTTAAATGGTGAGGAGAGGACAGAGTTGCAAAGGCAAGGCATGGTTTTTAAAAGAAATGTATGATCAGTCATGACAAAAACAGCAGAGTTCAAGTATGGAGCAAAGGCCCTGAGACTTGACATGGAGAGGTCATTGTAGGCCTTGATGTTAGCATATCCTTGGTGCACAATAAAAGTCAAATTAGAGAGGAGCTATGTTGGATGAGAGGAAGGGAACTTGAGGCAACTACTATAATCTATGAGTTCAAGGAGTTCACCGATGAAGGGAAGAAGTGATACTGAAAAGAAAGGGGGAATGGAAGGGTTGACTTTCAGAAGCTGCTGGATATTACAGTATGATTATATTCTTAGGAGAAGAAACAGGAGAAAGGACAGCGGGGCTCAAGAAGTCATGGTGTTGAAGTGGGAAAAAATGGAGTCACAAGCAGGAGCAAGGGCCAAAAGATGGAAGGAGGATGTAAGTAGAGAGGTCACGTTGGATCTCATAGATCTTTGCTAAAAACTACAGAGATAATATAGATAAAAGGAAGAATCAATTCTTTTATATACCATAATAAAAACTGTCTCACCTCCTCGTTTGGGCTACATGCTACCAAAGATCAAGCTTCAAAAAGAATGGTATTTGATTCACATCCTGTTAATAGCCAGACTCTATATAAATGTTATAATATGATAAAAAAATAAACTGAATCTTGTGGAAAAAAAAATAGCCTATAATCCAACAGAGCAGAACCATCTTTTCTGTAGTATTTGAATGCATCCATATATGCTGGCAGGTGGAGGTGGAGAAAAAAGGACCAACAAAGAAAACAAAAAACAAAATATTTCCATCCTATCTGAAGGGATATTACAAATGTTACAATGTTTCCTCAATAAAAGAGTAAATTAATTTTCAAGTGCTCCTATAGTTATATAAAAGCTCATTTCTTCAGATAAATTTTTGTAAGTAATACATTTCACTGTTTCCTGTCAGAAGGTAGTACCAAATGGGGAAACTAATGGTTAAAGCCAATAGTTATACTAATTCAAGTATAGTGTAAACATTGATTCTGAAGAGCGTTAGCTGGGGGAATAGTCCCAAAGAGTTCCAGATATTCAAGTGCTGGTTCTTTTTCATATCAAAATAGCACAGCTTTTCTCAAGCTAAATAGTGTGATCAAACCCCCAGAGTCTCTGAAGCACACAAAAGCTCATAGAATTTAAAGTAGTGTATACCCTATTCTGACACAAATGTGTATTATGAGAATATTGAAAGAAATTAAATTTCTGTTTAGCACAGTGTGTACACTTATAATGATAATGAATTTTATGATACCGATCAGAAAGTATTTCTGAAGACTTTACTGTTTTCTATTCCCCACCAGAGTGCAGTTTATTGCGAACTCCAATATTTTTGTAGATTATTTGACAGAAATAAATTCCCCAGCAGATATTAAATAGTTTGATAGAAATCTGAAAGTTTTGTATTAAACATAAATGTGGAAGAAATTAAATTCAAATAATACAAAATCCTGTTAAGTCATACTTTATTAGATGGTGGTGTAGATATTTGCATCTGCAGTGATCGAACAGAGCATTAGAATACTTGTCTTACTATTTGATTTCTTTAACCTATGGAGATTTTGCTGCAGCAGTTCTGTTACATAATGATCTCAATTTACACAATAAATAGATAACTGCTTTCAGTATTCTCTCACTGAAGCAGCAATAGCACTTCTCATAGTAAGTTCAGATGTACCATGCCTATAGCACAGAATAATTAAAAGCTACATTTTGCAATATTGAAGATGACAAATCACTATTCTGTAGAAAATAGTGTTTAAGTAACACATTTTTTAAAGAATGGTGCTAGTGCATAACCACATGCATGCATCAAAATAAGTGCAACAAATAGATTTACTTTGGCGCTAATAGTGAAATTATATGTAAATTTTCTCAATTTTTAAAATGAATATATTTCAATTGTTGTTGTGAGGTTCTTCCTTCATATCTCTATTTAGAGTTAATCTTGAGGGCAGGAGCAGATAGACTTGAAAGAAGTGTCAGAATCTTAACTTAGGGGTGTCAGAACTCTTTTGATGAACTGCATGCATTGTCAGTTGAAAAAAGACCAAATTCTTCAAAAAGAGACAATGCAAATCAATCCATGTCAGATCCTCAGAGAAATCAGGACAAATGAAGAAACAAGACAATTATCTTCTCCATACTTTTTCTGAGGGACAGTAAGCTTTGTAAATATGACTGTAAAAATCCTCTGTAACTGAGGTTCCCCAGGTGTCCTGAGCTTCCCTACGTGCAGCAGAAATTGATGTGGTGTGTTGATTATGTATTACACACTTTGAATGAGAAATATCTCCATACAAACCTACGCCTTCAGGAATGTTGATGAATGAGGAATATGGGGTAAACTTTTGATCTCACTAGTGCAGTAATGTAGCAACCCATTTGTGAGTCCTACAATTGCAATAAATCAGTATTTCTGACAACCTGCTGATTCCTCTTGAAGTGGATGACTAACAGAGGAACATTAGCGAATGAGACCACTAGCAGGTGTTTTCTGAAATAGAAGTCCTCTTTCAAATGTGACTGTTTTTTCAGAAACATCCTACATTTTTCTGAAATCCAGGAGGATTAGGGTCAAAGCTGTTTAAGGGCATAAGCTTCAGATTTCCTATTTCTGGTATCACCAGGACAATTGAAAGAGTAGACCTCTACCACAAAAGCTTTGTGGACAAGAAAACTCAAGTTAAACTTTTGCTGTCCCAAATAAAAAAACTTACAAGTATTTTCAATTGCCATATCATTCTTTTCCAATGAAAATTAAGGTCTTAATACAGACAGTATAACCCTATTAACACTAGACTTGCTTCTTAATGTCTTTCACATTTGTTTTTATGTGCTGAGAAACAACCCACTCTCTTACTTTAAGAATTCATAGGTTTAAACCACTGCTCTAAAGTTAACAAAAAACCCTCAGTTTTGCCTCACAGGGCTCACACTGCCTAATGCTTTTTTGTCCTGCTGATCACGCTATGTATTCTCCTCTGAGCCGTCTGAGATTAGGCTCTATCATTCCTCAAATACAGGGCCTACATGAGGCCGAATAGAATGAAATAATTCACTGTGGAAACTTCAGCTTGCCAAGAGGATTTTACTTTCTCTGAGTTTATTTGGCTTATAGTTAAACATTCTCTCTGATGTACACCCAGTTACCTAAAATCATGGATCTTTCAGCATCTCTTCCTTCTGATGTTCAACTGTGAGCTATGTGTGTAATTGAAATTTAATAAATGGCTGACTGTTGCCTTTCACTTCTGTCTTTTCATTTTTTATGTTTCTGAAGATGTGCTTGTGTCCTAAATCATGATTCAGTGCACTACTGCCTCGTTTTATTTATATGGAGTATACTAAATATATATTTTTTAAATAAACATGCCTCACTTCCTGAAGAAACCAGTGATAAGATGTGAGTCTGCAAGCATGGAGGTTTTTCATATTTCCTTCTACTAAGATGAGTTTTAATAGCTTTGCAGACCCATTAGGACTCCAATAGAATACATAATTTTTTTTGTATATTTCTTTTTTTCTTCCCTTTAGGTTTGTATGCTTTTCCTAAGAAAAGTGTATCCTACCATCCCTGATAGAATGCCCCTAATGTATAAAAAAAGACTCCATAGTTTTCTTTAAATCTTTCTTTCAAATAATAGTTGAACACAGCCTTTTTTTTTTTTTTGTGCAACATCCTTGTCCTGTATTGAGTCCTTGTCTGGTGTAATAATTATGAAATTAATTGCTGGGCACAATTACATAGTCATACATCTAACCACAGATTTGACAAGGAAACCAAAAATACTGATGAAAATTCACTCTAGTCGCTAGTTTAGAAGTAAAACTTGGTATTTTCACTTTTTTTTTTCTTTTCTCAACAATAATATGGGTAATGTGCTTGTGTTTGCAGAGCAGGAATAAGCAATTTGTCAGCTATAAAATTGTTTCAATTATAAGTGGAAAATATCTAAAATAAAGCTTCCCAATCTTAAGTAAAGGAAAAAGAATAATATCCTTGAAAAGCACTCACTGCCTTAGCTTATTCAAGTTAGGCATTTTGAATGAAGATGAAATTTCATGTTTCTGCAACAGGCACTTTCAGGTGTATTATTTTCATAGTGAATTCTACTGAGATAAATATAACTGAAATGAATCTTAAGCAGTATCAGATAGTCTTGGAAGTATTTTGGAAATAATGCATTTAAAAAGACCTACAAAGCAGAGAGAAAATGTGTTTGGCATGAAGATTTATCTTGATCTGTAAATAGAATAGGCTGCCTTCTTTCACTAAACTATGGAGAATGATTAGAAGTTAATCATGGTGTGCCACTGAAGCCAAACCACATCAGCTTTTTCTGAGACTTTTTACTCAACGCATTCATAATACGAAAAATGAGCAATACTTTTTAAACAGCTTGGGAATGTTCTAATTTTCTTTTAAATTTTTTTCTTCTTATTTAATTCTCTTATACCAGTTTGTTCCCTTCTCTGTACTAGCGATTTATTAGCAATGAATAAATTTTGTCGTCTTTTCTAATCTGTAAAAAATAATCCAAAGTGCTAAGTAAAAGCAAATCGATTTGAATATATTGTGAATTCTTGCTTAATACTCAGTATGTAAAATGCAAAATCACAGATTTTAATCTTAATTTACAATTCATTTAATCTCTGAATTAAAAGTAGCATGCAAATTTATTACAAGAACATTATTCTTCTAGTTAGTGTTTGGTTCTATGCAGTTAACCTCATCATATTTTTATAATTTATGTATATACATAGAATTTTTCAATTTTTGTCTTTAAACTAAGTGAAATCTAGCCTAAAAAAACCTAAATGGTCCTTCTATTAGAATGTCTTAAATTCTCCACCAGGGAGAGTAAGGGGAATAGAGAACTATCCCTATCTGTTAAGGATAGTTTGGTGCACTGTTAAACAAACAAAAAAGACAAATTAAAAAAAAAAGGAGAGGAAAATATTTAAAGGTTTAATTTGTATATATGTATTTGAATATATATTTTAAAATGTATCTCGAGCCACTTAAATTTTTTGTGGAGTGGAAATAAAAACTATCAAGTCAAAAAGAGTGTAATAATTACATGCAATATATGTCAAAATCACAGCTATTATTATTTATCAAGTGGAGAAGACCTATGCACTATTTATTTGTTGTGCTTAATACTTCTTTGCTTTTTATTCCCAGAAGATCACCTCTGAGATCAGTTAGGCATTTGGAACTCTGTGCCGTGCATTCAAGCACGCAAAGAATAATAGGCTTGATGTAACATGATGTGTTTTCCTAGTGTTCAGTTATGTGACACAAACCAAGTTACTATTGACACAAACCAAGTTACTATTTCATAGGTTATTACGGGGAAAAAAAAAAAAAAAAAGAAAACAAACAAAAGATGCCCATGAAGATGGGTTTGAAGTTTATTTAGAGCATTCATAGTATGCTGGAAAAATACAGTAATGATTACAGAAAAAAAAAAATAAAGAAACATCTCCTTTACAAATAATGGTGTGTTATTTAGAAAGTATGAATAAATAATTTTTTTTCTTTGTGGCAGAAACAAACATGCTAGTTTGAGTCCAAAAGCATAGACTGAGCCACAGAACTTGGATGACATGGATATACTTTCCTTTTGCTGGATATTTTGTAGTGAGCCAAATGCCTGTTCACCACTCTATACATGAAGGTCCTGTGTGAAAAAAAGACAAAAGTTCTATTAATTAAGGGAAAATCTGGTCCCTATGATGCTATTTTAAAATTATGTTTGGCATAAACAGAGAGTAGTGCTTGTATGTAAGAGTAGAATTGGATGCCATCAGCATTGGGCTTTAGCAAAAGCCTTTTGAGAGATCAGAAAAGCATAATATTCTCCAGTTTTGTGAAAAACAAGGAAACTAAGGAATAACTGTTACAGCTGTAATCACTATTTTTCTAAGTATTAAAATATTTAAATTATATGATTATTCAGTGGTTTGATACTAAAATATAACATTAATATAAAGATATATAAAAATAAAATTATATACATGCATATAATATAAAAATATGAATATATTTATATAAACAGATATAAAATCAGTCCTCTGGAGAAATATCTACAGTCAGTTTTGCCTCATATTTTCTTTATAAAGATTGCTGCACATTTAAACCATCTACCTAGCAGTTTCCTGAATGCTAAATCCTTAAATTATAGATTGCTGCATGAATAATAATGAATAATACTAGTAAATTGTTACGAGTTTTTTCTCTTTTCACTTGTTAAAGGGAAATATTTCCGGTGTGTAACTTATATGACTGTTGTAAGTTTGCTAATATTATTGCTGTTTTCTTAAAATTATGGGTTGGTTTTGTACTGGAGAAAAACTGATTCAATTAATAATTTTTCCTTAGCAGAGGCTAAAAAGTATTCAATTCGCTCACCCTCCAGAAAGAATACAATAGCCAGTTGTTGGATTGCTGAGTTCTTAGGAAAGTGTTTTAAATTTTGTTGTACCCATTACTCTTTTCAAAGAGGTCCAATCTGGATATGGATTTACTCCATTGAACACATTAACATTATCTATTACTTTTTTCCTATTATTATCTTGCAGAGTGCCCAAACCAGCATTTTCTTCCAAGCTACTGTCGCTATTATCATCTGTTTAATAATTTTCTCACAATCCATTCAGTTTTATTGGCAGATAAAAACATAGGTTTTCTCTCTCTTCAGCTTTGAGGAATGCATTTTCACACAACCTCTATGTATAAAACTCTAGTTCCAAAGTCAAGGAAAAGAAATAACATAATCCAGCAAAAAGTTTTGTACTTACTAGGTATCATTTTTGTGTTGCTCCAAGATCCAACGGCTGTAGATATTCATAGTTAGCTACTAAAAAACAAACCAAACAAAAAACGAAAAAAAAAACAACACAAAAAAGTCAAACATCCCTCTCATCATCAACCTGGGAGTGGGATTAATCTACACTATTCTAATTTCAGTAATAAGCAAGTTCAGTATGCTTTCTTAGGTAAATACCAAACATCCTTCAACAGCCAATGTTGTTACTCACCAGAGATACAGAATGCACACAGAATTAATACCTTGCTCCAAACTTTTCCCTTCTGCACTGGTTTTACAGATATCCTGCAGCATGGGGCTGAGTTGCCTGAATATCTGTGTCTGGTAGCACTTGACATACATGATGCTGTTACAGATTTCTGCAGAAGATCATTAGATATGTTAGACAGCAGAGGCCTTGTGCTTTGGAGGCCTCTAGAAACCAGATGATGTATCCCATCATTACAAAAATTACACTGTATAAATTTTGTGCACTGAATCCTCTGGTTAGATTTAATTGGATGTACTTAAGACCTAGATGCCTGCAGTGTTACTGAAATTTGGTGGGATGAATTCCGTAACTGGAGTGAGACTATCCAAGTCTACAGACTGTTTAGAAGGGACAGGGGAAGAAGTGGGGGAGGAAGGGTTGCCCTCTACATCAGGAGGTGAATAGACCATGAAGAGACCTGAAGGTAACATTTGATTTTATAGCAGAGTCCTAAATGCAGAGGTTGCTCTGGAAAGCAGCGGCATCCCAACCTTCAAACAGCTAACATAAAGCAGGATATATCTACCCTTGTCTTTAAAGGCATCATTTACACACGGCATATGTAAAGTGTTTTGTTATAGAATATTAAGTCGGGCTGGTAGTGGAAGTGAAATGCTATGTATTACAGCCATTACCCTTGCATTACCTGTGAGATGGATAGCATAATCAGAATTCTAGGTTGTTGTGAGCTACTATATCTCTCTCTAATTTAAGTTATTAAGTTTTATTTTAGAGTTCCTGGCAATGGTGGAAAATTTCTCAGAACATCTGTTTTTAAGAACATGAGAAGATTTTTAATTAGAGTTTTGGACTGAGTAATAAAAGGTTAGAATAAAAAAATAACAATGAAACATGAAATATACTAGAAAGAGTAAAAGAGAACCCAAAGCTCAAAGTCACATCTTTTCTATTCATGTAGGGTAAACAAGTAAATGTAATTTTTCCTTGATTTAAACAAATAGTCAGTATATGAATTTTAAAAAATAAAAAAGAAAATGGAACATAGGTATTGAAATTATCTATCTATTAAAGAAAAGTAAATTTTCTATTCCTGTATAAATACAAAACTCTTAATGTTAATGTTAGGACTTGTTAGGCCCAAAATGAACTTCAGACACTTTAAATCTTGTGTAGCTATAAGGAGATTCTGACTATCTTTCCAGAAAAGCAAAATCAGTCTTCAGAAAACTTGCCAGATAGATGACCAGATCACCCTAAAATAAAGATTATGGCTGTCTTTAGATAGCCTAGAAGCTTCCCAGACACTGCTGGTTGTGAACAAGACAAACGGATAATTTGGCCAGCTGATGTACAGCAGGATGTCCTGGTCTCTGGTGCCCAGCATAGAGGTGTGAATTCTCCATCAGGCTTGCATCATCAGGTCTGCCAGCCCTGCATGGATAATACAGCTTCTCTGCAATATCTTATATTATATCAGATGTACACATTTAGGCAAATGAACCAAGCATTTTTATTTTGGTTAGGTGGCCATAAATTCTAAGGGGAACTTGAATATCTAGTTTAGGCATTTTGAATTTAGACATCACTGTCTGCATGAAAGGCAGAGGCACTTTTTTGGATGGACTGGTTGAGCTGGAGGAAAAGAAAATACTTAAATCAGGCAAACTGGATTGATTTTCCAATTACTTCTCTCTGTCACTAATAATCCATAAGGTGACTGCTTTTCTTCCTATTTTAGTTAAGTGAGACTTATTCAGAATTTAAAACAGTCTTAGATTTTTAGCCTTGAATCTGAGCATGTAACACCTTTGGTTAATGTCAGACCTTCATCAGGTAGGTTAAGCTGAACTTTGGACATTTTCCTCAAAGAAGATTAAAAAAAACACTAACCCCCCCCCCCCAAAAAAAAAAAAAAAAAAGAAAGCAAAACAACAATTACCCCAAACAACTTAGTCCTGGTTTTTAAATAATAAGCTCCAAATTCATCAGTAATTCTTTCAGTAATCTTTGTGATGGAAAGAAAATAAATTTCTTGAAAGTGGAATAAAATAATTAAAAAGATTGCTGGAATATTGGCCACCCTGAGATAAGCACTTCAGTAAGCAAAGAATTAATAAAGTTTTTCTTCTTTTTATTTTCTAATTTTTTTTCCTACCAATCATTCAGGTATTGTGAAACAGCTGTTGTTTTTTTTTTCATACTCTATCAGTTAATTTAGTCTTGTTAATTTATTTTTGGTAAATAAGAAAATGTAGAGACTATGTCCTAAGAAACAGAGAAGACAAAAAGATAAAACTATAAATGCAAAGTCATATTGATGTACTTTATTCTCTACACACTATGCATCTAAGTAAATAAATTAATGCAATCAAAATCATTTGTTAACAAAAGAAAGAAAGAAAGAAAGAAACAAGCCAAAAATCACTAACAAAAACAAACCACCAAATCCCAAATCATTTTTGATATAATTTATAGAGTTACATACATTCCTATCTGCTCTTAAAAAAAAAAATCAAATCATATGCACAGAGAACACCAGAAATCCTATAAATCCTTACCAAATAATGCACAGGTAACATTTGACATGATTGGTATGAACTCTGGTTATCTATGGTGCTTCAGATAACAGATGGTAATTCTTTAAGATGCCATAAAATTATTTCTGTTGCTTATATCTCTTTTCTCCTCAGTGGTAGAGACTTATAAATGAAAAGCTTTCTATCATGCACTGTTTTAATGAAGATCAATGTTTCTTAAACCCCAAAACAGTATAGCAAGTAGCATAACAAAAAGAATTTAAGATCTAAGGAGCAGGGTAAGCAACGTACAAGAGAGAACAAAATAAGTAGTGACTATATGAAATTAAAAGGCTTACTATGAATTATATTTTGTTAGTCTGAGAAATAATATGCTAACATAATAAGAGTAGGGAAAAAATCCCGAAAAATCTTATTAGATTAAATTGGATCATTCTTAAAATCAAGTCTGTATTGGCAAGATCCACTTATCAGACAGAAAATTATTTTTTAGTTCTTCAGTGAGTAAATGTTTGGTTTTCCACAGATATATCTTCCCGTCTAAGGAAAATGATAGTAGCCTTTCACTGTAATCCAGTTTTACAAATCTCCCATTTTAGAGACTGTAAACAATCTATAATAAATAAATTGAAAAGCACTGAAACATCTGTATTTTATTGACTATGTTAACTAGTGGAACACTTGAATACAAATACTTGAATATTTGGAGTATTCGGTGACTCATATCAACTAGGTATTTTCTGATTAGAAATTACTACTTGGAAATGGGTGGTCCTAATTCACCTGTTTAATAGGGACAATTCACCTGTTCCTCTGGGACAAGGAAATCTACTTTTTCCTCTTTGAAACAGAATATGAAGAAATTCCACACATTTGCTCTAATTGATTTGAACTGTTGCAGATGATGAGTCAGCAATGACATGTAATACCAAGAGAAATTTAATCTTTATTCTTGTGAAGAAATATTCAAATAGATGAGATATACCTTCCTACTAGAACACTTTAACATACTTCTAAAGAATTCTCTGTGATAAAGCACGACTGTAAGTATTTATCCTTTGTTTCCGCTACTTAGTTACTTCTTTCCAAACTGTGTGCAGAACAATAACTGCTCACTTAAAAATGGTTCTTGTAAATAAACCTCAACCAGCCAGACAACCTCACTCCCCTATGCTTAAAATGGAAAATTCCATGGCAACTTATGATTTTTTTTACCTATCAATTAATTTCAAGGTACAGTCACTGTAAACTGACACACTTTTAAACTAACAATCTATTTAAAACGGATATAAAATGTTTACATCTTCATTTTACTTTTTCATCTTTCATATTGCATCTCTCACTCCCCTTTTTCATTTTGGCCTTACCTCTTATATGCATGCTTGTTCTACATAAATGACCATAAGTATTTTTATTGGGTGATTCTGCTATCTATCTCACTAATTCTGAGCTGAATGCAGGGAAAACAAAAGATCCAAGAGGAACATGTACAGTTTCACTTCTGGAATATGAATTTCTTACAGCTGGGAAATAGTAGTTAATTCTCTTTGAACTTTTGCTTTTTTCTTGTGTTTTTTTTTGGCCTCCACCTCACTCAACTTTGCCTCAGAGACTTTTGCACGTCATAAATTATTTGCTTTGAGATGTTGGTATGAAAATTGTTTCCATAAAGTTCTTGATCTAAGAACATACAAAGGGCAGATTTAGTTTTAGGGTATCTTTAAAGGTCCTTGTTAAACAGCAGGTATCCTTTTGTGAAAAAAAAGAAGGCAGTTATAAAAGACGTAGCTGGAGACCCTGAGGTCTTCCATGTTGACTATGTGACTGAACCAACACAAGTAAAATATTAGAAGCACAGTTTCAGTAGTACTATAAAAAGTAACCACTGCGCTCCTCATACGGCTATGCCATAAAAAGTAAACTGAAGATGTAAACCTGTCATAGGGCTATGCCATAATCCAGAATGGATATCACTGTGGAATTTTTGGAGCAGCCAGACACAATTAATGAAATAGTCAAACCCACACATCTAAAGAGAACAGCAATTATACCATACTGATACTCAGTATGGTATAATTGCTGGTTTTTATTTGCCTTTTAAAACAAATTTGTAAGTATTTCACCATCAGTTCTTGCTGAAGAGGGTGTACTTACTAAGGTAGCTAAACCTTCTTAAACCTTGAAACTTATTCTTAATGACTATGATTACTGTATGGTTTTAACCATTTAGATCAAGCTGAAATAGAACTTCTGTGCTATGAATACTGACAGGTTGAAGGGGAAATTCAAACTGTAAATGCTCAGTAATGATAGCTCATGGTCAAGGAATGATTTGGCATGGAGGGCCAGACCACCTAATGAGATGACGAGAAAAGATACACCACAATTTTTACTTGCAGCAAATATACAATGTAGGTGTTCAGGGGTCACTAAGTTATACTTTATGAGAGTCAAGATTTTTTTTTTAATATTCATTTGATTATTGTCAATCAAAAAAAAGAAGAAATAAAAATAAATACAAATGTATTTTGTCATGTGCTGTGTACTTCCATCTTCTTTTCCTCACAGAAATGTAAAACTAAACAAATAGGTCTGGTCTGGAGGTTTTTTTGAGGATAAGATTTGTTTCCTGTATTTAAATGCTTATTATTTAGATCTGAATTTGCCTTAAAATCAATCGTGTGAAACAGATAATCTTAGTAAATTATCTGTCTGACATCATGTGAACAGTCATTTTTGAATACGGTGAATCACAGCCTACAAATGCTAATTCTTGTCATGGTCTGTAAAGGGAGGGACCTGCCTAGCTCAGGTATGGACATTGTATCTCAAATTACTTGCCTGAACAGATTAATCTAGTGCCATAATCTTCAGATATCAGAAAAATTATATCATTGTTTCCTTTGATAAAATGAGTGCAAATTCATGCTTAGAATATATCAAACATGACTAAATCTATGTAAGGCCTCTATTGCACTGCTATATTAATTTAACAGTATGGATCAGAGTTCTGAATCCTGAAGTTCTAATTTTAATTTCAAATGTTAAGAGTTCTCTTTAATTGCCCATAAGCAACCTTCAAAAGTGATCCTCTTAGTTATATAGTTAAGAACTACTTATTAAATGAAAATAAGTGTCTCTAAAAGCCAGCAAATGTGCAAAAGACAATATAACTTAAAGAAATAGAGAAAAAAACTTTGAAATCGTTTCACGAATTTTTTTTCAGAAGAATCAACATTATAAGTCTTTATATGCTGTAACTCAAGTGTTTTCATCTTATATAGTGATTTGTTATCATTTTCTTCATCGCTTATTTGTTATTATTACCCTTTTATCTTATTATTATTATTATTATTATTATTTAAAATCTAATGTTTGAGTATAAGGGCTGGGTTTTTTTTTTATTTTATTTGACATTAGTGTTAGTAGAAGTAGCAATAGTAAAGATAATAGTATTTTATTAAAACATGCATAGTTCCTATAACTGTAATATTTTAGTGCATCATCAAGGTACATTGTTGGGGAGGATGGAACAGGAAAGCCTTATAAATATGATTGCCTGGCAAAAGATTTTGAGAATATGGAAACTATAAGGGAGATTGAAATGAAAGCAACCTTTGAGATCCCTTAGTTACTGAACAACAGGAAAACAATTGTGTGGCTGCTGAAGGTAATCCACTTTTGATGAGACAATGCCCTCTGCTTGCAGTCAGGTCCAAGGGTCAGAGCAGACCCTGCCAGTTTGGCAGAAGGGGCCCAAATAGTAGTTTTTAGGGTTTAAAATGTAACACAGTATGGTAATGTAGTGGTTCTTATAGGCTGTATGTAAATGCTATAGGATTTGTATCTTGTTAGCAAGATTGGTTAGCAAGAATCAGAATATTCAACACAGAAGATGATTTATTGTATTGTAATGGGAACTTCGCTCTCTTATTCTTAGCTCTTACTTACTTACTCTTAGCTCTTAGCTCTTACCCCTCTTACTCTCTTACCCTTTTACACTCTTACCCTCACATCCTCTCTGCCCCTCTCTTCTCTCGGGCCTGCTCCGAGCTGTGGCTGGCAGCTCCCAGCAGGGCCCTGCACGCAGGCCCTTCGCAATAAACCGCCAGTTCCACGACCTGGCTTCAGAGATCTCTTGTCTCCGTCTGTCCTGACCGTGCTGACCCCCCCCCGTCACTCCTACAGTACATAAAAAAGGACAAGTCAAATTTCCAAATGTGAAAGGTCTTTAAGAATAGTCAAAGAAGCACAAAGGAAGTCATGTATGTTAGGACCACAAGTACCCTGAAGAAAAGCTAAAAGTGACTGTACCTATAGCATACATCATAATTATGCACTGTCGCTATTACCTTGAATAAAATATCTCATTATGTGCCATATATTTCCATACCAGTATAAATCATGGGCAAAAATAAGTTCAAATTTCTTTCAGTAGGTAAAAGATAACTTTAATAAGAACTCATGTAATCAACAGATATAATTAAAAAAATGTGACCTAGTTCACTGATTTACAGCAGCAGTATATTTCACCTGTTCGTTTTTCATTTATATATGAATAGTTTTGTTGCAGCAATAGTGAAATCCTTGGATAGATATGCAAGTCCATGTTCTGAAAATGCTGCATTTTATTATCAGTTATTTTCTAAATAAATCACAGAATCACAGAATTAACTAGGTTGGAAAATACCTTTGAGATCATCAGTGATTCTATTTGTTTTAATTGCACCACAGTCTTGTCCTGGTAGTAAGAAATACACCCATAATGAAACACGCCCTAGTGAAATTCATAGTATTCATTCTTAATGATTGAAGACAGAGCTAAGAAATTTTGTATAAACTTTAAATACAATGTTTACTCTCTTTTTCTGTGGATTAAAGTTTTGAAATATGTCCATATCCTCTGTCCCCCAACCCTATATGTGCCATCTCACCTGATTAATAAAGAAAAAAATAGGGATCAGGAAAAAAGATAGATAAATAGAATAGAATGTCCTTTTGCCATTCATAGTCTACTGGTGACAATGCTAATGATGGTAGCAGCTCACAAGATTTTTCCTGGTGCTCACTTACTAGGTATGTAAAACTTCATTATTATGACCTTATTTTTTTTTTTTTAATGCCTTTTCTCTTTTTTTTTTTTCTTTCCAATTTACATTACTTGTAGGTTCCTGCTGTTACATTCATAGGACTGGGAATTTTTTTTTTAGCATTTTATAGTATTGTTGGAACCTTTCAAAAACTAATTTTAAATAGAGCATTTGATTGCTACAGATTACCATCCTGGTTTAAGTTAGTGAATTTTGTACTTATTAGCCAAATGTCTACACACAGAAAAACAAAACAAAAAAACCCCAAAAAACAAAACAAAACAAAAAAAAAAAACCCTGGATATAACAGAAAAGTCAAAGCAAGTATAAAAATATAGCAAAATATAAGAGGAAGATAATATCAGGAGAAAGAAGCTGTTTTGTGCATTTTACACATTATAATACTTGGTGTTTAATTTTTCCTTCTGACACATTTAAGATAAAAATAACACTGGATACTGTATGGATTTGGATGCTGAGGGGCTTTAATCAGAGATATACAGGACAGTTACAGTACAGTTAATTACAGTTACAGATATACAGATACAATCACTGTATTTTTAAAATAATTACCTGACCCTTCTGTCCCATATAAGAGTCAATGGCGTCCAGCAGAAATGTTGGTGGCTGTTGCCACCCTCAATTTGGCTTCTGGGAAGTTCTTGAGAGTTTGTGGCTTTTACACTGACTATCAGGTTGGGTAAGCTCAAGCTATATTTCCAGAGGGTTAATTTAGGTTTGTATGCTGTCAGCTAGGCCCAGCTCCTGTCAACAGTGACACCCACGAATCCTCTTTCTCTAAATGTGAACACTGCATCGATCTAATTATATTGCTAAATTACTGAAGTGTAACTTACAACATGTCTTGATGAAATGCACCTTATTCAGATGTTCTTCAATTCTTGGACACTTCTATAGTAACAATTCCTTGCATCAGCCGAAAACAAAGAAACAAAATTGAGTAGAAAAGACAGTGTCATCTGCAAACGTTGCCTGGTTGCAGAGCAAAGGTGTTCACTCCTAACTTTAAAGTGAAATTGTGATTCTATGCTTGGGAAATCTTCAGAGTTAAAATTTCATATTAATTTTAATCCCGTAACAAGTCATCTAAATGAAGATGTCAGAAGACACAGTGTTTTCACCTTCTGTGAAGTACATATTTCCTCAATTAATAGAATGGTTTGTCTTAGAAAGGACCTTAAAGATCACCTAGTTCCAAACCCCTCTTCCATGGCATAAGGATATCTTCCAGTAGAACAAGAAAAAGCCCCATAAAACTTGTCTTTGAACTCCTCCAGACTATCCACAGCATTTCTGGGCAACGTGTTCCACTGTCTCTTCACCCTTATAATAAAGAATTTCTTAATATCTAATGTAGGTGTAACCTTTTTCAGTTTGAGGCTGTTTCTCTTCCTACAAGCCCTTGTAAAAACTCCCTCTCCAGCTCTCTTTAGGTACTGAAAGGTTGCTAGAAATTCTCCCTGGAGCCTGCCCTTCTGCAGGCTGAACAACCAGAGTCTGTCTTCATAGGAGATGTGCTTCAGCCCTCTGATCATCTTTTTGGACCTCCTCATAACTCTTTCAAACAGGTCCAAATCCTTCTTGTGTTAGGACCCCCACAGCTGGAAGTAGAACCTCAAGTCTCACAAAAGCAGAGTAGAGGGGGAGAATCGCTTGCCTCGACCTGCTGGACTCAATTTTTTGGATGCAGTCCAAGATGGTGTTGGCTTTCTGGACTGCAAGCATGCATTAGTGATCTTTTTGAGCTTTTCATCCATCAGTGCCCTAGGATATTTTTCCTCCAGGCTGCTCTCAGTGGCTGACTTCATTCCAGTGTATATTTTACATATTATTCCAGTGTATATGAATGCAGATATATATGTACACACACATATATATATATATATGTACGTTCACTATACATAGTTATGTATGTAAAATCCAGTTCATATAATTGCTATTTTATGCATATGTGTACAAGTATATGCACACACATGCACATATCCATTCAAACTGAAATCCATAATTGTGACTTCTCTGTTCCTTATGTATTTTTCCCTAGTGGGTTGGATCAGAACTGAATTTTCTCATGAACTTGAATGATTACTGAGAAATTTTAGTGGGATGAAAAACCAATAGAATATATTTTGGATAGCATGGAATATACAGGTAATTAAGCTTCCCTCCCTTCACATCGTTGATGGGAGGGAGAGACAGTTAATGCAACAATAATCCCACCTAACTCTTTAGATATTTGCAGCTAGAGATGCCATCTGTTTTGCTACTAGCTTTTCAATTCCTGTTGCTCTGAATGCCTAAAAATGGTGAATCTGTGTAATATCTAAGGTTGCTTAGGGTTCACGGGACAAATATTCTCTCACACAAAACTTAGAGGGTCTTGATCTGCTAATTATTCTCAGAGAACATGAAAGATATTGCTGTTGCTTGGTTCAGTAAAAAGAAATTGTACTTTTAATAAACTTTTAATACTGCTTGCTCTTTTCTCATGCAAACTTATTTCATACCTAATTGGCAACAGCCACAATGGGAAGGGACAGTCTGTATTTCTTTCCACTAATGGAGTTTCAAACATTTAATTTGCAGTTTTATGAGAGTAATAGGCAAAGTATAAGGTGAGGATACAGGGAATGTAATTGGAGGGGGAAAAAAATTGCAGTTAAAGGCCTTCTTTTGTGGAAGAAAAATACATAATTCTTAACTTCAGGAAGCTAGAAATCAGGAGCTAACTCTAGGCTGGTACTATGGAAACAGCAGAAATGTTATTGTTGAAACCATCAACACTGTTTGCACTTGTTTCCATATCTCTTTACTGCAAAATGCACAGAGATTTCCTGGAGTGAGTATTGCATTATAGGCTTTTCTTTCCTTTGGTAAGGTTCTTTATCCCTTTCTTATTTTTAAAATTTTTCATTCCCAGTGAATGTATAAAGATCTAGTTTATTCTAAATTCTTTGCAGGTTTAAAAATAAGGGGCAATAATAATGTCCTTCTAAGAAAATAGCCTAATTTATTCTTAAGTATAATAAAACTCCTTCCAAAGTTGGACAACACATCAATTTAAATAGTAACTTAAGAATTAAAGAGTTCAGAAAACCAGTGACCAAATAACAGACTATTGAAAACAGGTGTAGTGGAGATACACAGTTGTTGGAGTCAGTTCAGACATTCTGGTCATTCTTGTCTCAACTTTTACTTTAAAAATCCTAGATATGGTTGTTCAAAAACCCCCCTTCCCCCATTTTCTTCATAATTGTAGAATACTCCTTTTTGGTTTTCACAAAGTAGATAATTAGATTAATTAGGGGTGCCTTTATTGTCACTTGCAATATTATAAATCACTCTGTAGGACAGTCATAATACAGTTTTAATTTGCTGATTTACTTACTTATACTGATTTTCTACAACCTGCAATGAGGCTTTTCAGAGTAAAACAATTTATTTATTTACTATAATATGTTTTTGCCTTTTAAGCACAATTTTACGCATTGTCCAAGTGTACTTTGATTATATGAAACTACAAGTATTATTTCTGTAGTTTGAAAGAACTACTTCACTCCCAGAGAAAGAAGAAAAAATTAGATATATAATTTACCTGGCTTTCTGTAAATTTGTATTGTGGTTTTAAAAAGCAGGTGTATAAAAGAAGACACAGCTAAACCCTGAGCTATATAGGTGTTTCAAAAAAGGGATATAGGTTTAGCGTATACTACCTATAAATGCAAATGAGATAAGAACAAAATCCTTGTGTATCTGAAAGATACAAAGAAAAAAGTTATACTACACCCTGGCAATAGCAGAAGAAAAATATCATTGCAGAGTACTCACTATTTCCAGTTGTATGTACATTTTTTTTAGACCCAAAGAACTTTTTTCAGCATATTTTCTATCAGATAACATTGAAAGTGATCAGAAGTTGAAAACAGCACTTGTCAGAGGTTGATTCTTTAACCATTGCATATGTTATGTCTGTTTGTTTCTTGGAGCAGTGAAGTAGTAGCAGATAATTATGTTGCCAGGAAGGGTGCTGAATCCACCTTCAGCTGATGTAAACACCCATGCTTGTTGAAAACATGCTGGCTTATGCAGACTGAGGATCTGATCTTCAAGATTTTATGATCTTTTTAATAGAAAAAATGCAGCTACATAGTCAAACCAAAACATATCTCAGAATGCCATTTTTCCCCCCTATGTTTCTTGGGGTAGCTAGGGATAAGGGAAAATTAAAAAAAAATTCCAAAAATGTAATACATCATTTATCGGAGAAATTTGGAAATTCTGTCTTGAAACTGGAACCTAAACACATTAACACATTTGTCACATTCTACATGCTTTGAAAATAGAAAAACTCTTTTTAGAACATTATAGCGTCTTTCAGAAATAGCCAACTCTGTTATTCAGGAAACTCTCACAACAAAATAATGCACATCTTGATAAGTTAGATTTATAATTTTTAAGATTAATTTACTAACACATGTGCAAACTGCACAAAAAAGATTCAGTTAAACATCTTAGAAATTGCTGTTGTTGAGATATTGATGTGATTTTACCACCAATAAAAAAGTGAATATCTAATCTATGATTTTCATTAGTGTGTGTACATTAGTATTGAACATTTTCAAAGTCTATTTTACCTCAATTTTTCACATTTGAGTAACTTTATATTATATATAAATTATTGTCCAATTGTACTTTTTCACGAGAAAGTTGAATGTAAACATTTGATTCAGTGTCAGATGAGCACACAAAAAAGAGGAAAACAGAGAGGAAAGAGAAGAAAAAACAAAAAGAAGGAAGGAAGGGAGGAAGGGAGGAAGGGAGGAAGGAAGGAAGGAAGGAAGGAAGGAAGGAAGGAAAACTAGTAACATATTGTCAAATAAGGGAGTAACTTAGTTTTGAGGAATCAAGGTATTGTACGAACCCAGGAAATTTTTCAAAAAATATTTGTAACCTGTGAGAAAGATAGTAAAGGCTTCTGTTTTGTTGACAGATAAAGGAAAGCAAGAAAAATCTGCCAAAGTCCTGTATGCTCTGTTGTAATGTTTCATTACTGAGTACACTTTCCCTCAGAGACCCACAGTTAAGCCTACTTATAGACAGAAAAATGAAAATCTGATCCTGTCCACTTTAAAGGCTTCCCTCTCTCTCTGCTTTTTCTGAGAAGAGTATATAGAAGTATATAACAAAACAGAGGGAGTTTCACAATGTAACAAGAACATTGTGTTTCTTTTCGAGCAGCAGTTATATGATCGCTAAGGCATATGTGAGAGAAAGTTAAAAACTCCTGTGGTGTGTTGACCCTAGCTGATGCCAGATGCCCACCAAAGCTTCTCTTCCTCAACAGGAGAAGGAGGAGGAAATCCAACAAAAGGCTTGTGGATAAGATAGGGGCAGGGAAATATCACTCAGCAATTATCATCACAGGTAAAATCAACCCAACCTGAGGAAAAATAATTAAATTTATTACCAATAAAATCAGATAAATCATGGACAATGAGAACAAAGAAAAAAAATTCTTAAGACACCTACCCCTTCCATTATTCCCAGGCTCAACTCTACTCCCAGTTTTCTCTACCTCCTACCCTTCAGCAGTGCAGGGGAAATAAGGATTTGGTTTTGGATTCAGTTCATCACACATTGTCTCTGCTGCTCCTTCCTCCTCAGAGGGAGGACTCCTTGCTCTGATTCCCTGATGCATTATAGGATCCCTCCCATGAGACACATTTCTTCATGAACTGCTCCAGTGTTGGTCCCTTGCACAGGGTGCAATTCTTTGGGAACAGACTGTTCCAGTGTTGCTTTGCCCCTTGGGTCACAAATCCTGCCAACCAACCTGCTTCAGTGTGGGGTCATATCTCTCTCTACTTCCTTCTGATGGTGCTCTGAGGTTCAGACTTCACTCATGGTACTCAGCAAATCTTTTACTAAAGGTCACACTGTAAATGAACTTACCAAAGTTAACACAGGGATGAATAAAAATGGAAATATATTGAAATATGCCATATTTTAACTAAAGTTATAAAAGTTATAAAAATTCTGTTTAAAGTAGACTTTATGCTTCACTTTGTCACAACACAACAATTTTGCAGTTCATCCAGCTCTGTGAAAAGGGCTGTTTGTTATTCTCTTCAGCTAAAGGCAAGCTGAACTCAGGAAGGGTAGAGGAAATGTTACTTGCTCACCCTCCTCATTTTTTTAGCAATATCAAACATAGTGGCGCATGCTTCAGGCACAAGAAATACAGCACTTCAACCAAGACCATGCCAATTCTGACTCAACTGACAAAATTATTAATCTAAAAATATATTAATTGTTGTGGTTTTGCCTTTCATACCTGTCAGCCCCTAAGCTTTACTGGGTTTCTATCTGAATTAATTTTGGCCAGTATAGTTTTCATTAACTAGCCATTGATGTCACAGAATATGGTATCAAAGGAGTCATTACTTTTTTCAGCTGATATTTTCATATATTTGCATATTTTCAGCAAAATATGTCATTTATACATGCTTCTAGCCATAGTTTGACAAATTGAGTTAGAATTGCCAACTTTGAAAAGGGGAGATAGAAAACACATTGCAGGGGGTGACTTGCTTATGTTCAGACATTAGCAACTGTTTGAAAGTGACAGATGGATTTACTCTTCTTATGCAAGAAAGTTTTCACAGAAGTAAATCTGATTTCCTTTCTATCTGCTCTGCTTCATGCAAACATCTTCTTCTGAGAAGAAGCAGATCATCCCTACATTCAAGAAGAAGTACCAAGACTGAGTTCTGTAAAAGCCAGGGGATGAGGAAGAACATTCTGTAAAGCTCTAAAAAATGAAAATTAAGTTCAGACATAGAATAGATTCGATCCCAATTCTTACATATGATTAAAAAAAAAAAAGTTGGAATGATGCTGATGTATTTGGGCATCACAAAAAATGCTGGGAATATAGAAGGTTATATGATAACAGTCTAAAGTGTCAATTTAAAAAGTAATTTGGAAACAAATATAGTTTGGTATGTATTATTAGATATTTTGCCAGCACTACAGAAATTAAAGCTATCTGTAAAGTTTTTCAGAGTATGTTTTTACTAACCCAATAAATGCTAAAATCTTGCAACAGTCTGATAATAGAAGGAAATTCTCAGATTTTTTGTAACTCATCTTGTGCAACATGTTTATTTATGCAGAACTAGAGAATATATTTGCTTTCTGTTTTTTAATATAAAAGCACAGTTGGAATAGGCTTTATGCATATTAATAAAATATTATTTGCATTTATGTTGAGATTAATTATCCTGGATATTTATTTTTTAAAAATATTATAGTTCTCTACTAGGACTAACAATTTTAGCACCTATAAGGGCCATACTTTGCAATTCTAAAGGCGATACATGCCAGACTGGGAAACGCTTGAATCACCTTACTGAGTTCTCAGTTGAGAAAGGAGTCTTATTGATCAGTTTATTCAAGTTTCTAAGTACTCTACACAATTGCACAATATATCTCTGTAATTTCTGGCTCATTGGTGTCTGCAACCCCTTGGTCTGTTGGCGTGGCTTTGGACACCTTTACTGAAAGCTGACATGTAAGTGCACACACATGCACACATTGCTTTTTCCTTCTTTCTTTTTAATTTTTTTTTTTCTTTTTATGAAGGATTGAACTCAGAGGGTGCAGCTTGAGATCTGCAAAGGACTTTGGGAAAGATGTGAGATCAGAGAAAGGAACTGATACAGCAAGTGTTGCTAAGACTGCAGTAAAAGATATTCCTTTAAACGCCTCTCTGAGTAGTTACTTCAAGGCAGGAACACTGTACTGTTGATCTGCTGCTAGTAAAAAAAAAAAAAAAAAAAAAAAAAAAAAAAATTGAAGTTAAACTAAACCAAATTTAAGAAGTTACAAAATGAGAATTAAAGGTCACAGCCTGAGGTGGCAACTGCATAACATATCCTATTTAGAGATGTCTTATGCAGTTATGACAGCTATACACTACAGCATCTCAGCCAGTTTAGAAGGAACTTTTTTGAGGCTTCAACTTGAAGATATACCAATTATTACAAACTGTGTGTAAATTCATAAATCTTCACTCATCAAACTTAAAATTCTCTGCAACATACCCCATAGTCCAGTGCAAGCATGCTTGATTTGAAATATGTTTATGAATTTAAATAAAATTGACTAGATTTTCAAGAATTGTCAAATATCAACAAATCCTTTTAAATTATTGAAAAAAAACCACCCCAAAGGTCTACCACTGGAAAAAAAAAAAAAAAAACACCTGGTATTTGAGCGCTAAAATATTAATTTAGAATATCATTGGAAGTGCCTACATTTGGGAAAAATCCCCCAAAACTCCAAATCCCCAAAACTCCTAAATGCCTCAACCAAACAACAAAACATACAACCAAAAAACCCCCACCCACATTGTAAAACAAAAACTTCAGACAAACCTTTTGCTATTAATCAGAGAAACTATGCAGAAATAGTACAGAGAGGTCATCTTTTTTTTCTTGTTTCTCTTCCCTTTGGACGATTGTTGATTGGACTACTTTTAATAAAATTATCAACTGCATTTCATGTAAGGTGTACCTCATAAACAAAGCTATATATTAGCATAGTCAAATATCAAATAAAGCAATGGACAAAAATTTTTATTCTTGACTATTAATTTGAAAATATTTCTGGTGGAGATAATACTTGGTAGTCAGCATCTAATTCTTAAAATGAGTAAACTTACATTGAAGTCAAATCTCCTTTTAGTTTTCCTCCATTTATTCTGGAATCTGACATGCCTTGCCCCCTACATGTGTACAGTATTAAATAAGGCCTCTTGGAAGAGCACTTGAAGTACACATCAGAATGCACTCTAAAAAACAGTTGTTTATCTCAATAATACTACAAAATGAGTGCGACCTTACTGGAAATATGACCTGTCTTTGCATTCCTCCCACTTCTGCATAAACCTACATACATAAACCACAGACATAAAGAAGGTAGATGACTGTCAATGCCACTGAGTCACTGGAATAGTAAATATAGATTTTCCATAGCTGTCTCTGATTTCAACTTAATTTCTTTATATAAGTACCTTTACTTTCAAATAGCTTTTTTGGGGTTTTTTAAAAGCATTTTAGGAAATAAAATTAGCAGAACAGCTAATAAAGTTTGACAATTTTGGTGTAAATGCTAAGTTTAATACTGTACAAGAAAAATTATATATTACACAGAAATAACTATGAATGCCATTTTAGAAAATTGGATTTCAGAACAGGCATAAAATAATATCTGTTCTTAATCACAATTTGCTGATTTTTTACTACAAAATCAATAGTTTCTTTCAAGACAAATGTTAAATAACTTTTTTTCCCTTGTTCTACCGTGGGCTGTTGCCCAACATAGGAGCAGTGCAAAGACTATCATGCCCAAAAAAAGCAAATCAGAAAAGCAAGAAGAATGGCCACCTGCTTCATCCTCAACTTGTGACATTGATGAGCTCTCAGACCTTATCAGCTCCATCTTTAGGAGGAGCTACCAAGGACTTTCAGCCATCAGCACAAATAGTTGAACATGAGCTTCATGGCATTGTGTACTCACTGGAAACCTAAGAAAAGATTGCTGAATAATGGCATGCATAGTGTCATTATAATTATAACGTATAATCTGTATAAACCGATGCATAAAACAACAAGTGTTGTTAGTGAATGAATGCAGCAAAGTTCGGTTTTAAGATTAATTATTTTTTTCAATCTTTTAAACACTTCCATTCCCACAAACTTTGATTCACCAACAAACATGTATTCAGTCGCAACCTTTTCAATATATCTTATGCTCATGAGGTCCTACACCCTGAACTGAAAAGAAACCTACTGCATTGACAAAGTACTCTCATCTTATGATTCCAGAGGTATCCCAAAAAACTTGAAGAAAACCAAGAGGCAAGTGTTATACAGCATATTATGGCCTTTGAAGAGGCTTACCATGAGCAATCTAAACACAAGCCATGGTAGGCAATTTACTTTGAGACTAGTAAGTGGAGCAGACCAATTTCTCTGTGTAATCATATAAATCAGTTTCAAAAACACTAAATATATAGAAGACCAAAACAAGTACTAACTCAGGAAAATTTTTCTAGAGTAAATGCTACAGTTTTGAAAGTATAGGTCATTAAATTCAGATATGTTGAAGTATTGTTTCTCTTGCAGCTATAATCCCTGGAAATAATGAAAACTGTGCACCAAATAGGAAGGCTGTCTATTGCAGCACACATTGGGTGGGGGCAGGAGGAAAATGATTTCAACATTTGCTCAAAAACCTAAGCCTAAGAACAATTTACAAGGAAATTGATTGTGTTTGCTTATACTAAAATTGGAAAAACATTATTGTTGTTAATATCACAATTAACTTTATTGAACAGTCAAATACTCATTTAATTGTTTTAATCTACTAGCAAAATCACCCCAGCAAGGTCCCAAGTATTTAATAGCTACTGCCCATCACATATTAATTTAACATTACAAAAAAATATATGCTGAGGTTTGAAATATATTTCAGTTTTTGGGCAGATGATTATGGTAAGATGATTTAAAAGAGATATTATAGGTACTATTCATCATACAGTAAATCCAATTGTTGCAGAACAGCACAAGACTTGTACATAGCAGGGGTAATATAGGGTTAGTCAGTAGTTAAAAACAAGAACAATCATATGAAGGCAAAACAAATGCTCCATGCAGACCGAGATTCTATTTTTATCTTTGATCTACAGAGTTTTACAACACAAATGTAAGAAAAAGGAGACAAGTAAGTTTCTGTTCAAAATATCCTTCAAGTTTCTAGTCATTAAAATCTTGCTGACTATAGTGTTTACATGGGCTGTAGCCTAAAGCAACAAATTTTAAATTTGCACACTTTATTTTTGAATGCTTCTACAGTTACTTGCCAGTGTAATTCTTACAGTAAACTTCTTTTATATATGTGTGTGTAAAAAAGTTGTTTTAAACTCTTTACTTTATGATTTAGTATGAATACTTTTGTAGAGATTTTATTTGGTTTTTAATATTTTTGTTTGTTTAAGATAATGGGAAACAAAAAATAGTTATTCCCTATTTGCCTTTGCTGTCCATCTGTAAGTTTAGACCAGTAGCATATCCTCTGCTGGCTGCTGTTTTCCAAGCTGATGGATCCTAGCTTATTTACTTTTTTTCTTATGAAAATCATTTGCTACCTCGGATTGCCCTTGGTTTTCTTTGTTACTATTTCATATTTGTTTTGCTGTGGTGAGAACTTCAAGCCATTTTCAAGGACTGTATGCCTCACAGGTCTCTATGGGAACAGCACTGTGTTATCTATTCCATTCTCTTCATTTTCCAAGACATCCTCACATTATTTGCCAAATAGATTAATAATGACCATTTAACAGATGCTTTTGGATAATTATCTACAAAGACTCCAGGTTGTGTTCACATTCTTCTAAAAGAAACTATTTAGGCAATAACAACCAGTGCTTTTCTCTTCTCTGTGTACCTCTCATGAGACTAATGAAGCAAGGAATGATGAATATGGTTTTAGTGGTCAAGAGCATTTTTGAGCTATTGGACTCTTTGACTGAATATAAACAATGATATTACATTCCTGAACTAAGAACACTTTGTGATTTTTCTCTGAAGATAATTAGCTAAGCTATATTGCAAATATGGATTGCAGGGAAATCTTCCTCCTAAATAAGAAAGGAAATATTAGGTAATTTAAGAAGTACTTTTGATAAATTTCTTACCTCATTTGGTAACCAAGCAATATTTTCATTCAATAAAAAAAATGTTTCAGAGTTTCAGTGGTTCTCCTGTCAGAGAAAAAAACCAAACAGTTAAGAAGTGAAAATTCAAAACTAATGAGAAAAAATATTTTTAGCCTAGTTTATTATTTCAAAGTATTACGTAGAAACTAACCTACAGCTGTTTAGAAGCTTTAAAAAGGAGTACTTATAGTAGCTTTGAAGGACAATAATCCACTGTTTTCCAATTTGTATGGGTAAAGAGAAGTTCAACAAAGAATAGGTTTGAAAAATAAAAGAAGTTAAGGACAGATGATGAAATAACTCAGTCACCTTTGTTGCCTCCCAGGAACAATAACCCTATACATATTGCAGAGGAAACACTACTTACCTTTGAATCTAATAAAATAAAAGCAACAGACCTAAAAATCAAGGCTTCTTGGTATACACGAATGAAAACCAGTAGCGGATGACTTTTTTTTCTTCAATCAAGGCTGAACAAAATGTTAAGCAAAAAAGCTAGATTAAGAATGGTGCCCAGGTGTAGAAGACTGAATAGTGATGAGCTTTGATCTTGATGAAATAAAGTTTTAATGAAAAATATTGTGCATTTTTGCAAACTATCTGCACTTCTAATCAGCATTTCTTTGATATAATCTTACAATAGCAGTTCACAGCATTTCCATTTCTCCAAGAAGTAGAAGTGGAGATTAAAATTTTAAACACCAGTTCCTTTGAAAAGAAGCTTAGATAAAGTATTGACAACCATACTCAGTAAATTTTGATTGTATAAAATGCCATCATCACTCTTCGTGACATGTATGATTATACGAACAGCAAACAGCTTTCACACAACTGCACAGTAATTTGGATAATCTATTCATGCTTAAGAATTATTCAGATAATGGAAAACCTTTTATCCGCTATATGTGCTACAAGGTTTTCAGTTTGTTTGCCTGGATTCATTCTTTTTCCTCTTACTCATTTACCTTCCACAGTAAAGCTACCCTCAAATGTCATAAAAATTGTAATATCAGGTTCTTATTTCTGGAGGTGCTGCAATTTAAAAATTTACTTGCCATGAATTTCTAAACAGCAGAATAAGATCAATTTTAAAATAATGAAATTATTTGTTGATATATAAAAGTAAAACAATTTTTCAGATATTTCAGACCAGGCAGTGGAATATAAGTGGATTGCCTATTTTCTAATTCATAAGCAGACAAATTTCATTAATTTAAGCACAAAAACTCTTAGAAATTTCCCCAACTGTAAGGAAAATAAAAATCTTCTGTATTATTTTACCACACTATTTCCATAATATACTCTGATATTCAAGTGGGACATTCTAAACTGAAGATATGCTCTACATGCTTATTGTGGTGTTACTTCATATCCTTTTCATATCCTTTTTTTTTTTTTCATATCCTTTAAGTCTTGTTTTTAGTAGAAGACAACACACTCTTGCACCAAAAACTGTAGTAAAAAGGGTGGTGGAAAGTCTGAAAAACACAACCAGTATGCTCATGTCTCATTCATGCAGCCCCATAAAGATTTAATTTTAATTGATTTCCCCTCTCCATTTTAATGAAAGCAAGTAAAATAATTAAATTTAAATTGGAGACTAAAGGAAGCTTTCAAATGATCATGCACATTTAATTTACACAAAAGAAAAGAGTTAAGATGCTAAAAGTTACTGTCTTCTGAAATTTAATGCATGTAACAATTGAACAATGACAAAAACATCTTTAATGATATTAGTCTTTTTACCTTTGTTTGAAGCCAAGAAAAAAAAACAAATCAATTGAACACAAAATACTTTTCCAATGCATAAACTGGTTCACTAGAGAGGTAAATCATGTACTTAGAGCATATAGTTAGTATGTTTATTGATTTGAGAGCTGAAGAATTTTAACCACTTTCTCAGTAGAGCAGCCAGGCTGAAGGTAGGATGATTAGCACAAAAATCAGT
>VZSU01000689.1:1788715-1813633 GCA_013398715.1 Nesospiza acunhae | reverse complement strand
TTTCCAAAGCTTTTAAATATATGTTTTAAAAAACAGACTAGCGCTTGATTGCCTTTCTTTCCATACCTTAAGCATGAAAGCTTGCTTGACACTTCTTTTAAAAACTATGAATCAGAGTGTTGCTCAAAAGAGAAAAGCATCCCTTTCCAGAGCAAATTTAATTCATAGAGTTTGGGTAGATTAGATCTCCCTGTATCATTTGCATTTGTTGTAATTAATAGTTAGAAAATTACATTAACCTAAATAGGAATTTTTTCTGGAAAAACCTTCTGTAAGGCAAGAAAAAACCTAATCTATTTCTAGTATCTTTTTAGATGCAAGATAAATATAAAGAACTTTAGTAATGGACAGAGAAAGGAAGAAAGGCGCAACTCATCCACACTATTGTCCCCTGTATGCTAGCACTTTTACATTCAAAACCTTGTAGACAAGAAATGGAAAAGACTTCATATATGAAGTCAAGAATTTCTTGTTAATTTGAACAAAATGTGACTGACATATAATAAATTTAGTAATAGTAGCCCAGTTACTGTGGTACTTTGAAGGGCATGTGGGAGGAGAGAGTGAAGATTCCTCTAAGGATATGTGATCAAAGGCAGTTTAAATGCAAAAAGGGAATAAGGAGAAAAGGAGGAAGCCGTACATGAGAACATATACGGACACAAAACTCACTGAACAGATTTAGCGAGACAGTTACAGGCACTAACAAGACCCAGGTCTGCTCACTATAATAGAATTGCACATAGAATGAGGGAACAATTATTTCAGTATTATTAACTGATGGGGACCTTGTCAAATGGCATACTGTGGAAAACAGGGAAACAATAAACAAAACATACAGACACAAAGCTGACAATAAAAGTGATGAAGACACAATAATTTAATATCCTCAGTCATGTGAAGACATGGGCTGTCAAGGAACTACAGGCTAACCAGGACTATGTAACCAATGAGGAGGGTCCAGGGTATTGGAAAGTGTCAGAGTGGCTGTGGTAACTGATGAGAAAATGTGCAGGGCAAGGCAGTCTGTGGGATAAAGACAGGAAATTTTATGAAAAGGGCTGGTGTCAAGTAAAATATGGTTCTGTGATTCTATGATTAACAGATTAACATTTATTAATAGAAAACACTAGCATCATTGTCACCTAATTAACAAATATCATGGTAGAAAAAGAGAGACCTTGAAAATTTACCAAGTCCTACTTTTTGCTAGATCAACTGTGAGATCTAGCGTATCCTAGGCACTACTGATGCAAAGGATACTTCTTAGGAAAAAAAAGAAAATCAGCAAAAGAGATTTTGCAGCCTACATAAGAAATTAATACTATTCTTATTAGAAAATTGTATTTGACATCCAAGTGAAATCTTCTATAGTTCAATATGTAATTATATTCTATCATACACACAGAAAATACTTTCATTTTTGCTATTTAAGTTTTAAAATTATTATTAAAAAAACCAAAACAAACAAAAAACCCAAAAGCAAATCACAAAAAAACAAAAACCCCAACAGCAACAAACCCCATGAGCTATCTTCTCAGTTAAATTCTAAGGACGGCTAAACATTTTGTATTTTTTCCTCTGGACTCAATCCCTTTGAGTCTCTTCATGCTAGAAGAATGTCAGAGAAGGTAGCACATATGTTTCCTATCATGGTCCTACCAGTGCTGAATAAAAGATTATCTGTAACTAGAAACCTTATTAACTGAAAATTAGGGATGTCACCTGTCAAACTTTTGTGCTTGCTTCAGTCTAAAAGTATTGCCATCAAATAGTCTATTAATGATTTTGGAGAGCTAATATTGCAAACAGTTAAACAACTATGCATTGTCATGCTTTCAGAAAGGATCTTTCTTTTTCTTTCTTTCTTTCTTTCTTTCTTTCTTTCTTTCTTTCTTTCTTTCCTTTCTTTTCTGCCTTCCTTCCTGCCTTCCTGACTCCCTCCCTCCCTCCCTTCTTTGCCTTTCTTTTCTTTCCTCTTTTCTTCCTTCTATTCAAGAAATGGACTTAATCTTTTTCACTTCTCTGCTCATCGCTGCTTTGGCCTTTGCAATGAAAGTGCATTTTTAATAACAGCTTCAGAAGCATGGGCTAAGGTTTCTTCTACCACTTGAAAATTTGTGGCAGCATACATGATTTCATTAATGAAGAGAATCTTATCTAAACAATTAAAAGTGATTTGTTTCTTGTAAAATCTGTTGATATACAAAGACTGGGAAAAGGAATCAAAAAATCCCCAAAAAATTCCACCAGGAAAAATATTTCTATAAGTCATAAGTAATAGATATATTGGATACAAACCCCAACTTCCTACATTTTATCTTTATTTCATAAACTTTGCTATTTATAAAAATGTTGTCATAATTGTTTCTTTTACAATGACACATGGACTTGTATTGGCTTGTGAATCAATACTCTTTCAGAATTTAAATGTTTGAGTCATTTTCTAATAAGAATTTTCTCCATAAATGAAATAAATCTGCCATAGTTGTAGGTCCTACTTAGAGTAGGGCACAAGCAGATAAAAGTAAACTCAGACCCTCATTTGTCTCCTCTTATATAGTATATGCTAAGTATATAGAATAAAAGAATTGAGGATCAAGGTTATCAAAATTAGCATTTCACAAAATATAAAAATTCTTATATAATTATAAGATTACAAAAAACATATCTAACCACTACATCTATTGAACATGCAGTCCTAAGTAATATGCATTGACAAAGAACTTTGAAGTACTGGATGCATTTCAAAGCTTTTCAATATTTCTTACTACCTGTGTGATTAGATTATGTCTCGATTGGAATTAACTTACAATGGAGATTTTGATGAAATAACTAGCATAAGTGAAGGCAGAGGGAAATCAGAGACAAGTGATATATACACCTCTTAGTTTCTAGAGAAAAAAACCCCACAAACCATAAGTAACTTTGTCCTATTCTTTGTATTGGGCTAAGGGTTTGATACACTGAAAAAAAATCATTATTATCTGACTCTCTAACAATGGTAAATTGGTAATTGCTGTTGAAAAAGAATAAAATCCATGTATAAAAACCTGTTTATAAGTAATCAGTATTTGAGACACAAAACAATTTCCATGAGAAAGCTACAGTGGAAAAATTATTTTTTAAAATCTCTGAACAAAAGAAGCTTATGAATTGCTGACGCTATTTAAATATATGGGCAGCCTGTACATTCACTTAGGGTGTAATTCCCTGGTGAAAAGCCAGCAGAAACCTATAAAGCATTTAACTCCCATTTTCAGTCTATTTGAAGTTGTTAAATGGGACTTCAAGACAGTCTGTGCATCAATCTGATTATCTTTGCTAGAGCACAGGGCCTGATCAACAGGCTGATTCATATGGATGTACTTCTGTATCCAGGAAAGTCATTCAGTGGGGCTCAGCATAGATCCAGAGACATTCATTATGGATGCATCAGCCTAAGGGAATCAGGGATGTATTCTTCTGAAAAAGTTAAATTCTCACAGACTTCATCATTCCTGAAGTTTTGGATGGACTTTGAATAGAGACCATGTTGTCCTGAATTAATTAAAAAAGATATCAGTAGAAGTCCATCCCTTTTTGATTTCATTAGGTAACATAATCTCTTCACCCAAACAAAGTTCAGGGAGAGTTGGTGCTAAATGTAAAAAGCAATGCTAATATATTTTCTGAGCACCACTACCATTTCTAAGGTCATTAAAATGAAAGAAAAGAGTAAGGGTTATTTTCTATTCCATGCAACAGTCTGGAGATAATGCAGCCTTCTCACTTCTATATGCAGTGGTTTGTTTAGGAAATGACTCAGCCTTCATGAAAAGGACAAGCAGTCACATTAGAAAGTATAAGCTTATATACATGATATGGTTTTAGCGACGTTGGCTTAAGGGCAGACTTGACAATGTTTGTTTAATTGTTAGACTTGACGATCTTCAAGGTCTTTTCCAATTTAAATTATTTTTTCATTTTATGATTCTATATGCCATCTGACTTCAGAGGTCTTAAGATACTACCTCTATCTGTATGTTTGTCTATTACACATACGTAATTTAAAGGACCCTCAGTTGCGGCTTAAGAGAGAAGAGTTATTCTTCTCTTCACTACTGACTTGTTTCAGGGTCAAACTCTAAAGCCAAAATTTTTCCACATTGGATATCCAGAGCTAAATTAATAGATCAAAGTACAAATAACTCAAAGTTTTGATATACAGAAAGTGGAACCACACTAAGTAAGCAGGTCAACATGCTGGAAGGAGGGAATGCTATTCAAAACATTCTATGACTTTATGGTTCTATGATTCTATGATTTTATGATTCTATAATTTTAATTATCTTCAATTTAAATTTAAAAAAAGGAATTGCTTGCTTTTTCTTGTAAACCATACATGTAGTAAAACCAATCACTTACCTTTGTCCAGAAAAGGTCTATTTAATTGCAAAATGGTATGTTTTCCCTCTTGATGACACTTATTTAATAACTTAGACTAATGCTTGTTTGGTTTTCAAGCAAATTCATTCCAATATAGCATAATGTTTCTGCATCTGTGTATAAGATGACACTCTTCAAGATCAATATGCACTAAATTTAAGAATCATTATGCAATATTTTTGCCCCAAATAAAGCTACAGATGTCCCTTAAAAGAAAAAAAAAAAGAAATTCCGCAGCATGTGAATGTTGTGCTTATCAGGGCAGTTTCTGTTGGACAGCTTGTTTTTCCTCTTGTCCCACATTGCCTTCCCTCTGCACAATTGTTCTGTACTAACCTGTTGCACCATTTTCCAAGGTAGCTGCTCAAAGTATTCAACATTTCCTGGGGTTTAATTTTTTTGTTGTTGTTGGGTTTAGTCATTTTTTCTGCTAGAAATAATTAATTAGGCAATTTTATTAAAGTGATTGCAAAACAATAATACATTTTCCAGTTCTCATTCCTTCATAAGAAAATAAAACAAAATTAAAAAATGCCAAGACAGCTATTTCCTTCTCTATTCAGTTCATCAGTATCTGGCTCAGCAAAAGAGCTCTTTAGACACTGGTGAGTGCATTGTGTAGGAGGTTTATTTAGTTGCCTGAGCATAGGGACGCAATGTAAGTGATTACCATCTAATCACAGCTGGTTTTAGGTCTGCCTCACAAGGCCAGGGTCATGTATGCCTTGTAACACAACTGCTAGGCCCAGCTGAATACTTTGGATGTTCTCAAGTACCTCAAATGTCAGTAGCTGCAGCAGTTCCAAATCAATTAGGCAATGGATTTGAATCCTATGCTCACACATTAATGCAAATGTACATGCATGTAGTCTGGAGTTGAACTTCTGAACTGTAGATATCTAAATTTAAAATTTAGTTGTATGCCTCTAGACATGAATTCCAGGTGAAATTTTCTTGTAAAATAGAATGCCTAAACCCTTAGTTTACCTATGAAATTGGCCTCAATCATATGCAAAACCCAAATACATGATGACAGGTCAGGATTAATCAAGATGTAGCCCAAAGCTGTTAGGAAGAAGTGTGATAACGACATCTGGGAAAAAGTTAATGTGTTTTGTAACACGAATGTGGTCTCTCTCCAAAGGAATCTTAAAATCCAATTTTATACTTCAGTGGTAATAAGTCAAGTCCTAATTTGATCCTAGTCCATTAGATTCTGCAGTTTGTTAGAAGTATGTTTGCTTGACATTGGAGCTAGTCATTCCAAGCTCCTTTCTTAGTCACTGGAGAGAAATAGATATTTGTTCAAATATAAGTACCTAAAAAAGGTCAGCTGAATGAGACCTACTAAGTGCCTGCTCTGCCCATTGATTACATGAGTGTTTTACATGACTATTTCAGATAAAGATTCTGTGCTGTGGACAACTATTAGGTGAGATTAATCCACACTGCCAATTTATATTTGTTTGGTGAGATTAATCCTTCACTAAGGATCTGAGTTAATATTTTCCTTTTAGAAAAGTAAAGGAAATGGAAATCAAAGGGTGGTGGTCTTTTCTGAGAATTTTTCATTCAATACGACAATAAGTAAAGAGGTTTTTTTATAAAACTGAAGGGAAATATTTTTACATATGGATGAAAATCTTACTTATCAATGTCAAAACTGTGTTAAAAGGTGTTAATTTTGGTGGGAATAGCAGAAGCTTTTTTCTAGCAGTCCAGCACTCTATTGAAATTAGTTTAATTTGTTATGATGTGATTCTGAAGATCTATTCTGAAGATGATTGGAGTTGATATGTAACTCGATAAGCAGATCTGGTGCGAGGATCATCTACAGTGGGGCATCGTAGCATGTTCAGGGCAAGATTTCCCAAACTGGGGAATCTTCAGAGGAGCAGGGAGAACTGCCTGAAGCCTGTAGCTTACATGACAGTGACTGATGGAACTTGTCAGGGAGAGGAGCAGCAATGGCCAAACATGCCACTGCCCTCAACAAAAGAAGCCTCTGGATACCACTAGTGAGCAGGAGTGCTGAGAACAGAATGGGCAATTCAGGCACGGCACATCAGCGAGGGCATGGCACGGCCGTTCACACAGAATAAGCTGTCACAGAAGGGCATGCAGCAAGAGGATTGTAGCTCTGTCAGCTCGACCAGGGAGCAAAGGCATAAAACTTCCAGAGGGGCATGTCAGCTCTAGGCACTGCACCCATGGTGACAGACACAGCTTCCCAGACAGAGCTACAGTGGGAAAACACTGTCACCTGGGTGTCAGGATGCAGGGTGTGCTCTGCTAGTACACCAGCACCAGACAGCAGCACCTTGGGAGGTGTGCCCGGGCAAAGGAACTCCTCCACTTTATGACATTGTTTTGAGAGGAGCAGGGTGGGATGAGAGGCATGAGGGAGTCTGAGGGAGAGATTGAAACTGCACTGAAATACTTCTGAAATTTCACCCTACTTTTCCTGGGACAGGACTCACAGGCAGACAGGAAACATGATAAGGAGGATTCCCTATCATTTCTCTCTCTAAAGGTGTAAAGGGCAATGGGAAATTTCTGCCTGGGACAGCAGATGGATATTCTCTGTCCTGCCCCACCTTCCCAGGTGCCCTGGCAAATGAAACCAATGATAATAGGATAATGGTAGATCAAGGTTGAAGGTATCTCCAAGTTATCTGTGTCAAAAGATCTGTGTCAAAACTGCTTCCATAAAGCAAAAGATGGTTAATTGACATTAGGGGATTGTCTCCTGAGGGCAATAGAAGGCCTAATACGCAGCCCCTCACCACAGTAAAGACATTGAAGTGCTCAAGTGAATCAAGAGAAAAGCATCAAAACTATAGAGGGCTCCAGAGCACTAGTCTTATGAAGAGTGATTGATGGAAGGGCAGTATTTGGCCGGGGGACAAGGATGCTCAGGGCAGAGAGACCCTACAGCTGTCTACAACTACCTGAAAGGAGGCAGTAACAAGGCGAGTTCCAGTTTCTTTTCCCAAGTAACAAGTGACAGGGAGAGAGGAAATTGTCTCAAGTTGTGTCAGGGGAGACTTAGATTGGATATTAGGAAACATTTCTTCATAAGAACAGACTTCCTGGAGAAGAGGGCATGACTAATATTCCCATGGAATATTTAAAAGTCATGCAGAGGTGGGGGAATTAAACACTGGAGAGCAGCACTGCAAGAAAGAACCTGAGGGTCCTGGTCAATGGCAAGTGGAATATTAGTCAGCCAGGAGGGCCAGCTGTGTCCTGGGGTTCATCAGGCACAGCATTGCCAGCCAAGCTAGGGAGGTGATTGTCCTGTTCTACTCTGTGCTAATGTGGCCTCACCTTGGGTGCTGTGTGCAGGTTTGGGCACCACAATATAGATAAACATAAAAAGCTATTAAAGAGAGTCCAAAGGCGGGTTTTGAAGATGTTGAACAGTCTGGAGAAGAAGCCTTATAAGGAGTGACTGAGGTCATTTGGCTTTTTCAACCTGGAGGAGACTGAGAGGAGATGTCACTGCAGTCTACACGTCTTCACGAGTAGAAGTGGAGAGGCAGGCACTGATTGATCACTCTCTGATGACCAGTGACAAGACCCAAGGGAATGGCCTGAGGTTGTGTCACAGGAGGTTTAGGCTGGATATTAGAAAGAGGTTCTTCACTCAGGAGATGGCTGGGCACTGGAACAGGCTCCTCAAAGCAATGGTCACAGCACCAGCCTGACAGAGTTTAAGAAGCATTTGTACATTGCTCTCAAGAACATGGTGGGATTCTTTAGGCTGTCTTCTGCAGGGCCAGGAGGTAAACTTCAGTGATCCTTGTGGATCTCTTCAAAATCAGGGAATTCTATGACTCTATAAAAATAAATTGCCTGTGTGACATTTTAATATAACGTTTGTGCTTGTGCATGTATGTAATTCAAGCCAGAGAAGTTAGCAAGTAGATGACAAGAAAGTCCAGGAGACAAACACTGGGAAGATCTTGGGTCTAGGAACTTGATAATGGAGTGGGCCTATGAGTCATGGGCCATTGTACATTTCAATACCAACAGCTTGAGAGTTCTGGGCATCTGGAAGCAACCACTGGGTTGCCTGGTATTCTACAATTTATAATGAAAATAAATATCTGTATATGTATAAGTATGGATATTCTGTCAGGAGATTTCAACCTTATTCAGGAAAGAGGAGACAGCTATCAGCCATGCTTGTTTTAGTGCTATGTTTTTTGTCTCTACTGATCCATGTGATTAGCCATGCGAATGTATATTGTGTTTGTGTGTATTCATGCATGCTTGCCTATCAGGAATTTGTGCTCACCCTTGCCACTGGCTGGACCTGAAGACAGAGAACAACAGCACTCTAATGCTCATAAGGCTATTGAATTCAGCAACCTCTCACACTTGTACTGTTGATGCTGTCAAAAGTCCTTTTTTATACAGCCTCCTCCCCCTCACTACCTCATTTTTGACTGCAGTGAAAAATGGGGAATATGATAAGCCATATGTCTGATTCCAGGGTGCTTTTTTATTGTGTGCATCATCAAGATTTCTAAATTAAATACAAAAAAACAGGTCATGAGTTGAATGCTATCTAATTATTTAATCCCTTGAGCACAATATCTGGCTAGAGAAAATACTTTTCTGTATATAAGTGGTCCGTTTCTTTTCTCTCCCAAAATAAAATGATGTGAAAAATCTGACTTTTTTTTTTTTTTTCCTACAGAATGTCCTCAGAATGCTGTTTCTTTCAAGAAATTCCATAAACAGTGAGGCTGTTGTGCAGAGAGTTACTGCCTCTGGTGTGCCTATGTTCTTCTTTGGGATCCAGTGAAGTGAGCTGGAAGAGGATGAATGAATTGGGCACAGTGATGATGTACTCCTGGTGGGCCCATTCATAGACAGAGCACAGCAGTCAAAAACATTCTTTTTCAGGCATAGCAAGAAAGATTAAATCTGTTAGGATTTGGAGGAACATTTTCTTTACATCTCCCCTTAGGATAAACACAGTGACATTTCCATAACAGATAGAAATGGGGAAAGGCATTGCTCATAACAATGCTTTGCTGCAAGATCTTATCAGATTATCATGGCCACAAAAAGAAAACGCTGATTTTTCACATCTCCTCAAAAAAGGAGGTAAATGTCTCCAGTGAAGGGCTATCTATCGCTCTTTCTTTTCTCCTAAATGAATGTTTTAAATATTGTCAGAAAGTCTGAATAAGTTATCACAATTCATCTGCTGGGCTTCACTTAAATGGTAATGTCCTTGACATTCCAGTATTGTTCCTCTGGGGAGGAGAGAAAGGCTATGCACATCTATTTGCTAAAGCAACATTTATTTGTACTTGATAGCATGAAAAGGGTCTTTGATAAAATGAAGAGTGTTGCTTAGAAGTAAATTACTCTTTAATAATATTAATTAAATCTTCAGTGACACTGAGAATGACATCTGAAAGCAAAATGTAGCTTGTAAAGCTCTCAGGAAATAATTATAATATAAATTCTGTGGCTTTTTCAGACTGGAAGATTCAAAAATGTTCACAGGAAGATGTTACCTGCAGTCCTTGTTTTCTAACTTTGGCAGTTTCAAGGAATTTGGCATGTAATTCAGTAGAAAGCTATGTAGATGAATTGCAACAGTAATAGGATTAGTTTGGCTATTTCAGGTAGTGTAAAGTGTTTCATAGCATAAAAATTATAAACTCTTCTGGACTAATCCTGTACTCCTAATTCTAGCCAACCTTCTGAAAGAGTCAGACAAACTTTTCTTCAGAATATTGGGAGAGACTTGCAAAAAAGGTGGAGCTGCTTTGATGTTTGAATCATACACAGAAAGTTGAATTAGCCAGCTCAGTGATGCAGAATAGCTGCACTTTCTCTCCTCTGGTAGACATGTCTCCTCAGGGTTGAAGCATGGGGTGTCTAATTGAATCATTTCCTCATTCAGCTCAAATACAGCACATATGTAGTTCAAATCCAGAATATTTGTTGTGATTGTTCATCATTAATAATAAATATTATCATTAAATCCAAGAATTAATTTTCATTGAAAATAAAACATGAATATTATCAAATTTATCTTTCAAGTCCCTTTGGAAGCGTTACCTAAAGAAATATATAGAAGTGAAGTTTATTCTTACAGGTTTCTTGGAAAAGTTTCTATAGTTTCAAAACATTTTCCCGGTCTTTCTTCCCTCTTTATATCACCTTTCCTCTGTTTCTTCTGAACTCTTTATTGATGAAACTGAAAAGTCCTGAAAGGTTTATCCATCTTGCAGTTTCAAGAGTTTTTTTTCCTTCAAAGCACATTAGAAGGGTAATCGGAAAAATAAGGCTCAGTATTGAGTCTTCATTTCAGAAAACTACTTATCCTTCCCCCAAAACCCATCCTCCCAAATTAATTTGACAGCAGACAGAACAGTTAATTCTATTACTGTTATATACCACCTCCTCATTGAGACAAAGCATGTGGACTACAGCCATGAAAGATAGAAAAAGTAAAATTTCAGGGAAAGGTAAGAACTGGCAGGTCAAGGACTCAAGAAAAAAAAAAAAACCAAAAAAACAAAACAGTGGCATTTAAAGGGAAAAAATTAAAAGATTCAGAGGGTGGTTACTCATCAACATCCAGAGTCAAACTATTTCAGGGATCTTTTTATTCTTACAAGGCAGCTGCTAGCTAACAAAGATCTCACTGGATTGGTGAGAATAATAATGCTGAACATTCTAGCTCATTAGACCCAACTTTATATGTAGCAAATAAGTAACTTGCTTTTTTATTTCTAATTTGTGCATATCCTTATACAGTCTCTAAGGAAAATTGTCTCAGAAAGGCCCAGAGTGGGATGGTTACAAGGTAAGGAGAGGTCAAAGAACTTTTCTTTTTTATTAAGAGGAAAATGCTAAAAAGGTAACAGAAGTATAAGAAATGAGGAGGGATATAAAATCAATGTGCTTCTGAAATGGCTGATCTAATGAAGTGCTTTTATTAAATCAGTATTTAACTAGATAAATTGGAAAGGTACACATAATTCCAAAGCAATAAAGATGTTGTGAATATACAGTTTGATAAGAAGGTGAATACAGAACTCTTAAAGGAAGCACAGTACCTCCACTTAGCTTGGATAATTGTGTTCCTTCATCTTGAAAGCTATTGAACCACTACCACTGTGATTTCTGAAAATCACAGACAAGTGAAGATAAACCTCTTGTTTTCTGGAGGAGAATCACAGGCTGGAGTTTATTTTCAGTAATTTTATGTTAATGTGTATCATTGATGTTTCTCAATGGGTCATAACCATGGAAAGCAATCCAATATGTGTCAGCAGTGCATGTGTTTTAGCTAATGTGCAGCAGCCACGAGTGTACCTATGGGCAGACAATTTGGATATACTTGCTCAAAGGGTAGAGAGTAGTGATGACTGGAATATGCAAAAGAAAATGGGCTTTCAAGCAATATCTTGAATATTTCAAAATTTCAAATGACCTTTGACTATTTGGACCTTTGATTCTTGAAACTGTATGTAAGGATTGCAAGGTATCCTTGCATTGGTTCTTGCTGTGTAGAAAACATGTAAACCCCACACTTCCTCTTATAAAAGAAAATTACACCCTAGAGTTCCGATGTCTGTTTTGATGACACTTAAAATTCAGTTACTGGGAGAGTTAAGAAATGAGCTTCAATTGAGGAAAATCCCATTTTTCTGATAATTTTATGTATATCAATAGATAAATATTGAGACAGACAGAAGTGTGAGTATCCTTAGCTTAACAACTATGGCACATTTTTGACTGTTCTGGTTATTCTAGTATGTCTAACTTTTTACTGCTCAAGTCTACATCAGTCCTTGTTCATGCACCATAGAATTTGAAACTATAAATCCTGCAATAAATTATAACTTAATTGCATGGGAAACACTAGAAATGAATTATTAATTATGCAGTATATGTGATATAATATGCATAATAGAAAATACAATTATATTAATTATACAGTGAGTGGGGCTGTTTTCAACACCGCCTCCACCTCAATTATCATTGATTCTAAGGAAAGAACTGCATATAGCTTAAGACAGGCAAGTGTAGAAAGAGAGGAGGAAAGAAGATGACAGTAAAGAAAAGGAGCAGAAGAAGGAGTAAAGAAATGAAATAAAGACATTGGAAAATAGGTGTCTGTAGCAAAATCAGATTTGGAAGTGGCTGGGTTTAGAGTTTCTCATAAATGCCCTTTCACCCTTTTTTTGGGACTCCGAGATTAAAAAGAAAAAAACTAAAGAAATAAAATTCTACAGAACTTTTCATTGCTGAGCAGTCATGTTTCCTTACAAAATGAGAAAGAACAGTACTTGTAGTAAAATAAAATTTTAAGCATTCTTAAAATGAAAAGAAAATTGGATAGACAAAAATGATAATTTAAGTGGTAATAATCAGTTTCTTCCATGGAAGACTATCGAGGCTTAATTATATCATAAAATAATGTTTGAAATAGTTGAAATAGAAGTAGACTAACTACATGAAATGAGATCAAAACCCAGTGACCTTTCAGGACTATCGCATGTGCTAAATGCTGACTATCTGGACAGTTGCTGTCAAGCCAGTGTTTGAGATCTGCCTCCAGGTTTAGTCCAATATGTACTGAATATTAATTTATGACATAGTAATGGTCACCTAACAGAACTAAAGTTATTTATTCAATTATTTAATAGAGTAAATGTCATTGACATATGAACTGTTCCATCTTCTGTTTAAACCCTGTCATCAGTTTTGTATCAATATTTTCCAGAAATAAATTATTTAAATCCACATTCCTAATATAGGACTAACTATTATAAACTTCCCTGCAGACAAAACTTTTAAAACTCTGGAAGTGTCTTTCATACACAAAATTGTAATAAATTCCAGGTACAAACATTAGTTTGAAAGAAAGCTCCATTAAAGAGGTTATGTTTCAAACACAAGTGACAAGTAGTCTGAAAAAGCAAACAGTCACTTTTCTAAAATGTAACACAAGGCTATACACAGTGTTTAATGAGATCTAATCAAACTTTCCTGTAATTAATTTTCTCCAATTTGTTAACAGAGACTTTAACCTGGCTTAGAGTTCAATGTGATGACAAACCATGGATTTACTTTCTTCCCTAAGGTAACTTTTTAATAACTGGATACCTCAATACATTAAAAAAATATTAACTATCAATTTTGTACACATTGCTAGTATTACACCTGTCAGCAAAGGTTACATTATTGACATTGATTTGAATGATTTTTATGCTTGAAAGAAGGATGTAGTGTTGAATTTTATATTATAGACTCTGTGAAGGACATGTTATCCCAGTATTTAATTTAGAAGTTGTTATTACAGTATTTATTTTATATAAAAGTAGAATAAATAAGGTTCAGAAGCTCTCTTAACTCCAAGGAAATATGCATGTTTTAAAAATAACTAGGTTGAGTGAAATCAGATTATTTATTGAACTCAGATTTGAAAGTACAGTAAAAGACAGGTGTGGTTTATATTTTTAAGTAGATAAGTAAATCAAAAGTGTTGAAAAAGTTTCAAGTCAGAAGAATATTCCCCACCCATCCTTAAAACTTTTTAACTTCAAAGGTTTTAAAAATATAAATTACTACAGCCTGATATTGTGGATGAGTGCATACATTCTTCCACTCTGCAGTTTAAGAAACTATTAAAACACCAAAAATGTAATTTGAATCTCCCAGTGAGGTCTGTTCAGCAAATATTTAAATCAATTAGGCTATTCTTAATATGTACCATAGGTGCAACTGTTGTGAGGTGACCGATCTCTTGTTAAAACCTGGTGAAAGCACAATCCCTGCTTTGAATTCTAGAAGTCCACCTCCACAGTGTAATTCCAATTACAAGAAAAAAAAAAAAAAAGAAGCAGTAGTTATGGTATGCCCTGAGACATTATTACACTTTAGTTTGATGGCTCAGCCATTAGAATCTTTTATAAAAGATCAGCAGAAAGAAGTGCCTGTAACTTTTTCTAGTCTTTCAGAGCTAATGTAGTGTAGCATTGTGAATAAAAGGATTTTGATAACATGTACTTCATAAAATCTGGACTTACCATTTCAACCAGGAGTACCAGAAGTGCTACTTCACTATATTATGATAATATGAATAGGTGCTTGCAACTGGAATTGAAAAACACAAGAGTTCTATAACAATGGTTTTGAAATCCAAAATGGATTTCTCATGTATACCAGTCAGTGGCCTGTCAAAAGCATTAATACGAGAACATCAATTTAACTTTTTTTCATGCTTTTAAATGACTAAGTAGTTGAAAATTTGCTGCTTTTCCACATAAAAATTTCACAGTTAAGTGTTAAAATCATTATTATTGTGACTGGTTTTAGCACTCATCAATAATTTAAATTTATCACCATTTCATTAACATTTAAACACCACTGTACTGTTCATAGTGATTTTGAAAATTAATTCCTAGCATTGAAGACATACTTTCCCCACTGACAGTTATATGTTTAATTTCTCTCAAAACTGTAGCACTCAAAAACTATGTCCTTTCTGGGGTGCTGTAGATGACTTTATCTTATATTTTGTGATAGTAAGCCGTGAATTCCACTAGCTATTTTCTTCTCATATATTCAATAATTTGATCCATTAAGGACTCTGTTGCCTCTTTTTATGGAGAGTGCTGTGATTTAACCCTTGTAGGCAGCTAATTGTCTATTATATATCTACTAGTTGTCTATTTTTTCCTTCCAGTCAACACAGTTTTTTGTTCATTCCCCAGTATGGGACATAGAAGAGAATAACAAGGGTGAATGCAAAACATGTTATATATTGAGGAAAAGTCTTTTGAAGAGGGAAAGCTAAAGGTGCATATGACAGGTAAGCAAAGTAAGGAATTAATTCACTACTTCCCATCAGCTGTCATGTGTTTAGCCATCTTCAGGAAAAGCAGAGCTAAATCATATCTAGCAGGTACTTCCAAAGCCAGATATGCCTTCTACTTTCTCCTTCTTCCCTGGAAGTTTTTATATCACATCATTAATTTAAGAGATGGACTTGAAGGTCCTTTTGGGTACTTTCTAACTCATAAGATTCTCTGTGCGTTTGTAGGTGTGTGTGTGATTAAATGCAAATGGTAATGAGATTTTGTATAAATTTCATTTTAAATAAACTGGATCCACTGCGGTCAGCTGTCCCAGGTATGTAGCCTCTCAGCTTCCTGATCAGTACCAACTTCTTTCTACTTCAATATGGACGCAGCATAAGAAATGGAGAAGGCCTCAATATTTATCACAAATGAGTGCTTTAGGTCTCAAAACATCATTATGAAAGATGTTAGCAAAATCAGTTTCATATAAAATTGTGAAAGCATGAGCTATACCTTGTGTTCAGCTACAAGGTCCTCTCAATTCCTTACTACATTAATGAAGCATATAAAGAAAAATAAGATTAGAATACATTTCAAATTATTTTTTGGAGACTGGGGATGAAAAATGAAGTTCCAGAAGTTCCTGGTGTGAACAGTGTTCCTGATTGTGAGATTATACAGTGTCCTGAGGAGGAAACAGGGGGGATGAACCACCACAATGCTTTGCAAGAACCATTAAGTAATAACTAAAATATTAGTGAAGCAATGACAGTTTCTGTTACTGTTTACATCCAAAGTGCAGTAACATACATGCTATTATGAAGAAGAGTAACTATCAGAGCCAAAACCACTGATGTAGCTCCATGACAAAGCATATTCAATATCCAGGCTAACTGCCTTGCATTAAGTAAATGTTTTAAAGTAATAAGAACAGGAAGAAGAACAAGTAACCAAGGATCACCTTTTAATTTAATGTTTTCACCACTATGTAAAATGGACATCATGTTTATGATGCTAGCTAAACAGGATTATTACAAGAATACAGCAGAGTTGGCATATATTTTCCAGAATAGGTCAGTTATCATCTGCATTTTTAATGCATCTGCAATAATTGATAGATCTTGCTCTACGGAGCAAGTGAGGCACAGCTGAAGAATTTTGCCTTTGTCTGCTTTCTAGATTCCCATACATGGCATCTTCACAAGATGTCTGAGGATGCCGTCCTATAACCCCAAATACAAATGTAAGTAAAGAATATTTTAACAGGCAGATTCAGTGCTGAGAAATTTCACTTCTTCTATTTTTCTGGGTTTTTTTTGTTCCTGTTTTTAATGTGAATCCCAGTTTTATCTAGATCTATGGATATTTCTCCCATGTTTGCACTACTACAGTATCTGAAGTACCCATCCTGCTACAAGAAGGGCAGATTAATAGCTTCTCCTGTTCTACTAAAATGACAGGTTAACAACTGCTTGCATAGTCAACATCAATTCTACACCAGGCATACGGAACAACACAGAAGTAGAACATTTTCTGGATATTAAGCTCAATTCTTCACTGCATCAACCTCAATTTTCTATGCTTCACTGACAAAATAGGGTCTTCCAGCTGGTAGCATAATGAGCTGGACTAGACTAATTTCACATCAAAATTGACTGTAAACCAAGATTTGAATTCTAAAGGTGCAAAGAATGGATTTTCTTGTCTCTTTCTTTTTCTTTCTTTCTTTCTTTCTTTCTTTCCTTCTTTCTCTTTCTTTCTCTTTCTTTCTTTCTTTCTTTCTTTCTTTCTTTCTTTCTTTCTTTCTTTCTTTCTTTCTTTTTTCTTTTCTTTTCTTTTCTTTTCTTTTCTTTTCTTTTCTTTTCTTTTCTTTTCTTTTCTTTTCTTTTCTTTTCTTTTCTTTTCTTTTCTTTTCTTTTCTTTTCTTTTCTTTTCTTTTCTTTTCTTTTCTTTTCTTTTCTTTTCTTTTCTTTTCTTTTCTTTTTCTTTTTTTCTTTCATACATCAGATAACACAGATGAAAGGAAAAAGTGTTAAATTCATTACAACAGAGGCAAAGCCTGACCTATTTCTACCAAAATTCTAATAATCTTTTTCTATTACATTGTCCCCTTGAGACACTATATTAAACTAAAAATGTACCTGCAAAATTTGGACAGTCAGTGTACATATGTTAGAATCATAGATGGAAACAGTCTGATGAATCAGCTACTGATAAATGTAAAAAATCCAAGTAACAAACATATTTTCTTTTTCCACCCACACCTGATGCTATTTCTACCTCTCTCAAATTTATTCTGTAAAATAAAACAAAATAGGTGCTTTTAAAACTATTGTCAGATGCCCCATTATAATCTGTACAGTATCAAGAACAATTGCAAAAGGCAATCCTCATTGCACATTATTCCAGAATAAATTATAACGATAACTGATTCACCTGAGTTATGAAGTAAACCTTTATTTTTAAATATTTGACTCCACTGATGTTATATTTCATTAATAATTTTTGCTGAATAACACAGATATAAAGGGATTACTAAAGGCATAAGACAGTTAACTTTTGATTAGTAAAAGAAGCTTCTGTTCCTTCCCTTGAATTGCACAGAATCTATTACACTGGCAAATGAACAGCTCTGTCTTCAGATAGTAGTAGAAGCAAAGAAACAAGTATGTGGACACTGTAAATTGAGAAATTATGTATGTCAGAAAATAATGAAAAATCTTAGCAGTTTCAGTGTGTAGAGTTACTCTACAATCAGAGTTAAAAAATATGAGAAGATAACAGCAAAATATTGAAAAGCATTATAGAGAATATCATTAATTGTTAGACTGAAATACTCTAGAACCCCCCAGTTACAAAATCCTGGTGCACACCCCCTGTTATTCAATAGAATAAAAAACCCAAAGAGATCAATACTTTGAGACTATTATATCAATTGTGGAAATTATAGATTTATCTATATTATTTAGGAAGGATTTTCCATTTTTCTTATTGTCTTTTCCTTTTTTCTTTTCTTTTGTTTTTTTTTTTTTTGTATTACTGACATATTTTTAGTAAAAATCCTCAAAGTGTTCGATGAACAACAATTGAAGTAACACTGCTGCGATTTGTGTTCATTCTTGCAAATAACAGTCAGCTTTCATTTTACTCTCTAGGCTTTCACCAAATAGCTTTAAGGATAGCTTAAGAACAACATCATGAGTCATTTAGAAGCTGGTTCTTTTTTCTCTTTTCCTTTATTTGTGGAACCAACCATAGTCTTGTTCATATGATTTATTTATCCAACCTATCTTATTTAAGCAAATGTATTATTAAGAAGATCTACACCTTTTTAATCCTGACTTCTCACTCTGGATAACCCAGCTACAAAATCTGTCAAAATGAGCAAAAAGTGTGCCAAAAAGTTGCCACATGACTGCTTTGGCTCACACAGATCTATGCTTCAGCATGAGGTGGCATACAGACTTCCTCATCACTTAGAAAAATTCAGCATAAACTGTTGCAGTCTTATTTTGCTGATAATTTCAGATATAGTTAATCTTTTCCTGTACAGAATTTTTAGGGAATATTTGAGATGTTAGCTCACTGAAGGGAAACTGCTACAGATCCGAAAAGATTGCTTTGAAAACAGGATGAGGTGAAGAATGACTTCACTGTCTTGCCAAATATACATATTCTGATAATGTCTGTAATGTTCTTGCAATATATATGTAGGAGGTAGTGGAGTTTGACTCCTAGGCCTGTTTTATTCACACTCTGAAAGACAGCAGCTTCCCTAAAAAGAGAGAGAAAGAGCTGCCACCAAGATTCCATCTCCCACAGAAGAAAAGAACATCTAATTGGTTAATTCTTCATTACTCATGATGCAGGGGGTGTGTTGAATACCAAAAGTAATCATCAGGTATCAAACAACTCATAGGCTATTGTGTTTTGACATATTTCTACACAATATGTGTTTGGTAGAAAAGTGTCCTTGCCTCTGTCTTCTACCCTTCTGATGCCATAAAGCAGTAACTCTTATAGTGACACTGCCTTCTGGCATGTATGGCGTCACTGCTTCAGGAGAAAGAGAATATCTCTTGTTCAACACTATTCTTCCACGCAGAGTGCTAACAAAATCCATAACAATTTTTCCATCTCTTTTGGCTTTTACCTACACATATTCTAATGTTAGTTTACTACCACATCTGTTAAAGGTTCAGGTTGGACATCAGGAAGAATTTTGTCACTGAAGGAGTAGTTAAGCATTGTAAGGGACTGCCCAGGGAGGTAGTGGAGTCACCATCCATGAAAGTGTTCAAGAAATGACTGGATGTGGCCCTTAGTGCTATAAGTTTAGTTGACATGGTGGTTTTTAAAGGTTGTACTTGATGATCTCAGAGGTCTTTAACAACCTTGAAACTATGATGCTATGCTATTACAGGATGTACTGGACACTTTACTTACACTAGTAAAGCATCACAAGGATACTTAGCAAAGACTTTGAACCTTTGGAGTTGCAAAAATTAAGTATAATTAAAAAAAATAAAAAAAAAAAAAAAAAAAAAAAAAAAACCAAAAGTACTATGGAATCACAGAAAAGCCTGAATATAGGCATGTGAGTATTGGGCTTTCTCCCCTGAAATTATGTCAGTATCAATAGTCCAAGTGAAGTGGATCTGCACCAATTTTTAAGATCTTATGGTTAAATTTATTATACCTGTAAGTGTGCATTCTCTTTTCACTTCATCTAGTATAAGATCTAAGAATTCTATCAACTCAGGCTTAAATTTAAATATTTAAAATTTTAAATCTGTGCAGTTGAATAGTAATCTAAGCTTCCCTTTGTAACCCACTTTTCTTTCTTTTTCCTATGTCTTAATGCATCAGAAATACCAAATTCTGATAATCCAGATTTCATACTGATAGATAAAGAACTGTTTCTAGATGCCTTATTTATTTAAACTTCTCCAGCACCAATTTAAGATCTAACACTTTTATCTAAATCTATGACAATTTTTATTTCCCAGTTGAGTAACTATGAGAATTAATAGGTACTCCAGAAGAGCACCTGGAATGCATTTTTTCAAGCTCTCTATAGCACTTGTGACTTAGAGAAGGATCAAGAGAGTCTTTCACTATTACATGAGAAGATTCCAGGGAGTCTGTCACACAATTGTTAGAAATCTCTCTAGATGTTTTATTTCTTTCATCTGCAAGTATATCCTTACACTAGGGCTGCGTTTGTGGCAACAACCTCTAATTTATCAACACATCTCTCGGCTTCCTCACTATCATACAGGAACCTTTTTTCCATTGTACCAAGTGGAGAATTTTTTTTACTGCCTAGATATATTTCTTTTTCTCTAGCAATAATAAAAAAATCAAGCGGTTACCAGAAAATGGCCTTGTTGCTGAAGTCTGAAAAGATTTTTCCCCTGGTGCTTATAAGGACAGGTGATAGTAATAAGTGAAAAATTTTTGGCTTTGGTCTAGTATCCCAGAGAATACATGGTACAATCTGTTGTCTGTTTTTAGCGACCTGTTTCTTAAGCATCCTGTGTGGAAGTCAGCAAAGAGAGATTAGCTGCACTGCTAAGGCCATTTAAAATGAGTTGTTAGGGTAATTATAAAGAGGGAGTGTTATGCACAAGTGAGAGAAAGAAGTTTGTGTTGGTGTAGTGGTTCAGTGGGAGGGGGAATATGACATCTGATTATCCAAAGGCTTCTTATCATAATATGCAAATACGAACTTCAAATGTGTGAATTGTCCTCCAGAAATAACAAGAAAAGTGAATCTTTTTCCTTACTAGCTTTCCTGAATTGAGGTCTTAATTACCATGCAATTGCTAAAGCAGTATACATAAAGTATGCATAGCGAAGCATTTTTCCTGTGACTTTTAGCTTAGAAATGGTACAATGACTTAAATATTTTAAATGCAATTGAAATGCAGAGGTTTAAATATGATAATGCAGTAACTTCTTGCAGTTACCAAAACCTCTGGAGAATCTTGGAAAATATAGCCTTTAATATTGAATTGCAAATGTATGTGTATTAAGAAGCCAGAGCTTATAATTTTATATCCATTTAGTACATGGTTAATCAACATTACCTAATTCAGCACTATGTAATTTTATTCCCGTTAGGTTGTAGTTGTGCCACTGCTGTCCAATTTAAAGACTGCTAGTCACTATCATTATAATGAATCACAGTTACCCAGGAGACAACCCAATAAAACAATCTTCTTGATGAAGCTACTCCAGTCAAGCAACGTACACTGTAATAATGCCCTACATTTATAATGCACTTTTCATCCCAAAGCACTTCACAAATTACATACAGTGAACACCAGTGAATCTGCAGAAGCTTCTAAGTAGTGAAGCAACCAGCACACATGGTGCTCTCTGGAGCTAAAATCAAGGAGGAAGTTAAAGTGACACTTTTCCTGTTAAATTGTCCCTGCATTTCTTGTGTCTGCACATACAACAAAAGAAACTCTCTATTTAATGTATTTTCTGTGGTGTACATGGAGGCAAAAATAGAATGGAAGACAATCTGAAGGGAAATAACAAAATAAATTGGTCAATCTTGCTTATTTTGAACCTGGGCCTTACAGCAGATATAACCTCATGTTCAGAGTAACAAGGTATGCCATTCCACTGTGATGCAAGCATGATCTGGCAAAGTAGCCTGAAGTTGTTAACAACACATTTCTCAGAAATATAGATCCAAATAGGTGTCATTTAACATCCTGAATTCCTTATAAATGGCATGATCTTGTACATTTCACAGATAAGGTTTGCACATCTGAGAAAGAGAGGGAGAAAAGACAGAGAGAACACTGTTAGCCTTGCTAACTAGCCTGCCACCCCCTTCCTCCCACCCATCATACTAAATAGATATTAATTCACCTGCACAAAAGACAAAAAAAAAATTAACTTCCTTACATCTGAAGTCACTCAAAATATGTTTGATGCCAGTCATCTCAAGTATCAAAACGTAAAATGTTATTATCTTTAATTTCATCCTGTGTAAGAAGCACAAATGCACCTCTGGGTATAAAGGCTTTTTTTCTTTTCTTTATTTTGACATTGGAGAAAGTGATACGTTTTCCCCATATTCCATGTTATATACATGACCTGATATTTATTAGTGATATGGATGTTATTATCACTAGCAGCTTTTAGAAGTCTAGATTTTCTAAAAAGAAAACTTTTACCCTTAAGAAGAATATCAAGAACAAGCTTAGATTTTAAAAAGGTTATTCCTAAATTTTCAAAGTTCTTATTTATATTTACCAGCACCGGTTTTAGAGAACCCTTCCCTTCCCCAAACAATACATATGTACAGTTTTGAGCAAATTGCCAAATGCTTTCAAAAGTACAGTCTTTTTCAGACTGCAACAGTCTGAAAAGTTGACATTTATTCCAGAGGTATTTAAAAACATAGTCAGATTGCCTGCAAATAAGATGCAAGATACAAAGGAGTTGAAACTAGATCTCATGAAACCTAACATCCAAGCAGGAGATTTTTTTTGCCACATGCAGCATATCTATGTTCATATTAATCTGACATAGGAAAGCCCTACCCCCCTCTCAGATATCAATAACTGACACAGGTTGACCATTCCACCTAATTTGTCACAACCTTACAAATCAGATACAAAATTACTAATTCAGCTCACAGATTTAAATCACTGAGTAATTGATTCAAAGCAAATTAATAATAATTTGTCCTGGCTCTGAATAAACATGAAATGATAATATTTTATGTATGGAGCATAAATTTTCCTTAGATGAGGTATATTATGTTTAAATATTTACTTCTCTTATTTTCCTTCTTAATTCTTTCCAAACAGTCCAAAAAGTTATAAATTCAGTCAAATGCTGTGTCTGGAATTCTGTAAATAAATAGATGTGAGATTTTGTGCAATAAAATCATGAGTGATGTAGTAATGCACAAGGGGCGAGGTGTTGGATATGATCTAAAAAAGGCAAAAAGTAGACAGAAATAAATCTCACATAGATTTATTGTTAAAGGAGGGTTCTTAATAATGTAATCCTGAAGTTACCAATTTTTAAATTTAGGATTAAAACTACAATTAAAAGTATGCACCTGGAATGCTATAATAAAATGGAAATTCCTAAATTGACCTGGCTGAAAGTAAGACTCATGAGACTTCACTGAGACTAGTAAAGATTCAACATAGTTTTACTCTGAGGTGATTCTGAAGGAACACTTCCCTCCAAACTGCTGTGAGAACCTAGAAAATAAGCAGAACAAAGACCATTTTATTAGAATTTTGTTGCAATTTTTTGTTACATATAATGTTAAAATAGACACTTTTAATTAATTTATGAGTTTAAATGAAGGCAGTGGTAAACTTACGGCAGATAGCTTCTAAGTTTTATTAAAAGTTTTCTTATAAAGACAGGCTAAACATCGTAATTACAGGCTAAGAGCTCTGGAAGAAGAAATGGTTGGTTCGTGAATCTCTGATGTCTAGTTAATAAGCTCTATAAAATTTTGATTTAAAATTTTGATTAATCTCTTTATTAAATATAGATACTCTTGTGCATTTTTTATATTCTAAAAGAACTAGCTGAAGACATATACTCCAGTATAAAATTTAACATTGGAGGTATCTTGATAGTTTGTCCTTGAACACAAAAGTCGTTAAGGTTGAATTCATCATCTTGCTAAGGCTAAAACAGCCTATAGTGTTTGATCTCTTTTGTTAAGGATTTTGTATTTTGTGAACAGTGTGAGTTCCCAGAAGCAGGGGATCCACCAAGATATTTTGGGTCAATCTGTTGTCCTTCCTCATCTCGGAAAGCATGAGCCTTCTGACCTGGAACTTAGCAGGACCTAAAGCAAGTCCATCTCTTACATACCTTGGCATATCTGTATTTTCTCATATCCAGCAGATGCTCAGAAGGGGAGCACAGTTGGTGTTTCTCTTAAATCACCCTGATAATATCCCTTAAAATTACACAAAAGTACCTCCTCTCTCTATTTCATTTTATCTGTTTTGAGAGATCACTGTGAAAGACCAGCATTTATCAGTTAACTTGAGAGCAACATGATTAATTATTCAGTTTCAAGAACTTGGTGTACACACCTGCCTCCTGCAAACTGCTGGTTTGAGTGTAATTTGAGCATCCTAAAATGTAATAAATAACTCTATATTTAAGTTGCACACATATTTTATAACTATATAAACAAATATATATTTAGACGCTTCAAAAGTAATTAAAGAAAATATTAATCTCCTTTTTAAAAATGTGTTTTGTACTTTGACATCTGATACCACAGTACTTGCATAACACTTTAATTTGCCGCAAGGTTCAGCATGTAAAATATGAAAACATGGATTGTTAATGATATATCAAAAATGAAGAGACCTCTCCCCTTTCTTTTAAAAATATTACAAAAACACTTACTCAATGAAACTTTAGCTAGTATAAATTTGGGGTTTATAAACCACATAATACTAATCACCTTTGAATGTGTCAAAGGGGATGTTTGTTTCTCATTTGACAAGAGTGGGAAAAAAATACATTTAATTTAAATTATTTTCAGGTTATTGTAGGAAGGTGAATTATATCCTGCTCTAGATTTTCATTTCTAGGGCCCATCTGTCAGCTTCTGTATTTCTAAGAA
>VZSU01000689.1:1730616-1788658 GCA_013398715.1 Nesospiza acunhae | reverse complement strand
TGAAATCACATCCATAGTTAATAACTGGCATGAATTATTTGTAGCCACAAATGCCTTCTGAAAACGGAAAATCTGAAATTTGTGAGGGTCTTTCAATGCAATGTAATGTATTTACTTTGTCTAATGAAATCACCTTTCACATTTTCAGATTTTGCTGGAGCAGATCTAACCCCTGTCCTAAACTGTCTGTTCAGTTTCAGGTCAGAGCATGATGAGATGAAGATCTATAAGAACAATTTTTGAGAGAATACAAGGATAAGGGTCAGAAAGATGGAGAACAAATCCAGTTAGTAAGTACAATTTTAGCAATAACAATAACTATCAGCTACCTGCTGAAAGACAAAAAAAGTGATGCAGATAATTTCTATTTTAAATGGCAAATTTTGAAATTATCAAGAAGGTCAACACAGAAACAAGAGGAGAGGAAAAAAACAAGCCAAAACAAAACAAAGGGCTTGAAAACAGTCCGTATCCTGCCTACTGTGTTTTTGCATTTCTTATTTCTGTTTCTTTCAGTTAGGTCAGTGACTAACTGAGAGTTAATTGTGCAATTCTTGCTCATAGGAGGTTTTCCTCCATTTCTTCTGATCCTTTCCTTTCTGTTTCCTGATCTTATCAGCATTGTTTTCAGCTGCAGTCTTGCATTTTCTTGCAGGGGCTCCTCATTTTTACTGCCATCGTGTGCAGTCCGTGGTGCTTTCTCTTACTCACAGGCACAGTTACTCCTCAGGAGAGAAGCAGTCTCCTTTCTTCCAGAAAATCCACATTACCCACTTACAGTCAAAGAAGAATACAATAATACAGAGAACACATATGTAAATCAATTACCATCTGTCAAATCATTTAAGGGAAGTTTCATGAAATAGAAAAAAACATTTCTCCAGATTTAAAAAGTAGGAGCAACAAAAGAGTTCTCTGTTTCATGTTATGGGGGGTTTTATTACTTATAGATAAAAAATTAAATGATTCTCTGAAACAGCTATTCCATTTGATGGAGACACTTTAGAGGTTAATTTGCCTTCATGTATATACAAGATGCTTTTTTTAACAACTGTGTAGTTTTCTCCATCTTCATATATGGAAAACATTTACATAAATCCTTTAAAATACTGGCAAGATGTCAACCTTACAAGGTCGTTTCCAAGTTGCATAATTAAAATACAAATTGGTTTGCAAGTACTGTTCAGCATTTTGACACAGAGTTAAGGAAATAATGCCAAAGGGTGCTTTTTATTTCAGCAGTGTTTCAAGACCCAGTAAAATTAGTAACAATTATAAATAAAGCAGTCTTATTGTTACCTAAGGCAAGAGGAGATGGGTGAAAGCCAGTTTCATCATAATTACCCTAAAAGCAAATGGACTCTTGATCAAATAACACTATTGACAAGGAAGACCAAACAAACTTCCTTAATGTAGAAATTAATAATTTTCATGACAACCTATGTAAAAAATTTGTACAGTCTTACAACATCTTCCAGTACAGTTATGAATTCACATTACTTAAAGGCAGGAAGAAACGTTGAAAAAAAAAATAGAGCAGTTTGCATGGATATAATATTTTATTTGCATGCATGTTCATTGTCTGTATGATTACATTGGCAGAGCTGCAGTTCTGAAGTTCTGACAAAAAAGAACGTGACTTGGTTGTCATTTTAGATTCTCTGCAAATTATCGCATTGAATCATTTACCAGAGAACCTGCCAAGGCAGAGAATTTAATTATTATAGCAATGAATTTGTGCATCTCAAACAAGTGAGGTGAGGAATTTTCTATGAGAGTGAAGATATTTTGAGATGATGAAATTAATCAATAATATAATGATATTAGTTTCATTTTAAATAAATTTACACCAAAACATCTGTTTTCTCATAAGAAAAATAGACATGGAAGTTTCTGCAAATCTTTTATCATTTGGAAAATATTCCAACAACTAGAAGCATTTTAGGATTTTATTTAGTTATTTATTTTTACATTCTAATGTAATAACAAATTAGATAATGAATATAAAATATTTTTCTTTCTATATATTGATTGATAGTTCCCATTTTTATTATATAGTGGAAATATTTGGTATACTTGGTAATTTTTCTAGAATTAATGACAAGATTATGTTATCCCTTATTCTCAGCTATAGGGAGTTTCACCACATACCTCAGCTCTGATACAAGTCTTGCAGTCCGGCTTGGAAATACTCAGGGGAAATCTTAAAGTAGTTCTGAGTGGGCTTTGTCCTGTTAGCAGAACTGATTTCCTGTTCCTTTGTCCTGGTAGCAGAACTGCTTGCAGCCACTCATTCCCACTGAAGCATTCTTTCCACCTCCCTTCCTTTTCAAAATTCAGTCTCTACATCCAATTCAGTCTCTATTGACATCTCAGAACTGAAGCACGAGCATCTCTTTGATAGATAATGCTGCTGTGTAAATGTGGCTAAGGGAAGAATTTGCATCAGGGCACAAGTCTCCTCCCTTTGGGTTTGGGTAAAAATACACAACCATCAGACCTGATACTGGAAAGAAGGTTTGTTCCATAAAGGTATGGAAAAAGTCTTTCCAGAAGCTCTCTCCCTTTACTTGACACATCTTACCCTGCCTTTGCTTGCCTGTGGTACTGCTAATATTGATTTAAAGCTTCACCCCTGGGCTGACATACCCCCGCCCCATTAGCAGTGCTTGAATTGTCCTGCCCCTGCTCCCATTTCCATAGCCCTGCAAAACCATCCTTTGTGTAGGGACCATGGGTCCTCTCTCCAAGTCTGATGCTGATCCCAGTCCACAGGCCCACATCCCAGCCTGGGCCTCAGTTGTTCCACATAGCAGGGAGGTGACCTATGCATGGAGCTGGGGTGGAAACTGTGCCAGTGCTCTTCCGCTGCCCTGCACCTGGCTGCCAAGTCCTGCCCTGAGAGACCCTGACAGATTTGTTGTGCCTTGCCCAACAAGAAAAGCACACAGTCTGTCTTGCACTATACCATAAATCTCTGCAATCAAAAGGTATTCTTCGGAAAAGCATGGTGCAGCTGAAATAATGAAAAGTAAATGGATTTTTTGAGGTAGTTTTACAAAGGATCACATCAATACAATTATGAGCTAGGGTAACCAAAGTTGCCAGATGACTGTATTTTTCTTAATGAGGGAGGACTGAGAAAGCAACTTGAATTTGTTAGCTGAGACCCTTTCATTTGTCTGACAGAGTTTAAAAATATGAATGCAACTACCAGTCAGTTTAGGTTTCAAGCTAAAGAAATCCACAAAAACGTCTAATTTTCCGCATTGATGAGATTACAGACTTGGTTAACAAAGAAATTATGCAGATAAATTGTAGATCAATAGTATTTTTCATAAGCAGGTGCCTGTATTATACTGATTTGATTGATTAATAACACAGTCCAGTGAAAAAATTATTAAAATAATTTAGAACAGTTAATGGGGATATAACTGTTTATCTAAATAAAAATTTATCTAAAAAGAATCATCACCTGGTGGGGATTTTTCAGGTGTGTTTTGGCTGCCTGCACTGCTGTTAATTGAAAAATTGGACAGAATTAGAAATCACTACTGATAACACTTGTACATATAAGAGGGACTGATACAGTGAAGAGTAATAACAAGAACAAATCAAAGAGAGATAATCAGATAATTTGGTAAGCTAAGTCCATTCAAAGAAAATGCAATTTAATATACCTAAAATAAAACACATAACAAGAACAGGTTCATGCTTACATAACAGAGGCTGTTCTGAATATCAGTGGTGGATGGATGGTCTCTTCTGATGAACACATATTTGTGCCAGAGGACAAATTGGTGGGTTGTTCTGGAGTTAGCTGCAAACTGAAAAACTCATCACTATCTCACACTTCCAGTAACCCTCTGCTGTACTCAATGTGAGTCAAATTTAGGCAACATAGATGGTCCTTCTTCCTAACTAAAACTATAAAAATGAACTTCATAGTATTTTGACAGTTTTCCTGGCTCCTTGCATTCCTATTTCTCTTCTTGTATTATTTCTTTCCCTTTTCTCTTTAAAGTTGCTTGAGAAACAGAAGACTGAGACAATCTACTGCTGCAAGTTAAATCAGAACATCATACAAAAAGATGAGAGAAACATTCACAAATAGTAAAAAGGGTTTTTGTAGGTCCTGTGAGAAGGACTGATCTGTATGCTCTATGTCTGTCATGATCCGGTCACTAAAGTTCTTAGAAATGCCTCTGCCCAAATTAAGGTGCAAATGAGACCATATTCCAGTGACAGTAGTATGGGCTTTATTTGATAGTAAATACGGGAGAGAGAGACAGAGAAAGAGAGAGAGAAAGGAAGGGAGAGAGAGAGAGAAGGAGAGAGAGGGAGAGACAAGAAGAGAGAAGGGGAGAGAAGGAAAGAAGGAAAGAAAGAAAGAATAGATGGGGGGAATAGAAGAGAGTTGACAGAAGCGGAGTAAGGAAAATATCACTCTGTGGATCCTAACAATATTCCATTGATCCTCTCCAGCTGCTCTTCTTGGTGGTGAATGTTCCCCAAAAAAGCATAGAATCTGACACCCTAGGCACCTCCTGGGAGCATGGATGTTTCCCATTTTCTCGTACAACAGACTCCAGGTTTGTTGCAACACTTGCAGTTCTGTGGTGCAAGGCTTCAGGAATGACTCTGGGAAACATTTTGGGGATCCTTTGATGGATTAAAGCACCCTTCAGCTGCCTCTCACATGAATGTTCTGTGGATGCGGCCCATGATGTTGAGGATTCTACAGCCATTTTGGTTCACAGCCCCTGAGCAGAGATTACAACACACGGAGACTTCAACCCCTCACCTCTGTTGGGGGGAAAATCTGTGCAAACCTGCTCCCAGCAAATGATCTACTCCCTTCCCTACCCTGAAGCAAGCCAAAGCTGATTCTTAGCACAGCTGCTGTATTTGGCTCACATTCTTTTCCTTGTTTACTTTTTTGTTTCAGGTGGCTGAAGAATGGATTTTCCCTTTATTTAATCTTAGCAATTTGACTTTCAGTCCGAAGTCCCAGTCAGGTATCTTTAGGGAGGCTTCTTTGGTTGTAGCTTCTTTACACAGTTGTTTTTTTTTATAATGAGCAAAACTTAGTATCAATTTTTGAGGCATGAACTGTTTCAGTCTCTGACAATGTTTAACAGTAAAACCTAAAGTTAAATGAACTAGAAAAAGGGAATCAGTCTCTTACTGCCACCCATGACTTCTAAACCTTTCCTCAGACTTTCAAAATATTTGGGATCAAAAAAAAAAATCCCAAAACATCAGTTTTGTCTATACAGCTGATAAGTCTTAAGACAGCGTTGGCTAAGAGTGCTCTTGAATCTAAAATAGGAAATAAGCAACCAGAATAAGTGCAGAGATTTTACCTTTGTTTTATGGTGTAGGTATTATTAGATTTCAAATTCTGAATATAATTTTGTTATTTTTGTCCTTGAAAATATGTTCTGAAAATTTGAGAGGAACTATGAACAAAATTATTTGTGCAATAGATGAAACTTCTTAGAGTGAGGATTTTCCTCTCTTAGAATCTTAGTAGGTTATACGAAATGAACAAAAAAACCAACCTCTGGCAGGAGTTATGTTTTCTTCTCTGAAAGGGGAGGAAAAATTGAGAATTAAGTATTTATTTCACTATTTAAAAAGAGATATATGAAGAAATTAGTAGTTATAAACCGACGCTACAAAATTCAGGCCTTTATATTTTCCAGAATTAATTTTGAACAATTTTTAACAAATGGCTATGTTCTAAAGAGGCAATTGAGAACACCTTTCACCATCCATGGAAATATAAACTGACTAGACATGTCCTGAGCTTCCTGCTTCACCTGGCCTTACTCTGATAAGATGAGTTGTTCCTCTTTGAGAACGTTTTCCAGCCCATGTAGCAATTCAGTGGTTCGGTAAGTTTTATTATGTGTTATTCTATCTGGTACAAACACCCTTGGTATTTTAAAGTGAACACCTTAACTTGAATCATCATGGAGAAATACACAAAAACCAAAACCCCAGAAACAGAACCATTTCACGTGAAAGAAACACAACATTAAGAGACTGGCGAAGGAATCTTAATTAAAGAAACAGCATAATATCAGGAAGGGTCTTATTTTCCAATATGCCTCTCCATATAAGTCTTTCTATGTCATAACATAGTATTTAGGGTCAAATGTTAGCAATGCTAAGCAGTTTATGCCAAGTTATACAGATAACTAACTGTCAGTACAAAGCTACTCACAGATCTGCAATGTTGAATCAATTTTAAACCAATTTTGTGTTATTTTAAAATAAATGCCATCTCAACTGAACACTTAGATATTAGAAATTATTATACAAGGTTAGTGTCAAATATTAGGTTAGTGTCATTAGATTAGTCATTAGTCAAATATTCAAGTTCTTTTTCCCTCTCAAAAAACAATTATTAAATTGTCATGTCCAAAAAAGAACATGAAATTAATGAAAGAATTAATTTTTTAAAAGAGTAATCAATAGTCTAAATTTCATTTAAACAACACTTTTTACTTTGATTAATAATTTTTTAGAATATAATAATAAAAAATACAAATACAAAGGTGTCTGCTCTGACACAGGCAGTAACATCAACAAATACAAATAATATAGTACTTATAAAAGACAACATAACTACTGTGGTATAATTCAGAAATAATCCCAGGAATAATTCAGAAATAATCTCTATTATTAAATATATGTACTCATAAACCATCAAGTTTAAGAATTTTTCCCTAAAATGGTAATAACTGTGACTACCACAAGGCACAGTGAGCAACAATACTGCTTGAGGTTTGTTAACATATCTGTGATCTTCCCAGACTTCCTGTAAATGTTTTGTAGTTTTCTTATACTAAATCATCATACACATCTTATTAAAAACTGTGACAAGGACACATGGCCAGACTTTCTGAGGAAAAAAGAAACTTGCAAGTGGCTTTCTATGTGCTCTTTCTGCTAACCCTTCACAATTAAGGAAAAGTGTGGGAATATAATATTTCTGCATCCTTAACTTGCTGATAAAAGTTGCTCCTCACAAATGTTTCATTTGAATTTTTCTACATGTTGACCCAAATTTAAAGAGGTGTTCCCTTTTTTAAGCCTCTTCATGTCTTAATTTCAAGACTTAATTTCAAGACTATTTTATCTTTTGATTATTGAAACAACAACATAATATGAAAAAAGGCTAACCAAACCAAGTCATGCCAAAACAGAAACAATAGCATATTAGTCACTGCCAAGGACAGTTTTATTGAATTTACTTCTGACATCCCTTAGTAAATGCATCTATAATTTAAAATATCTACAGCAGTAAAAATGCTTAGTCTAGAGATGCCGATGGTAGATTTGGAATTAGATGTAATGTGGCCTCATGCCCAGAATGAAGCAAGTCTCTTGCATGCTATTTTGGTTATGTACTTAAATTGTCAGGACAAATGTATACATGTGTCAGTTCAATCTATTTTGTCTCGTGTCCATTTCTGCTGTCACCATTCACATCCTGATGCACAGGATTACTAACTATTCCAACTTTTGAGCTAACATTTTTCCAAGTGGTATATCCTTATTTCATCCCTTGTCTTACGCAATTGATGTACACCTACTACTCAGTTGATTCAGTTGTTACAATAAAATCTCTGGTCAAAGAGAAAGTCATGTAATCTTTCTTTTCCTTCCTCCAATAATTAAGAACTTTTAAAAATGTTCATTCTATCTACTGGCTGCTCATATGTGTCCCATGGAGAGATTTAAATTCTCATACACCTTAATGTCAATTCTTCCCACCTCTTTGGAGTCTTTCTGGGTAACAGATACTATAAAGGAAGCCAATATGGCAATACTTGTTATTCTTGCATAGACAGTGATAACTACAGGGTCAAGAAATATACTATGTCCAGTCATGAACTATTAATCCAAAGATTTCTACTGAACTACTACTTCAAAATCATAATTTCAGTTATGCAAGTAGGATACAGTCAGAATAGTTGAGGTTTGAACAGAAATTTTGAAGGTCATCTATAAAGACTCCTTGCTCAAGAAGAGCTATGTCACAGTTGCAGAAAGTTGCTTATGGTCCTGTTCATTTGAGTCTTAAATATCTCCAAAGATGGAGATTCTTTGGACACTGGTTGCTTGTTCCCCTATTTGACAACTCAAATGGTGAAAAAAAAAAGTCTGATATAGATTTTCCCTATTGGGAGAAAAACTTGGTTTTGTTGTTTTGCATTCTTCCTCAGTATGATCTGAATCTAACTTCTCTATACTCTCTCTTTAGTAAGCTGTAGATAGTAATAACAGTCTGCCTCTGACCCTTCTCCAGGATAAACATATCCCTTTTCCTCAGCTTCCCCTCATAATATTGTTGCTCCAAAATCTGATTATCTTGGTAGTCCTGCACTGGACATTCTCCAGTCTTTCAATGCTTTCCTGGTGCTGGGGAACCAAGATATGGACACAGCAGTCCAAGTCTGGTGTCACCAGTGCTGACTAGAGAGGAAGAATCCTCCTTTAACTGTTGGTAAAGCTTTTTTATGATGCATCCTATGATGCTTTTGTCTTTATGTGCTGCAAGGACTCACTGCTGGCTCCCATTCAGTTTTGTTTCCACCAGGATTCCATGTTTCTTTTTATTTTTTCAACAAAAGGCAGCATCTTGTGAGTCTCCATCTACTACTCATTCAAAGATATTGTGATAAGCACATATTATAGTTCTTACCTTTGCAAATATTAAAGTGGATGCTATGTGCTGGGCATTATAATATAATGCTAACTTTTGCAGAAGTGGCTAGAGTTGTGAAATAATAACTAATGCTTTCATTTTTATACCTAACTGGCAATGCTTAAAATAAGTCAGACATTTGTGGATTAGGTGATGTTGATTTTGAGTACCTGTGGTTAACTGGCAATGACTGAAATAGCTAAACTGTCTGCTTGGTCAGATAACACTTCAGGAACAGGCGTGAGCAGGATCCCTGCTACTGACACTTGGATTATCAACAACTGCCACCTGCTGAAATGACAGAACAGGGGCCTGTTTTGAGGAGGTGACACACAACCCACAAAACCACATCCAAGATTACTGCACATGCTCTAACAGGATGGATCAAAGGAGACGCCATGCTAAAATATTCCTGAAACATGTAAATGAGATCAAAGAAATATTTGAATGTGTATAATTTTTTATGAATATTTTTTTGACCGATGCAATAGAAAGGGTATATAAGAAGAATTGCTATGGCTAGCCGGTGTACCTCTGGCTGTGGCTATGCACCCAGTGTCGTTACGTTTGATTTATTGATTTTGTCCCCTATTGTCCTTCATTAATTTTTTTTAAATTCAGTTGAAGATTGGGGGTCATTTCTCATAGATATATTCTCAGTGTTCCTTTTATTGTGCAGCATGAGACATGGAGTTTTGCCTTTGCATAGCCTCCATGAAGATCCCATTAGTTCTGTTTATTTTTCTAATTTTGCAACAGCAATTATTTATCATTGAGCATTTTAAATTATTTCCAACATTGAATCTTACACTATGTAATCTGGGAAGGTGGTTCGAGTTTTTCCAATTTTAAATTCTAGTCCACCTGGCTTTTAATATGTAGCTGTGCTACATTCCTACATTTCTTGGTGCCATCTACTGAATATCTGAAATCCAGATTTTACTTTTTTGTAACACTTGATTCCCTGTATATTTAAACGCTTGCTTAACATAAAGTTTCTGAGTAGTTTCTCTGAAGTCAGTTCCATTGATTAATGCTAATCATGGTCTTAATTATATTGTTGGACTGTGGCCAGGATGACTGATGTCTCATTTGTTGCAAGCTATTAATGACTCCTTGTAATCAATTGTAGTGAGAAAAACTTGCAACTGTAGTGAGAAAACTTATTCCCCAGTGAAGGGAGGTCTGTCTCCTGAATTTAGATACTTAAATCTGAGGTTAAAATTTAGGACAAGAAAATCCAAACTATTAATCTGTGCAGTCAATGATACAATAGGGAGTAAGAACTTCATAAAATCCATCTTCCCATTTCAAGGAAGATGAAGTATTCTTGGGAACTATACCTTTTTTTCACTGTTGCTGTTAGGAAGAATGAAGACAGCTGGCTCAGAATGCATGATAAATTTCACACAACAGAGATAATTTGGAGGTGAATATTAATTTGATAATCAAAATTGTATTGCAACTCTACAGTGTTGCATTATGTGCACAGGGCTATTGGTATGTGGGATAGAATTTTTTCCTACTCATGTGTCAAAACCCACAGACATACAGAAGGCGGTCCTTACCTGTTGACCTGTACAGAGAGAAAAACACTACTGCTAAAGAACCTTGACATTTAAGGACCATGATTCTTTGAGCAACTCACTAGGGGATTGTCAAGAGAAAAAGCACGTCTTGATCTAACTCTTGAAAACATAAGGATGAATCCAATGTTCAGTGGAACATAGCCATAAAGTATTCAAATTCAGTTCCTTTGTGGAAAGGATAAGTTTTCCCCACCAAATTACACTGTAGTGATAACTAATTGTAAAATCAGCATGTTAGAGACTTTGAACAAGAGTGTATCACTAAAAAAAAAATAGTCAGAGTCAAATGGAAAAAACAAACAAACTGAACAGCAACACATAGTCTTTAGAAGGAAAAAAAAAGATCATTCAAAATATTAAACAGTGCTTATAAAATGAAGTGGACAGAGAATAAACTTTTTAACTTAAATAATAAGGCATGTGAGAAAAGCCATACAGTAAAAAGGGTATGGAATAAAATTTTCTTTGAGATCTATACAAAAAGCTGAATAATATCCCTTAAATCATATCAAATCATATCAAATAACACCCCTTAAAACTGAAGATTCATCTTTATGAAGATAAGTCTCAAAAACTTTCTTAATTATATCAATAGTGGCATCTTTACACAAAATTAACAAAATTAATACATTGCCTGGACCAGAGATTGTTTACACAATACTTCTAAAAGAAGAGAGATTTAAAACGACTCCATATTTAAATGTGTTGTCTATCACCCTAAGTACTCTTCCACAGAAGAATGGAAGGCCCTAATCTCAATGCTTTTTTAAAAAGGCCTTGACTAATTTGAGGAATCATGAGGCAGAGGAAATGCAGCAGGTGATAGAATCAGAGATAAAATACAAGACACAGGATTCAGAGAACAAACCCAAACCAGACATCAACTTTCAGATATAATGTTTGAAATCATAACAGGAATATAAGTCCAGGTTTTTTGTTTATAAGTATATTCTATTTGGAGAAGAATAAAGTTTTTGCCAAGTAATTGGTGCCTCAGATACCTTTTAAGTAGTTGTCAAGTGAAGGAAAAAAAATGATCCTTTGGGTGTTCCTGTATTACTTATCTAGAAACACTTCTAGTTTTCTAGGACCTTTTGCACAGCATATCAGAATCACATAAAAGCTGAGGTTAAAAGGCACCTTTGAAGATTAACTTGTACAACTGCCCTGATCAAACAAGGTCAACTATTGTAGGATCCCAAGGTGCATGACCAGACGGCATGGTCACAATTGCACTTACTACTGGGGAAAGATCACAGTTCCAAGAATTTTTGTGTGTTCTCCTCCCTTACTGCTGCCTACAGAGGATTAACTTCAGATGTTCAGGCTGTCTTAAAACTGTGGTGTAGTTCAAAATGGCCTGGAACACCACAAGACATGCTGAAAACAATATGTAAGGGCAGATATAGCTATACCATATGTAGATCCATTAAAAAAAATTTACAAAAACCAAATTGACATAACCAATACAAACTAGTTGTCTTGTTACCAAGTTAATTAAATTAACAGTCACAGAAAACGGAAAATGTCTTTCATTAAGTAAAATATATTTGAAAGGTAAAAATGAAAGATGAATTAATTGATGCTTTTATAGTGGAGATAATGTACAGTGAAGTTGTCCAAAAAGTAGTATGAAATTGTTAACATGTTTATAAACTTTATGGAGAAGGTAGTTAAAAAACCAAGGCAACAAGATTTACTGACGCAATTAGAGTAATGAAAACTAAAATGCTAGTAAAGATTTTTGGAAGAAGCTCAGAATTTTGAAAGACTGAATGATGAGTGCAATTCAGTATTTTATACACAAAGCAGATATGAAAAGGAGAAGCAACTATAGTCACATATATAAAGTGATATGTTGTTAATTAATTTTCTCAGTTCAAGGAAAGGGCCTTAGAGTCATCCTACATAGTCTTCTGAACCGAGTAGAGCAGGGGCCATAAACTCCAGAATGTCTGTACTGGCTCTGTCAGGAACAGATTTCATCTTCTTCATAGCAGCCCATATGGTGCTTCATTTCAGATTTGTGATTAAAAAAACATGGTTTTGACTGTGGCTGAACAGTTCTTGCATAGAATTGAGAGGGTTTTTTTAGTTTTATTTCTTTTTGAACTTTTTCTACTCTATCACCCCAGTGAATAGGGGAGTGATAAAGAATTTGGAAAAGAACAAACCCAGAACAGCTGACCCCAACTGATCAAAAGCATATTCCATAACATATGACATGATCAGCAATAAAAAATCAGGAAAAAGAGGATAGGGGTAGCTTGTGGTCATTTGATTTGTCTTCACAAGAAGTCACTCTGCGTGATGAGATCTCGCTTCCCATAATTAGGCTGGACATCTCCATGCCAACAGAACATAAGGAATGAATTCTTCATTTTGCTTTGCTTGAAACTTTGCTTTACATGTTAAGCTGTCTTTACATGGATTGGCAATTTTTTATCACTTTTGTCCTTTTTATTGTCTTCTGTATCCCACTGAGAGGGAGTAAGCAAGCAACTGAGTGGGGGTTTACTTGTCAGGTGGGATCAATACATCACAGGATTATCAATTATTATATAGAGGAAAAAAAGACAGAAAAAAAGGTTTTCCACTTTATAGTTTAATGTTGGACCTGAATCTTGAAAATCAAATAAATTCTGGTCTTCCTACTAAATTCACAGAAGACACTCTAAACTGAAAAAAAGTTGCAGAAGAGGGAAAGTAGAATGAATTAATGTTTAAGATGTCTGCTTCTGAGAATATAAATAAGCAGCTAGAAGAAGTGATGGATATGGGGAAATGCATTACAAAGATGATAGAATTATAAATGATGTGTTTATAAAGAAAGAAGGAGTAGTTATTCATGACATAATCATTTAGAATGATTGCATTATGCTTAATTTGACAGACTGAAAGCAAATCAAAATAGTGTTTTTTCCCACTCAAATTGTAATTAAACTAGTTAACACACTGCGAAAAGATGCAAATGACAAAAAAAAAGAATTCATTTAAAATGCATGAGATGGTGTGGAGTTTTAATTATTATAAATAGAGGAATGGCTATCAAATTTTATGATCTAGATGTTCATATAGAAATCACAATCTTCAGAAGCTGAGATGGTGCATCAGATATAGACTTCTCCTTATATTATTTATCTGAATATTTGTTATTAGATACTATTAGGCATAGGGAATGGGATTAGATGTAATAGACAGATCTTTCACCTGTGCCATCATATAAAATATCATAAATTTAGGTGTTTCATAAATCTGAGGTATTTGCACACAGTAAATGTAGTCAATAAGAAGAGTCAGCCATCTGTGGACAGTTACTTTTCTAAGTTTCTGTTAGAGGAATTTTAGGGAAATGTCTACTCTTGTATTGATACTTCTCAATTATTTGCATCAGAAACACTTAATGTTTGTGATAAAGTGTCCATGAATTCCAAAATATTCCTTATATTGAGAAGACTGGAATATACAATGCTGAAGGTAGACATGATTCCTTAGAGTTATTTTTTAATCCCTTTTCCTCACACAATTGTGCCATGCACATGATAAATACTCCACAGATACAAATCCTCTATGCTTTTACAAAATAAAATAACGTTTATAGAATTCTGACTGAAGATCTGTAGCATACAACTCAAATTCTGTCTTCAAAAATGTGACAGAGGTTTATCTTACGAATTTCCAAACAATCTTGATTTAACAGTCCATTTTTAAGAATCACACAGGCTCAGATAGGAAAAAAAAATCCCAACCAACAACCACCGAAAAACAAAGTCCCCAAAAACCTCACATATAATTTTCTTCTAAAAATCACACATTTCACTAATAGGTCATATCAAGGTGCTGTACTTGTCCTGCTAATATCTTGCTACATGCTGTATTGGGCTTCTGCTGTTTCAGATACCGAAAAGCCTTGGTTTAACACTCTCTGCCAAGAAATGCCATGAATGTCAGAGTGCTTTAAATCAAAACTGAAAACTGACTTGTTTTTCTCTTTGCTTCCCATCATTAGCTTGGCACTGCAAACTGTGTTATTAATTATTGTACACCTCTTTTAAAGCACCTTGAGATGTCTTGCTGAGATAAGTTACCATGTCCTATAAAAGGAAGTTATTCACATCCAGTCAAAAATTAGTCTAAAGTACAGTGGAACAAAGTCTTTCAAAAGTATCATCACCTATAAAAAAATCAATATAAATCAATACTTTAATGCTGCTTTTAGAATCTGCATTTATAGTTTACAGCTCAGAGAAGTATTTATACCTGTGCATTATGTCTTTGAAATAATTGTATATTCATAGTGACTTGCGTGAATCCTGCACATCTTTTGTGACAGTGGTCACAAGGGTTCTTGGATGAGGGAAGAGACAAGAAGGCTAACTCCATGTTCAGAAGGCTTGATTTATTATTTTATGATATATATATTACATTATAACTATACTAAAAAGAAATAGCAAAAAAGGTTTCCTCAGAAGGCTAGCTCAGAAAAGAAAAGAAAAGAATGAATAACAAAGATCTGTGGCTCAGACAGAGAGTCTAAGCTATGTGGTCTGTGGTTGGCCATTAATTGTAAACATTCAAAATGGCCCGATCACAGACACACTTGATGCATTCCACAGCAGCAGATAGCCATTGTTTACATTCTGTTTTTGAGGTCTCAGCTTCTCAGAAAGAAAAATCTTAAAGAAAAGATTTTTCACAAAAGATGTCTGCGACAATCTTTATTCAGGTACAACCAAACATATAAAAAGAAGGGCAGAGGGGATGCAGATATAAGATTTCTGTTAGCATTCCTATAATGGATTTCCAAGATACAAGACTTGCGCCATGTGTTACTGCTAATGAAGAGGAACTAATGAGGAAGGTAGATAGCTCATCCTAAGAGCTCAGACTAAAAAAGCTGGATAGTTTCTTGAAGTAAGAAACTTTGACACTGTTATTTTAACTTTGGCTGAACACTATAGGGCTTTAAAGAACATGAGAGATATTAAGATCTCATTTGAAAATTGGATTAGTTGTAGTTTTGCAGTCCCAGGATTACCTTTAGCTTTAGGATCAACCTCATACCTAATGACACTGTTTCAAAAATGTGCTTGCTCTAATTTCACTTCAGACTCTTTGTTAATAAGAATAGCTTTCTACAGCTGGAGAGGTTTAAATGTTATAAAACATGTATCAAATTTTGAATTCACAGGGAAAACGTAAAGAATGGAGGGTCCTTTGAACTAAGTATCTAACTAACTCACTGTCGAGTCCAAGCTAGCTTGTTCAGATATATAGAGGACTGACATTTCCTCTCAGTGATTTCTTGCTCTGACTAAGTATGTAGTAATCATCTAACTGGTGCATCCTTATTTTTTCTTTTAGATCCTAGATATTTAATATGTGAAAACAATTCTCAAAATGGAAAAATTATCTTTTAAAAGCTCAGAGGTAACAAATGACAAAGCTGGATGTTAAAATTACGTCTCCAGCAAGTGAATTCACTTGTGCTTCTACTCATGTCAGTTGTATAAAAATACTTTCAGAGACCCTCTAATAAAGGCAGCACAGATAATTATCTTTAGAAGTGCTCTAAGGTTAAAATGTAAGCAACTCTAAGATTTCTTAGCCATTGCCAGAAGCTTAGTAAATCAGTCATTAGTAAAAATACTTTTAATTTCAAATAGAGAAATTAAGAAAATGAAGTTGGAAAATTAAAATAATTTTATTCTTATATATTTCAGAATTTTTGTCCTACGTTTGCCTGAAATGAAAAGCTATTCCAAGTACCCTGTGTCTCCCTCCCTGCTAATTTCTGCTTGTAGGATGGCATGTTAAATGCTGTTTCACTATGGAAATGGAAGAAATGGACTTCTTGATATCCACAGGAAATTGTCAGGGACCACTGAGACATCCACAGGGCAAGCATTGCAACAAAATGAACAAATTTCACAATTTAAGTCTAGATATTGCTAGGCAGCAATGGAAAGCATAGGAACAAGTGATTACAAATTCTCAGCTGCTACTGAATAAGTATTTGGTGTCAGATCTAGCCTCGGATCAAGATTGGTAGTTAATGACTGTTTTGCCATTCAGTAAGGGATGACCATAAGTGAAAAAATTAACTCATAACAGTGAAAGTGTCAATCATGACAACATTAATTGTTCTTAGCCCATTCACAGTCAAAATAGCAACAATTATGAGGTTCCTGGTAAACAGAAAGGAACATTTTACTTATATCTAGCCACCTGTTTTTTTTTCCCTCAACAGTACACTTTCTGAAGTGAAGAATATCACTTCTAACATCAAGAACACAGATTTGGACTTTATGCCTAATGATACAATAGGGCTGACTGGGTATTGATGGAGTCAGCAGTGTTTCCCTGTCTCTTTGACATTTCCAGGCTCAAGACTAGCATGTCACTTAATTTTGTCTTTGCATCCTGCATAATGCTGGCAAAAATTATATGTTAAACACAGGCTGAGATCTTCAACAACGAAAGAGATAGAAAGTGAGACTATGTAATTCAGTACAATTTCAGTATGCATTCCATTTTCTCTTTCATAATAGAGAGAACACCCTGAAGATTTGACTAACTTTCCCTCCACCCTTTTCTCATCACTGTATATTATGCCATTAGAGTTAAAGAATCTTATTTATCCAGGAGCTGATGTCATATCTTGTAAAAACTTATGCACTTCAAAAGACCATATTTGCAAAAATTATACTCATGTTGAAGATACTTTGAAGATACTTAGAACTGTGATGACATTTCCCCAAATGAGGTCTTTATGAAAGAACTGATTTATATTTGTTAAAATTATTTTTCTTAAAACTACTTGCTTTTTTCTGTGAAGAAATTCTAAGTGGTAGTTCAAAAGAATCTTGATATCAAATCTGATGTTTGAACTGATTGGTGAGCTGTGTGATATATTTTTCTTTGCAGTTATCCCATAGGATGTTTGATTTCTAAAGCAAATAATGAGCCTCAATGTCTTTCACAGAGCTTCTGGTAAGCAGACATTTTTTTTATTTCTATTTTAAATAGAACCAGAAGAATTTACATAGTTATCTGACTACTAGCATAACTGAATGTGCTTTGAACACGACAGTTCAAAATACATTATGCTATTTACTAGAGTGAAAATACATATCTTAACATTTAAATGCCTCACCCTATTCTGCTCTCATTCACATAGAATATGAATTGTATCACAAGTGTTTCATTTAAGTGCAGATAGAGCTAGTACTGAATAAAGAATTTTTCTCACAATTAGACCTCCATTCCCTAATGTTTTAAAGTGAACATGGTCCTTGTACTGATGGTGAATAAGAATACCTTTTAAAGAGGATCTTATTTTCCTTTTGTATCTGCAAATCCTAAGTGGCTTAAAATTGCTGTCAAAATTCTACATCTTTTTAAAAGAAACTTTTGGTCTTTCCCCGTAATTTCTTGTATATCAATGCATCAGTACAGGCCTGAGCAGTTTTGTATGCACCAATTTGAACTAGTTAAAAAGTAATTTTTTTCTACGAAAAGAAAACTTAATATTTGCCTCCTTAGAGATGCCACGAAGGCACAGTTACATGTTCCACAGTGTCCAGCCAAAACACTCCTGCACTACGACAGTCAATGGTCAACCTGCCACGTGTTGTATTACTAATCATGCTTAAATTACCATTAACTGCTCTTCCAAAATTTAGGTGTCACTACATGTCCATGTGTGAAAAATAATTAACAATTCAGGCTACAATTCATAGTGAATTGTAACTAGGACAGGTCAGTAATGGCCTATAGCTACAAAACTGATGGACTTGTTTTTTTAATCTTGTGTCAATTACTTCTTATAAACAGTAAACCTGTAAGGAAGAAAAATAAAAATATTTCTAATAGAAATTCAAAATATTTGAAAATGTGTTAGTTTCATGAGAATTTTTCCAAGGTATCAGAACGTACCATTTTAACACTTTCTCTTAAACTACTTGTCAGAATTCTTGCTCTTGAAAATCTAGTCTAAAATTTTTACAACAAAAACAAACTGTTAAGGTATGAAATATATTTCTTGAATTCTTTTCCTTGGTAAATGGGGTTAGAAATGCTCCATTAAATTTAAAAACATCCTTTAAAAATTCTGCAAACTCAAAATCCTTTATAAAAATCCCTCATTAAATGTATTCTCCCTCCATGTCAAGTTTTTACATTTCTCCCTTTTCAAATGTGATTTTATCTTATTTATTCTTATTGATTTCAACATCATTTCTAAAGTTTGAAAATACTAAGATGCATAGTCTGTCAGATTCACAGTAATTTAAATAATGGTTTCCATACATTATTTTAGATAATATGTGATTAATGCAACATTTTTTCCTACCAAAAATGTCAAACAATTGCACTTATCTATGACTTATCTATGTCAGACAATTGCACTCACACTGTTGCCCTTTACTAAACCCCAATAACTAATTATGATAAAATCACCCCTGCCAACATCTCTGACAATAATTAGCTGTCCAATTTTTTTGCTTTGTTCATCTTCAGAAGCAGAAATCAATTCTTGTCATGCCTTAGAATAATAGAGGCTGTGAGAATGTAACACTTTCTTCCAAGAGATTCATAAAGACAACATAGTTTAGTTTCTCACTGTTCTCACTGAACACATTCAGTACCTGCACAGAAGACTACTTTCTTCAGAGGAGTATCATATTATGGGACCTTCTGTGTATTTTCTTGAACCTCATAGATGAAACTTCTAGTAAAATGCATTGAATAGTATTGTACCACATCATTGTAGCAGTATCTAATTCAATAATTTGTATACCATGACCTCAGCATTTTTTTCTATGCACTAGCCAGCCAGAATGCTCTTCCTTGTATGGGTGAGCATGATCTCTGTTCCTGTCTTCTAGGCAGACTTGTGTTTGTCAGACGGAAATCATGGGTTTTTTTAGTGAACTCAGCTTTAGCAGTGACCCAGTTAATTCTGTGTGACTGCCCTGTACAGTTCATTGTTTTACACTCCGTCAGTCTTTGTGCTATCTGCATATTTTGTCAGCAATGATTTTATATTTGCTTCTATGCCAATGATAGAAATATTGTCAGATCTATTATTGTTCACTTCAGAAATTCAACAAAAATGTCCTCATTCAAAGCTTAATTGTCACAGATGACTTTAGGGGATCTATCAGGCTGGCATTACTATGCTTTAAATGGGTCTTTTATTATCATGGTCATTTCCTGTACTAAGTTAACAACTAAAAATGAGCCCATCTTTTTAACAAAAGATAAAATGAAGCAAGAAAAACCTTCCAATGGTGTTCTTTACAAAGAGCAAACTATCAAATCAAGTACCTAGTGAAATTCTCGAAGGTTGTGTAAGACATACACATGGAAGGAAACTGTTATTCCATACACAATGAAGGAAACAATTGGTATTTTAGTGCAAGGTTTCTTCAGCGTATACAGATATTGCATAAAAAAGGGGTTTTGGTATTTTTTCACATCTATGCCTACACAACTAGGAATAGAATATTCCTTGTTACCACACCATCTTAAGTTCTACAGGCCATGAACTATTAAAGGTGACTTAAAATTTGCTAAAAACAATTAAAGGAAGACAAGTATCTTTAGACTTAGTTCTACAACATTTTTCTAAGAAAGCAAAGTAAGTGATGCTTTGTTTTTCTAATTTCTTTTATATTACTTCTATTTTCTATGTGAAATTATAGACAGATATTTTTCAAAATACCCAAGAGCGGAATGTAGTGTTTGGCTGGTTTTTTGTTTCTTTTTTTTTTATTTTTTTTTCCTACTAATTTAGGAAAATAATTTATATATTTCAAGAAATTTTTATTTTTCCATAATTATAAGTAGGTTTTGAAAAGCTTAATCTCTTCAAAAACTGCATATGTTTCCATTAATTGTGATAAAATCTTATTTTTTTAGAGACTGCTTCAAGATTGAGATTGAATGATTGAATTTGAAACTAGAAAATTGTGCGTTGGTGGTTAGGTTTCTTTCCTTTTGTTCCTTTTTACTTACAGAATTTTTTCCCATAAGTTGCTAAGAAACACTAACAACTGGGTACTCGAGGAAAATAAAAGAGGTGGCCAAGCTCAGGAGAGGAGGGCATTTTGTTGTGCATCTCTTATCTGGGAGTTTCTCTCTGAGGGGCAGAGATGCTGCAAGCACTGGGCAGGTAAAGGATGAGGCTGGGGCAACTGCTGGCACTCTCTCTCTCGTCTTTGGAGGAGGACATTTGGAGCTGCTGCCTGGGGAAGGGAATTCACTGCCACTGCCATAACCCAGCTTGTAGCTGCTTCTTCTGCTGTGGGGTGAACCTCTGCTTGTCAGAGCAGCCACTGAACTGGGACCTTATTGACGCCTCTGTCACTAAAAGAAGAACCTATCCCCACCTGTTTGGGTACCCAGGATCCTGGCGAGAGAGCTCGCCTCTCCCTGCTCTGCTGGCAGGGGGACCGCCGCTGCTCCGCCCCCACCGCTTCTTCGGCACTCCTCCAAGCTTTCACTGCACTGTAGCCTTGAACCCCCTGCGTGCCTGATGACCTGCTGTCCCAGCTTGGTGCTCCTCAGAGTCCTGCTGGGGCACGGGGATCGGCTGCCCCAGAGTGGTGAAGCAGAGCTTCTCCTCCATCCCTTCCCGTTTGGGCCCAGCCGCCATTACTGCGCGCTCCCCCACCCCGCCCCACAGCGCCCCCTGCAGCCGCGGGGGAGTCACCACATCTGCCCCGCCCACCAGCAGCCGCCAGCGCCCCTGCCGGCTGTGACCGGAGCTGCACCAAAGGGAAAGTGCCATGGCGGAAAGGCTGGGACTGCATCCCGGGTTCTGCTTGGTGTTAATGCCATAGCTGTTGTTTATTTGCTTTATCATACACACTAGCAAAGAACTGTTATTCCTCCTCTCATTTCTTTGCATGAGAGGCCCTTAATTTCAAAATTATAATAATTTGGATGGAAAGGGTTTAAGTTTTCCATTCCAAGGGATGCTCCTGCCTTCCTTAGCAGCCACACATCTTTCAAACCAAGATATTGTGGCAAACCACTGCGGCAATGTTTAGGATGCAGTCTCCCTTCCCCTCTTTAAATATACAGTAATATTTTTATGCTAATACAATCATAGGTTATGTCAACTCTGTGTTGCTTTAAGAGTATAGAAATGTGCCTGAAAATGCATCGCCTTGTGTTCCAGCTGATCCTCAGAGATCAGTGGTGGTTGCAGCTGGGCAGAATTTCTTACTATAAGTTTGATTGCATTCAATAAAGACTTTAAAAACCTCACACTAATGAATAATGCAGTTTATCAAAGCAATAGAAATACAATTTTAAAACTGTTGTTGATAAATATACTTGGCCCATTAGCACTAAATATTTGAGAAAGAAAAACAAGGCTGTTGGGTATTGCACAGTGGTGGAACAGAACTCTGACATGTCAGTAGAACTCCCTCTGTCAGATACCTGCCTGGTTACCTCTCATCTCATCAGCAGACTATCATGTATGGAAAATACATTTGTGGCTCATTTGAAATTACATGACATATTAGTGATATTCCAATAGGACTGGTAGAGCTGTGCTTATCTGAAGAGGCTGATAGCAACCAGGGAGCATATCCTGATGTTTCTAAAAGGCTATCAAACAGCTGAATTTAGACATCTGAAGTCCACTCTTAATGTCAATAAATGGTCAACACATGACATTGTTCTTGCTTAAATGTATTTCACATTTGGAGGTAAGACCAGTCATAACAAGCACTAGTCTTCAGTATTTAAAGTGTCAGACTTGCACTCCAGCTTTGCCTCCAGAAGGAAGCAGTTGCCTGCCAGGTCTTATGTCATGCATTGCAGTTCTGGATGTCTGAAAAGGCTGCCTGTAGCTTGGAGAGCATAGACCCTACACTGAAGTAAGGGACTGCATCATACTCTCAGAGAGATGATTAATTCTCCAAATTCCACTGTCAGTGTTGACCAAAAGCTCATTAGGTTTGCCTAAATATATGCGCCAAGTCTTATCTGTGGAATCTGAAACATGCACAAAGGACTGGTGGAATTACTATGGAACTTTTGGGAGATCTGTACTTTTGCAGAAGCCAGACAAGCTCCACGGACTGTAAAGGAGATCACACATACTCTATATACACGGTCACCTACATTCAGATAAACCTGACATTTATGTTTTTTCAAAGTGAAACTCCAACCTGTGAACTTGTATAAATTTCTTATGCTTAGGCATGTGAGATTACAGGACTCCTTCTAATGGATCCTGGCTTTTTCCCAGTTTCAGAGTTGAGAGGGTCTTCCATAGGTATTGTAGAGTGCCTGCCAAATCCATGTCTGAGCCTTGCTAAATCATGCTAAACGTGGGCAAATGAATTAGACTTCTTTTTACAAATACTAATCAAAAATAAGGCACATCTTCCCAATTAAATTGATACCTTAAGTTATTGAAAAACACTATCTTTAAATTCTCTTTAAATTCTCTTGTACTATTTTTGTATGTATGTGTATGCTCACATTATTTTGTTTTCATTCATTTTAATATTCAAATATAAATAATATAATCACAGTTCTAACTTATCTTCCACATATGCAGAAGGAAAGTATTCAACATTTCTTCCTGAAGATGCGCATGTTAGTTACTTCCCTTACATTTATTTTGGACTACAGTTGTCTAGGAAAACGCCTAAGAGATTTCTTTGTTTTCTATGAATGTTTGTCTTTCTTGTTAGTAGTATTATCATCTTCATTGTCATTAGATACTTTCTATGCTTCATTTATCAGTTTTAATTGAAAAAATGCTTACTGACAATCCAAAATGTTTATTTCTTCTTGTTACTACTCATGTTTTCATTAAATTTAGTGCATACTAAAAATTCCCATGAAGTCATCTGAGCAATGTTAATGACTTCTACATATTTTGAACAAAATTGTTGTATTATAGCTGTGCCTTTTACAAATGCAAATGCTTGTTTTATTGTCATTTTAATAAATCTCTAAATTATGACAGCTAGAACTGTTGTCTAGCTCAATAACCTAGCAAAAAACATCATCTTCTGAAATAAGTTGAAACAAATAATTCACATTTTCCAGCCATTAAAGCAAATTTTCATAACCATTTCTTATTCTAAATGCTATTTTAAAAAAGAGCAGAACAACACTACATGGTTACAATAGTTCTTGCAAACAATGTTTGCATCTTTAAGTAGTTTGTTCTCATATCTAGTGAAGTATTCATAAATCTTCATGTAAACATGCTTGGAATCTGAAAGGCAATTTTATTCTATTTTAAAAAATTGTAAAATCTTGGGAAACCTCAATGTTTCTCATAATTTAATGTTTTTCCTTAGAAAGGACCAAAATTTCTTATTACCTGTATTCTCTCCTACCCTCATATCCATTTGTGTCTTAGCTTCTACCTAAAAAATATTAGATGTTCAAAATTATAGTACAGACTTAAAATTATTATTGAAGACAAAGTGATTTCTGTATTTAATTGAAAATGAAATTTATTAGAAATGTGGACAGTGTCTGAATGAGAAATGTCTTCCTGTTAGTTTTGATTCTGAAGAGTAGTCAAGAAAAATGAGATAGAATTTTGTGAGTGTGCTGCCATTACTAGATTCTCTCTTGTTACTCCCTGTTATTAACATATTTCTGTTTGCCGGTCTTCACTGTGCTCCTTCAGAAGAAAATGCTGAAACAGATATTTTCCCTTTGATAAGGATTAGGTAAGAGTGAGGTTTAACGTTGAAAAACTGTTTAAGAGTGGACTGGGTTAAAAACTGAGCAGCTGAGGAAACTGTTCTATCTGGTGGATATGATTGGATATATTTGAAAGAATACTTCTGAAGGGTCTGAAACTCTATTCTCTGTAAAAAGCAAATTACTTTTCCAAGGCGACTCCATAGCTTCTAATAATCTTTTTTTAAACTAAAGTAAGTTAAGACCACAGTAAAAGATATATCATATTAAGACTACGAGTTCAAAAACAGGGTTGCAGGCAGTGACCCTTAAGGTCTATATAAAACAGTAAAACAATTTCAAGAGATTAAAACTGCTACGGCCTGAAAATTTGACCGGTGTAATTATATGATGTTTGTGTAATCTCAAAGTATTAGATCACTACCACCTCTATTTCAACAACAATCTTTGCTTTTACTTTCAAAAATTTTTCTGATTCTCTTTTTCATTCTGCTCACCTTTTATGCAACAAAGTATTTGCTTTTAATGCATTTCATTTTACTTGTCTCTTGTTAGTTATAGGCTTGGGAGCTTTATGTGAGTTCCTGATGCACTCTGAATCCACATTTAAAACTTCATTTTGAATGAATATGCTTTCACATAATAATTCAAATTTAGTTTTCTAATATATGACCAGAGTCCTTACTTTGCACCCACTGCTCATGATAAGAAAGTGTTGTTTTTTTATTACAACACTATTTAAATAGTATACATATATAAACAGAAAAATATATGTCATATTACCTATTTGTGCTATATTTATGTATTGTATTATATATACTTCCTGTATGAATTTTTCAGTCACTAGGCCATTGTGTAAAAAAATTGTCAGTACCACTCATCTAGTTGAAATTTAAGCAAAAAACCCCCAAACTTTCTTTAGTTTAGTATGGAAATTACAATGAGTTCCAAAAGGACAGTTTAAGCAGGACAAAGTGTTGATGACAAATTATTTCCCTAACTATTAAAATCTCAGAATTTCTTGAAATTATTTGCCTTTGCCATAAACTGTGTTAAGCAACTACATTTCCTGGTAAAGATAAATGGGGAAAAGTAAAATGAGGATCTTGAACCATGGGCTGTGGACTAAAGCTGATTTTGATCTATGCTAGAGTAATGAGAAGAAAATGGGACTTGTGTTTTTCAATATGAAACACAATAAAAAGGACTCTGACCACACTAAGTTACGCTAGGTGTTCATCTAAAAAGGTTTCTTTCTATAACACTGTATTATGCCAAACTTTTCTGGGCTTGTTTTCTTGAATCTATTAACCATACTCTGTTCTATATTAAATTTTATTGTGCCAGCAGATCAAGAACTTATTTATGATTATGATAAAATAAATGTACACGAATTTGAAATGTCTTGCTATTTCTAAATGTATTACAGCACAGTGGCCCATCAGATATGGTCGTGTTGCTGCTTGCAAAGATCACTGGTCACTAGACCTCATCTAAGCCCAGAAACTTGTCTTAATTTCTGCTTGCCTTACCACCAAAACAAATTGTTAGTACCAGTTGAGTGGTATGGGGCTACTGATTAAACATCAGCCCTATCCTCTATGTTTAATCCTGGGACTTACTGGAACTTGTTCGTATTTTTTTTAACTGAAATTTGTGATCTAATGCTTATTCATGCCACACAAGCCATACAATTTAGGGCCAAAGTCCAGCAAACAGTCTAGAATAAGAAAATATTTATCACAATACAGAATTGCTGACTAACAGAAAAGGAGTGAAAACAGCAGAAAAGAAAAATGACACAATGAATGACACTGACCTTTTCTCAGCAGGAGATCAGCAGGCAGCACATTCATAGATCAACCACCTACCAGTCCCCTCAAAACTTTGAAATAAATGGGAACTTTCTCTGAATAATGATTGCTGATTAATTTTCTTTTACTCCCCTTACTGTTATGGTGCTCACCTAGGGATGCACTTTAGTCATAGAAACAAAGTCAAAGGAAAAAAAGGGAAAAAGGAGAAAAATACCACACAATGCCTTTATAAGGTTTTTTAAATACCTTGTATTTATACAATGGAAACTGAATGAGAAAGTATTCATTGAAATTGTAGTCAGTGCTTTTCAGCACCTCACATAATCTTGAAAAATTAATATAATTCTATGAAAAATGAAAATAATTCTAACAAAAATGTCAGTGTGATCTCCTACAGCACGTATTACTTTTGTAATAGCTGTGTTAATTCCTCCTTATGAGCCAAGTACTCTAGACCAATCACTTTCTGCTACACTTCAATATCGATCTATATAGACTTTTTACAAGGGCATGTAGAGATAGCACAGGGGGAATGTCTTTAAACTGAAAGAGGGCAGGTTTAGGTTAGACATTAGAAATAAATATGTTGCTATGACGTTGGTGAGACACTGGAACAGGTTTTCCAGGCCTTTAAGCATTTAAGTGTTCAAGGTTGGACAGGGCTTTGAGTAACCTGGTCTAATAGGTGGCATAGCTGCCTAGGGAAGGGGTCTTGGAACTACATGATCTTTAGGGTCCCTTCCCAAATAATTCTATGATTATATGATTAAATGAAACAGTACTCTCATGCAATGTGTGAACACTACACAAGTAGGCCTAAATATAGGCAAAACACATTCACAAACACTAGCCTTTCTTTTTTGTCCAAAATAACTTGCCTTGATAATCAAAGTAAATCTTCTCTTAATTAATCTATCTCTCAGGCATACAAGGTCAGATCTTCATCTTTTATAGTACTATTTATAGATTTGGCTTAATTTTTTTTTGAAGTTCTGCTTTCTGAAGCTCTGTGCACTGCCTACTGAGCAATCTTTGTAGTCTCTGCTACACACATACATGATTAGGAATTTGATACACTGATACTTGGTCAGGACATATATGTGGAACACACAAAAACACAAAAAAAAAAAAAAATCAAAAACCCAAAGTATCTTTTTATATGTCATTTCTGCTTTCTTTTTAGAAAAAGGATATCCTCCTCTGTAAAACAAACTTTGAAAAAGTGCGAGCACTCATATGTTTCAAAATGTCAGGCACTGTATTGCTTAAATATTATCCTTGACATCTCTCTCATTAGAACATCAAAGGTGAGAATCCATCTGCAAGGCTCTCCTAGATTAACTGCTGGAATAAATACTTTGAATATTTGACTCGACTTTCAAAATTTGTAAGTCAGAGAGAGTAACATTAGTATGATTTAGGGGTAGTCAGAGGGAAATAAATTTAAAAATAATTGAGCATGCATTCTTTAGGCTTCAATAGTCCTTGCTGTAGTCTCTTAAGATGTCAGATTGAAGTTTAAAATTGATCTTACATGTTAATATCTGTTATTTTACTATGGTGACCATCTATGAAGATGCATTCTTCATGACAAGTAGGTCAGAGCTGAGCAGTATGAAAAGATATAACATCCCACTGAAAAAAATCAATCTATTATGGAACACATACTAAGTGTTTGTCTACCTTAATAAGGAAATTATTCTATGTCACTGTGAGATGACATTTCAACAGATTTAGGCACATACTTAATTGCTATTATGTTGAGTGAATCTATGGAGGAAAGGAGCAAATTTTCTAACAGTCTCACTCACAGAGTAGAATGAAAACCATTCTTTCAAGACAGATAATGTCAGAGGTCCTAATTTAGATTCTGTTTGGATTGTGAATGATGCAATATTAATTTTTCTGTAAACACAGACTTTATCTGTGGAATTTCCACAGAAATCAAAAGCAGATTTGAAATACCTAGAGAAAAAAAAAAATTAAAATCACCAATCCAAGTATTTTACAGGGATCATCTAGAACCAGCTAGCAAATAGGATAATATCCCACACATACTAAATAAAAATGTTGTATTATTTCAACATCTATTGCTGTTGTGACTATGATCTGTCCAGTTCTGATTTAAATGCTTCAAAATAATTCTTTTGGGTTTTTAAGGGAACAATTTAAAGAATATCAAGGTATAAAAACAAACAAATAAAAAGAAAAAGAAAATAAAATCATTACAGGATCAGAAAGCATGTCTTACTGTGAGCAAATAAAGCTCTGCATAGATCTGGTTTATTCTGAGGAAGGTTAAATATCTGAATAAATCACAGACTGTGAGTATGTAGACAAAGAAAAAGAATATGTAATTTGACAACTATGCAGTATAGCAGAAAAGCAAGAAATGTTGATGGAAGTATTAAAGGCTGGAAAACTAAACAGATACTCTGAGAGTGAGAGTAACTAGCCATCAAGGAAATTTGCAGTGCTTTTAAATTATCTCCTTTAATGGAAATTTTGACATAAATTTGATTATTTTTCTCTCCTCTGTCCTTATAACAAATTAATACACATGCAGCAGGAAACTCCTATTATTTCAGAAAGCCAAATTTAATAATTAGAATTTATTATTACTAGTACAGTGGCAAGATCTCTTTTTACCTTCAACTACAGATGAAGGTGCCAGAAAGAATATGTCCTTTAAGCAGCACTATGGCTATAAACAGCTACATTATTTCACTTTACCAGATATCTGAGGTCTCTTGAATCTCTTGACTGCTGAAAAAAGAAATTGCCTGCACAAAGATGCCTGGTGTCATTTTATGAGCTTAAGTGTTCTTCTGTCCCCCATCTGCCATCCTAGAATGCAACTCTCCCACAGGTCCTTTGTAATGTCTGCCAGACTTGTGTTAATGCTGCAGAAACCTCAGACTAGCAAAAAATAGTCATCAATATTATGATAAATTACTTGAGCTCATTGACTAAAAAAAGACCCTGCACAAAATGACCTCATAAGTGAACCAGAATGTAGAAACCTACATTAGGACTCTTGTTTAATATATTATTATTATTATTATTATTATTATTTACTTAATCCAAACTTAAAGATAACCAGAAAAGATGTATTGTTGCAATATTTTCCAATCTTAATCCCATGTAAGACTTAGTATTGTAAGTATTCAAGAAATAAGTGAAGTTTATGTGAATCACAATATAACGCTTTGTCTAAACTGGGAAATATTAATCTCCCTCCCACCCCCATCCCCCATTAATAGTATACTTGCATTAAAGATCTTTGGAATACTAAAATATTTAACTATTTTTTAACAAAATGAATTATAGACATTTGTGATGCAGAACTGAGGGTGAAATAAGCCCATTTATTTTCAGCTTGAAGCATGGACCCTTCTGGCTCAGACTCTATCTGAAAACCAACAGCCAGAGTATGCTGATCTGCATATTCAAACCAAACTGTATAAATAATTTTTATTCTGCAGGTGCAATTGACTAATCATCAGATTTATTGTGAGTCCAGTCATCTATGTAGTGTTGAATTCATTGACCTCACCTACACATTGTGCTCAGAATCTCCTAGCTGGTACGGATGTCAGTGGATCGTTTAGATTATTGGATCCTACACCCTTGTTTCTTGATTGGAGGAAACTGGAGGAAGTGTCTTGATCTAGTCTTATCTTTTTCGTGTTTAGCATCTTCAGAACCATCAATTTAAATCTCCCATCAAATACCTCTGACAAAACACAAGTCTATATAAAGTAAAAACCTATACTTTTATGAAAAAATAACCTTACATTAAAACATTGAACTTTATGTTTATATATTGCATTTTCGTTTCAGTGTACCTAAATATGGGTCTTTCATGGTCAGATGTTTTTGAGGCACTTTTCCCACAGATTAAGAACTGCAAATCATAAAAGAAATCAACAGAGTGTAAGCCCTTGCTATTATTTTTTTCAGAAAACACGGTATAAAATAAATCATAAGTATTAATGTTAAATATATGCACAGACAAGGGAAACAAAGAGTGTACAAAGAGTGAATGTACTCAGACCAATAAGATATTAGTTATTTTCCTATGTCCAAGGGAGAAGACCTCGTCTGTTTATTTGGGATTATTTGTTAAAGTGTCTCACCACTTTCCTCAAGGCAAGTGGCATTTTGCCTTCAAGCTTCCAATTTCAACACAAAGACATTTGTGCCAGTGGACTGTTCAGAAAGACATAATAATACCTTTTTTTAAAAGGGACAGAAGTGATATCCAGCATATTTGTTCATGCTTAAAAAGAACAAACAAAAGAAAAATATATTTCAATTTAAAATCAATTTTATTACGCTGAAAATGCCTTCCTTGGGAAGTAAATTGGTTGTGTGCAGTTGGAGGTGGAAAATGTAGAGTATGGAAAAAAAAACCCCAAAATCTTGTGCTATACCTAAAATACTGCGCTTAAGTTCTGAATTTAAGGAAAAATTACAAGACCCAAGGAAAGGCTATTCTGATTTTCTTCCTTGAATCAAGATGCTCTGTCTGACAGGGGATGTATACAGAAATGTATACAGAAACGTTCTCTATTGGGTAACTATCTTAATGACACTTGGTAACATTTAAGAAGCAAAAAAAAAAAAAAAAAAAAAAAAAAAAAAGTGAGTGCTCTCTCTTATGCATATACTTAAAATTCTACTAAAATCCATATTTGATTTAAAATCTCCCATGGCCAATTTTTAATCATCATTCTTTGATACAGCTACAGAATTTGAATAGTCTTCAGCCACTGCATCAATCATCTCAGTTTATATTTTCTTCATGCCCTTGGTGGTATTAAATAGTAGGATAAGCACTAGTATTTTAGAATATTTTCAAATACCAAGTATGAAAACAATGATCCTTCAGGCTTGTCTATTCTTGTCCAGGCATCTGGTACATATATCAGGAGAGAGATTGCCTGAAATAATTTTCTGTCACTTGCTAAAATACAGTGAATTGCTAAGAGGTCAGCCAATGAAGTGTTGAGGGACAACCTCAAAGAAAATCTTCAGTTATGTAGTGTTTTTCCTACAGAACAAAAGTTTAGAATTAAATACCATCTCCTAAATCAGAGCATGTATACAATGCTGTCAAAACCTATGAACATAAAGAGCTTAACATTGTATAGAAACCTCTGAATATCTTGCAGGTAGAGTGATGCTGGAGGACATAGGGGTCTCCACTTTAAACAAGAAAGTCTCTTATTTGATTTTGTTTTTGTTCTTTGATGCATTCAGATTCTTACCCAACAATATTCATTCCCTGATTTGTTTTCCTTTTGAAGCCAGCTTATCAAATTTCATTAAAACTTTCCAGATCTACCTTGTAAGACCTTGCTTTGTGTTCCATACCTGAGATTTAAATTCTCAATGCCATGTTATTTAAATGTAAATAAAATAGTTTTCACCTAAATACAAAATATTTTTATTAGTGCATTATCTTCTTGCTTCATTTGTTCTTTGTTTTCAAGCAGTTTTTTGGTTTTCACAAAATTTTCACAGCTTCCAACTGTGGTGCTCTTGAAGTCATAAATGTCAATGAGCATGTGCATTTTGATACCAAAGCTTGCACTGACTGCTCTTGAGACCACATTCTGGAATGATTGTTTCATTCACAAATAGGCCAGTGTATTTTATTTGCTTCTCAAAGTTTCTCTACAAGTGGTTGGTTTTGCTTTTGTTTTGTTTTTTTTTGGTTTTTAGTTTTTGGAGTTTTTTCAGTTTGTTGGTTTTTTTTTGTTTTGCTGCATATTTTTTCACTCTTTTCTTATTTTATTTGCTAAAGCAAAATCTATTTTACTTACTGAGACAGGTTGATGTGATCTGACTCAATTCTCTCTTCTAAGTAGAAATTAAAATCTGGGATACTGTCTCATGCCTGATGAAATGCTTACCTTCCCTGCTATACTGATATACTTTTCTTCTTTCTCTTCTATGGTCACTTTGTTAGCTTGACAGAATTAATGAAGAATACTGCATCTTGATGAACTTTTTATATTTAAAATTAAACATTTAATATATTGGTGTTCATAGCAAGAGATGGAACTAGATGATCTTTGAAGGTCCCTTCCAACACAAAAGATTCTAGGATGCTGTGATTCTACAATTCTGTGTTGGGCCTCTGCTGATTTCCATGTAAAGAAATCTGTAAATTCAAGCATACTATTAATGCTGTGAGAATAGACATTTAAAGATTTTTATAGTTTCAAGAACCATCAAGGAGGCACTGAAGGAACATGTTGGCTTTTTGCATTCGTTAATTTCTGTTTCATTAGTGGCCTTTTTCAGTCATTTCAGATTTAGTCTTATCCTGATGTAAGGCTGACTCTTGTCCTGGTGGATAAATAAATGCTGCTGCTTTTTTTGTCTCAACATTTCTTGAGCTTTGCCACTGCTGATTCTGATTTCTCTTCTCATCATTAATTTCATTTCAGCCAGAAGGATGAAAACATAATCTCCATATAGGCTGCCAAAAGTGCCTTTTCATCAATTGAGATAGTGCCAACTAACAAAGCAATGAGGAATTATTTCCCCTGTAGGGGAGAAAACTTGTTTTTCCTCTTTTAAGGTACATTCATCACTGAAAATCCTAAGGTCACTTTTGTATCACTGTCCAGCCTGATGAAACACTGTTGCAGCCTGTGGTTCAGAAAAGGGGGTTTTGTCAGGTTTCTGTCACACCTCCCTTCATTATTTTCCAGATCTTATGCAAGTCAGTTTAACTTCTTTTATATTAAGACTAAATTCAGGAGACTCCTTATCCTAACTCCTGCATCTGCTTGTAATAAAATCATGGAATGTCTTGGGTTGGAGGGGACATTAAAGATCCGGTAGTTCCAACTACCCTTGCCTCTGTCGTGACTGATAATGAAAATATTAGCCAGAACATGCATGTGAGCAGAAAATGTAGTACAATTGCTATCACTCTCCTAAAGAATCTGTCAGATTCTATTCCCCAAAAGATCTCCAGTGCTCTCCTCAAATCTCAACCATCTCTTACATAATGTCCCCCATGCCTTGCATATTGTTATCTGTTCACCTCCCACAGCGTTACCTTCCAATTTCTTGCTCTGGTACTTGCAATATCCAGATGTTTGTAATGTTATGTCTAGAAGTTTCTCATGGTCTGTTCTCTTAGCTAAAATTTGCAACCAGGCTCAAGTCATCTATTTGCATAGCATAACAAAGGGCATAAATTCATATTATGTGATTGACTTTCATTTAATAAAACAAATGAATAATAAAATATAACAAAAAAACCCTAGAAAAATAAATTACTTTGATGTTTCATGTTCCTTGTCATTAGCCTTAAAAATACAGCATATGTTACAGCATATTAGAGAATGGCTGAAAATCACTGTTTAAAGCAGTGGGTAATTCACCTCTATTTCTATCTCCTACATTCAGTCTTGTAGCAACTCATTTATTTAATAAGAGTGCTTTAAGAACTTATCTATAATATTTGCTTTCTTTCTAAATTGCCTTTCTTATTATTAATAATAGAGCACAAAAAATCTTCCACTTACACTCCAGACTCAGTAGCTAGTGGAAGGAGGAATTTTTATCACTAAGAAGGAGAGGGGAGAGTTTTGGCTTCATTCACCAAATTTGCGTGTTTGGAAGCTAAGCCCAAAATAGCAAAGTCTTTACTGCTTCTTTGAAAAAACGAGCTCATTAGAAAAATGTAAATAAAAGATTTAAGATAAATCAGGAATATTATAAGATACAAGAAAAGTAAGGTAACAGAGAAAATAAACATAATTGGACAAAAGCAAGTGAGATAGAGAAAAGTATGAAGTAAAAAGAAGAGAAATATGCCTCAAAGAATCAGCTGGGAAGAACATTCAGATTCAGAGAATAAGAAACATTGAAGAGCAAATAATTTCCATTTCCTAATGTCAGTACATTATTTGTTCCAGTAATAAATTGAATTTTCATAAAAGTGCCTTGGTTAAAAAGCTTGATTTAAGCATGCGGAGTATTTTCACAGACTAGAAGATATATAAGAAAAGAAGTTTGAAAAATTTAGAAGGGAGTATAATGAGAAATTGAGTATCTGACACAAACAGGACGAAAAGGCTAGATAAATTACAATAATAAATATAAATAAATTTCTATCAATATAAAAAACTAGGAACAAATGAAAGTGATAGATTTAGTGAAACTGAGGAACTGAATAGAAAAATAAGAATAGAGGAGAAAAAGAAAAAGAAAGTAGACTTCAGCTACTTGAAGTAGTATTGAGTTTTTCATTAGTAAGTTTGTGTATGATACAAAGCTGGGAGAGTGTGTTGATCTGTTGGAAGGTAGGGTGCTCTGCAGAGAGACCTGAAATGGTTGGATGGATGGGCAGAGTCCAACAGGATGAAGTTTAATAAGTCCAAGTGCCGAGTCCTGCATTTTGGCCACAATAACCCCCTGCAACGTTATAGGCTGGGGACGGTGTGGCTGGACAGGGCTCAGGTGGAAAGGGACCTGGGGGTGCTGGTTGACAGTGGCTGAACACGAGCCAGCAGTGTGCCCAGGTGGTGAAGAAGGCCAATGGCATCCTGGCCAGTATCAGGAATAGCATGACAAGCAGGAGTGTCATCCTTCCCCAGTACTCGGCACTGGTGAGGCCACACCTTGAGTGCTGTGTCCAGTTCTGGCCCCTCAGTTTGGAAAGGACATTGAGAGGCTTGAGCGGATCCAGAAGAGGCAACGAGGCTGGTGAGGGGCTTGGAACATAAACCCTGTGAGGAACAACTAAGGGAGCTGGGGTTGTTTAGCCTAGAGGAGACTCAGGGGTGACCTTATCACTCTCTACAACTTCCTGAAAGGTGTTTGTAGCCAGGTGGGGGTCAGTCTCTTTCTCCAGGCAGCAACTGACAGAACCAGAGGACACAGTTTCAAGCTGCATCAAGGGAAATATAGGTTGGATATTAGGAAAAGGATTTTTACAGAAAGGTTGATAAAGTATTAGAATGGTTTGCCCGGGAAGGTGGTGGAGTCACCATCCCTGGGTGTATTTAAAAAAAGACTGGATGTGGCACTCAGTGTCATGGTGTAGTTGAGGTGTTAGGGCTGGGTTGGACTCAATGATGTTGAAGGTCTCTTCCAACCGAGTGATTCTGTGATTTGTGATTCTGTAAAACTTTTAAATTATTTTAAGTGCTTAGAAGTATGTTAAAATTAGATACTGCACACCTAGCTTTTCTTCAAAACCCCCACATTATTTCAAACATCCACTCCACTGTATAGTTTTTCTAGTAATAAAAAAAAAATTACCAAACTGTTTCAGCTAAACTGGGGAGTCATTTTTAGAGCTGGTTAGGAAAAATGTCAATCAGAAAGCAATTTGATATTGGGAAAGCAACACCATCAAAATAATGGATTTAAAACAAGGTTGTTTGGGTTTTATTTTTGTAATTGTTTTTGCTGTTAGTTTGTGGTTTGTTTTTTTATTTTATTGTGCATTTCTGAAAACTGACAGAAATATTTTAACTAATAGCCAACATGTTGTTCAAATCCTGTCCTTAAAACCTTGCAATTTCTTTTTTTTTTCATTGTTTTGAATCATTATTAACTTAATTCAGATAGATATGCTCAAAATGACAAATTGATTGTATTACTTTCTGTGCCCAAAGCAGAGCAATCAAATCATTGGCTTAATTTAAGACTGTATAAAAGGTGTTTACCAAACATCTCTACTGGGTATCACCATTTTTTCTCAAAGTAACTTTTTTCCCTAGGATTTCATAAAAGAAGTGAACCTAGAAAGTGACACAATGTATTGATTAAAACAAACTTGCTGGGTTTTTATGGATGACTCCTTTGAAAATGCTGACATCCAAAAAAATTATAGAGGGCAGCCTGTTGGGCATAATTGCCTCATCTTGGGTAGCTCTGAAATAATGTGTTTAGTATTAAAAGTACTTAGAAAAAAACACCAGGGTGTAATTAATAATATGCAAATTTAAGAATTTAAAAGGAATATCTCTTCTTTAAGGTAGGAATGTTGATTTTCTTGCTTCTTAAGGGAAATTGTTCCTAAAGGCTGTTAACCCCATCCTGAGACAATCTGTTGAAGAACAAATCAGATACTTCTGAAGGTCGTCAATAAATTTATGTGAATTTCTGGTAAAAAATTTTGCTTTTTTTTTTTCCTAATCCTGATTCAGTGAGGAATTCAGATATTTTTTTTTTTTTTTCAAAATACTATGAAACACTTCTGTTTTGAAAAGGTTTTTGCCTCTTTTCCCTAAAGAAGAGAGTGATGAAACAAGAAATGTTACATACAAGCAGAAAAATATTATAAAAGAAAAGCCTTATAAAATCAAGCCGTGCTCTGTTAAATTACCAGCTGGCCTGTGACTTCTTCTAAGTGCAGCTAGCTAACCTCCCATGTGAAAAATCATAAGAATGAAAGCAGTTAACAAAACAAGCTACTCTGATAAGAAATTTGTTTGCACCTGTTCTAAACAAGAAAACCATCCCATGAGAATCAGTGAAGAAAATACATTAACTAACCAAATATAGGGAGATTTAACAGACACACACTCCATCCATTTACCAACCAATAAACAGAGTGTTCGTGTATTCCTGACCAATTAGGTTTAGCAAAGTGCTTTCTGATATTTCCTATAAATATGAATTACGTGAATAAAGAATTGGCTTTTTTCTGCATGAAGAAATAGAGTCCCAGTTGCTCTATTGTAACAAGGAAGCATTAGACTAATGCCAAAGAGTTTATAAAAGGAATTTAGCTTGAGGCCGAAACTTACATCCTCACCTGAATCATAAGAGCCCCTCTCCCTGAAGACTTCCAGTACTCTAAAAATGTAGGTGGCTCAAGATCTACAGAAATGTTTACTTTTCCCCTTCCAAGTTATGGCTTACTTTACTAATCACGTTTTTTACTCTTACTTAATTTAACACATGTAAGTGTAAATAAAATCTGTTGGAAATGCACTATGTTTCTTATTCTAAAAGCCCAGAGGATGTCAAATCCACTTGGTGCAAAGCTGATGAAATTCTCAAAAGACATCAGTATTCACAGAGCTAAGGATAATTATCTAAGTTTCTCAGCATTTCTTCCAGATACATGCCAGGAGTTCACAGGTGTTCACCAAAAGAGCAGGTGCTAATGAAATTGTGTGTGGTTTCACTGTGGCTTTCACTAAAAGGCTCTTGCCAAGTGCACCTGTACATCTGTTGGAGTAGTGACACATGCTGAATAATTTTTTGTCATATTTCATGCTTCCTGTGGCTATGTCTAGACAGAGAAAAACTACATTTGTTATTTTAAAGCCTACCCTTTCATAAATAGAAACCTGAATGTATTTGGCTGGTCAGTCACTTAGGTGGAGGCAGCTTTACAGTTTGACAGCTAGAGGCGAGTTGTCAGCATCAAATATTTTCAGGGAAATCTATTGAAATTGCTATCCTCTCTTGCCAGACCATTGAGGAGAACTCCACAGGAGCTCTGAAAAAGCTGGTTTTCTGCTATCAGTGAAAATTCTTGAACCACAGGGGCTAGAGCAGTATCCAAACAACAGGATTCTGCTCTAGCTTGAACTGTCCATACAAATTCTGCCTGGAATACTCTGCAGGGGACAGTATAGGTTATATAGTATTGTGCCCTGAATAACTGGTGCTGCTGGAATGCTTAAACTATGAATAGTGTGACCTGGCACATCTCAAGTGACAACAGGCAAATTAATGACAAGCTGATAGGGCATTTAAACTATCTGTAGTGATTAAAAAATACCTTTGTTGGGAAAAATGTTATTAATTGCTAGAGGAACTGATCTCCTTAGAGGAAGGAAACAAATGGTCATGATTTTAACTTGAAAATAGATATTGTATGTAGTCTTAATTAATTTGTCTTAGTATCATGGGTGATAAATTAAACTATCTAGAAAGAATGGAAACAGAATCTATACTCTTAGGAAAATTTATTTCTGTTTGTTTGTTTTCGCAAGGGTAGATATGTTTGTACATCTAAAAACATTAATCTCTAAAATAATAACCGTGAAATACATTGTTCTTAGATTTTATGGTTCACTGTCATATTTGGAGATTTGCTTCAGTTTAGTAGCCAAAGTAGAAACCTGGTTCATTCAGGAAACAGAACACATCACAAACTAAGCAAAGCATAAATAGTGCTTACTTGCCCTGGACCCTGATACAAGCACACCAAATTAGAATGTCCAGCAGCAATGCACTGACATTTTGCAACACAGTTAAGCTTAAGTATTTAAGTAAGTAACATAAAAAGGCAAAGAAGAAAAACAAAACTCATGGTAGAATTGCTCAAAAGGAGAACTGAAAAATGTACAAACAGTAAAACCTGCAAGATGGAACTTTGGAACTAGAGAAGAACTAGGAAAGATGGTTAACAAATTCTGAACCATTATTAGTCCCAAAATTAAGCTGAACTGCGTTAGGAAGAAATAAGATTCCTCCCTTTCTTTTAGTGAAGAAGCATAAAAAACACAATGAGAATGATGGGAAGAGTTTGATCACTTCATCTTTTTTTAAATTATTTTTTTCCTCATCAAAGAACTCTCACATCTGGCCAATTTGCACTTGGTGACTCATGGGTTAGCCTCAGATATCAACTCAGCCCCACACAGCCACCCACTCTCTCCTTCTGGGACAGGGGAGAGAACGGGAAGGGTAGAAGAGAGGACTTGTGGATTAGATAAAGGAAGTTGAATAGGTAAAGCAAAAACCACGCGCGTGTAAGCAAAGCGAAACAAGGAATTCATTCTCTCCTTCCAGTTGTTTAGTCATCTCCAGGAAATCAGTGCATAATGGTCATGTGGAGAACAAGTGCCACCACTCCAAATGTGCCTACCTTCCTTCTTCTTTCCCCATCTTTTTATGCTGAGCATGACATCATGTGATACCAAAGGGATCCTTTTGGATGGTTGGGATCAACTGTCCTATCTGTGTCCCTTCTTAAGTTTTTGTGCAGTCCCAGCATATTTGCTAGTGGGGTGCTGTGAGAAGCAGAAAAGGCCTTGGCTCCACCAAGCCATTTGCTCAGCAATCACTAAAACTTGGTTGTATTATCAGCAGTGTGTTCAGCACTGATCCAGAACATAACCCTACACAGACTACTGTGAAGCAAATAAACTCTACCTTGACAAAACCAGCACAGTGAAAAAAATCATGGCAAGGTCTTCAGTAGGAACTACACAACATCCACTCCTAGGAGTTGTGTGCTCTTAGGTGATGATGATCAAAGAATGTCTGCTTCAAACAGATAGATATAAAAATTGGTAATTGGTGATGCCTGATGTCAACAATAGTTCAGCAGCGCTGTTTTGAAGTTGCAAACAGGACTGAATCATCAGTCATCTAAACGTTTCTATCACAGTAAGTTAATTCCTCAACTGATACATATATTTGTATTTAGTTTCAACATGTGTCATCTAAGAGATGAACATCAATATTTGATGCTCCTGCCTTTGTCTTCTTTTATATTCAGTTGAGAAACATAGTCATTCTTAGGAGAAATTCAATCTGATCTATCCTAGTTACCTACCTAGCTCTACAGATAAATTGTCCTACGGCATGTATATCTCACTCCCCTGAATATAAAAGGAGAGCTGAGTAATTATTTCTTCAATTGCTTTAAATTTACAACTCTACCTTCCAACGCATGGAAAAAAAATCAGTCTGTAAAAGACCAGACTCTTCTGAATTTCGGCTCACTTCTGACTGTTTGGGGGACTGAGAGGTCATAGGTGACATTTAGCTTTTTTTTTTTTAAGTCTCCTTTTTTAGAGTCAGATAGACAAACTGGAGTCCAGCAACTGGGAGAAAAAGTAGGACAGAATTTTTGCCTGGAGTGAATCCAACCTTCTTTGCCTCTTGGCTGCTGGAAGCTCACTATACCTGGCATGTGCTCTGCAAATGAACAGCCTCCCTGCTGCCAGTCCTTTCGACCTGACAATTTGGCTTGAAACCAAATAATCTAGAATGCATTGCTAGGAGTCATATGATAAGAGTGTTGAACTGATGACTAAGATATACATTTATGGCAGCAGGACAGCATCAAAGTAAAAAAAAAAGCTGGGTACATAAGGGAACTTTCAGGAAGTTGAAGAACTTCAGAAAGTAACTTCTGAGAGAATAAACTGAGCGGAAAAAAAAGTTATGGAATTATGCAGGACATAATTTCCATTCACAAAGTGGGAACATGAATAAAAAGGGTTGAAAAGACAGATTTTTGTATAGAAAAACTAAAATGGAGAAATCTTCCTGAAATATATTTTTCTGTAACATATGTATGCTACATTTTTGCTACATTTGGTCTTCATTTTGAAATGCAAGTTTTCCAAATTTGCAGAGTCATGCTTTTATTAGCTCTGCTTTAAATGTTTAAAGAAAATATTTCAACTTCACTTTATACTTTCATTATAACGTTTCAAAATATTTTCTGCTGCATATGGCTGTCAAAATGTTTTTAATAGTAGTAGTACAAGTAACTGCTTAATAAAATGATATGGCATCTGTCCAAGCACACAGTTATTTCAGAAAAGGAGAAGGAGAAGGAAAAGGAAAAGGACAAAAGAAAGGAAAAGGAAAAGAGGAATGACCACACCACCAAAACATAATTTTCTTTTTTTTTTTTGTGATTCATTTGAAGCTGCCTATGGCCTGAGTCAAGAGTCCTGTAAGTGCACAAGCATCGTGTTTCATATTCCTTCTAGTACATGTTAACGTCAAGGTTGTCAAATAGTTTAAAAATGAAACATGACATCTTACTAAAAAGTAAAAGCTGTCACATGGAATACAAAATGTGTTGATGGAAAATAGCCTATAACCATACAGTGTCTATTTATCACTGAAGAGTGTATGAAATTTACTGAGCGAAGTATTTTACTTTGGTAGCTATTAATTTGACAGAGAATATACTACAAAGCCTTTTGCTGAAAAATTTTATAAAGTTTTAAGTGTTTTTTTAGCAAACCACTTTAGCTGAAATGCCTTTGTCTTCACGCAGGTAATAGTGCCTTTTTCCTTTATGTGTGTGGAACTACCTAATTCAGCTAAACTCTAATTAAATAATTAAGCATTTAAATAAAGTTTTCCAATCATAAATATTTTAAATCTTGATGGTTGAAAAAATCAATTTAGAAAATGTGAATGATTTGACCTAACACAGCTTATAGTTTGTTTTTATTTAGCTCTCATTATTGAACATCTTCTTGGTGGGACTGGTTGAATGTGGTCTAGATTGCAGAGGCACAGACAGGAAGGATGACTCTGAAACACTGGGGCACAAATAGCTTCAGGGTATGTATTCCATTTTTTTCCCCTCTTCAGTGATGACAGATATAAGCACTGACCCCTCAGAGCTGTCATTAAGAGTCCCACCAGGTCTATCTGCACTGCCAAGTAATTGCTGCACTGCCAAATAATAAAAGACCAGGAACAGCTCAGAGGATGAGATTCTTGTTAATCCACCCTCTTTAACTGTTTGCTTTTCCCCCAGCTATGATTTGGACACACAGAAGTAAAAACACCTCAAGGAAAGAGGTGCACAGCTGAGAGCAAGAAGTTATCAGGGTCTGAGAAAAAATACAACATGGTTTGTCTTCGCTAGAGTCTCAGCAGGGTCAGAGAAACCAGACTGTGAAATCTAGTCTGCAAGTCAGCTTAAAAAATCTAATCTTCTTTTATTCGGTTTTCTAAAAAATATTTGTAGGAGTATTGATGGCAGGACTGCAACTTTATAATGCACTGTTCAATGCAGGAAAGGAATACTAGTGCAATTAAAAAAAAAGAAAAAAAAGAAAAAAAAATAGTGGGTAATTGTTGACAGCATGACAAATCAACTAAAGTTGTGCAGGATGCAACTGTCCTTACCAAATTAAAGAAAAAACTAATTTTCCTAAAAATAGGGGTATAGAAATAAGTATTTGAAGAAGGAGGAAAAAGAAACGAAAAGGAAAAGGAAATGAATATCAAAATTATGAAAATCCAAACTTGCAAGCATTACTTCCCATAATTTTAGCAAAGATAAATGAAGAGAGAAAAGGCTTGTAAACTTAGAAACAATATGAAAGTTATTTATTTCCTGGTAATTTTAAAATGTTCTGTAACTATATAGATTGTCTTTAAATAAAGTTGATGACCAAATGGAACTGTTTTATGCATGAGTAGGATGACAAAAATAACATCTTCATTTTCTCTCTGTGATAACATATTTTAAAAGAGGAAAAAGCTACTGTGCAGCAAGAGCTGAAAGAAAGGAGTAAGAAAGTCTGTAGACACCAAGGTCAGTGAAGAAAAGATGGAAAAGAATACTAAAGGCATCAGAGAAGAGATTCCATTGCAGTCAGTTTTGCAGACCATGGAGAGGCAGCTGTGCCCTTACACCCCATGGCAGTTTGTGGTGGAGCAGGAGGATGCACCAAGCATGATGGTGCCCCCATGGGAAGCCTGTGCTGCAGAGGGCTCCTGGCAGGGCCCGTGGCTCCTTGGAGGGAGGACCCCATGCTGTAACTGATTTACTGGCAGGACTTGTGACCCTAGTGGGGACCCATGCCAGAGAAATCAATTCCTGCAGGACTGCACCCCTTGGAAGGAACCCATGCTGGAGCAGTTCATGAAGAACTACAGCTCGTGTGAAAGACTTACCCTGAAGAAGTTCATGGAGGACTTTGTTCAGTGGGAGGAAACTTACATTGTAGCAGAGGAAGACTGTGAGGAATCCACCCGCAGAGGACGAAGGAGTAGTAGACACAATGCGCCAAACACAAATCCCTTTCCCCATTGCCCTGTCCACTGTGCAGGGAGAATGTAGAGAACACAGGGGTAAAATTAAGCCAGGAAGAAGGGAAGGATGGAGAGAAGTTATTTTAGATTTTATTTTATTTCCCGCTATCCTGTGCATGACTTTTTTCTCTCTGTCCAGTTGAAGAGGACTGGTAGATAGGCACCTGACATCTATCCTGTTAGGCACCAGAAATCCAGCCAAGGTCAATACACCATATATGTTTTAAATGTTTATCAAATTTACTGCAGAGTATAATGTAACAGCTACTGGTGCCATTGAGAACTACTACTTGTGAATGGGTAATCATTTAGTCTTCAAACACCAGCTGCTGCATGTAACTTTCTTCTGCACTTAATATTTTACTAAAATATCATTGAGATTATGCTCATTAGTTGAAACCATAATTTGGAATCTTGTTATTTTAAGAGAAATTATGAGAATCAAGTGTTAAATTAAAACTGAATTGAATAATGTATTTTTCGGCTTTAACATTATTTGTAGTTAAGAAACTTTCTTCTTTTTATTTTGCATGTTTAAGCAAAATTTAACATGAATTCATGATCTAAGACACTGGGCAGTACCCAAACACAACAATAATTGTTTATTTAAAATAATGCTTTAGAAAGCACATCTCTAATAATTGTTCTCTCTAATTTTTCTATTTTTTTATTTATTAATAAAAATTCAAACAAATAAATCCATGCATATCCTAATTCTGAATCTAAACTTCGAAGTAAGTTTTCTATTTCCAAATTAGCATATTATTTTAAAAATTAATTAAGAATAAAGTCTGATGCTGCTAGTCTCAGTTGTACTACTTAGATCTAGTGAGGCTTTTTTTTACTTGGAACCACTTTGTAACAGTATTGGTAACACTGCCAGTGTTGAATCTAGAAATAGAAATGATCAAACATGTGATGACTTTCAAACACTGTGACAATTACTCATAGAGCAGTAACAAAATTCTTTTTTGTGATATTGGAATTACTTTTCATAGTGGTAAGTTGTGGAATTAGAGTAGTTATTTGCGAACTGACTGAATGAATCAGAAATGAACATTAGACTAAGTATGCCAAACACATCCTCTTCTTCCATACAGTGACAAAGAAATGCAGAAAAACTTGCAGTTAATGTAATGATGAATAAATTTTGAAAATGTTTTGCCTTTCCTTGTAGGCCTTTTCTAGATAAAAATGTAATTAAAATTTAAGAAAGCTTTATCCATATGAGGGCTCTAGCATGAGTCATAATGTTATTATGGCCCATTAAAATAATGAAACTTTGGAAGTAGGACTTCTAGTTCAGTAATAATCACTTCTTTTCCTTTTTCCCAGTATGCTACAACACAAAATCATGATCCAATACTGTCCTTATGTGACTTCTAGTAGAAGTTTTGCATCCAGACCAAGAGGAAAAGGAAATTTGTTGCCTTTTATGTCAGTCTCGCAGCTTACAATTAATTTTTAATATTAAACAATGTACTGTGAAAAGTTATTAGATTTTTTTAATAGTGGTTTGTTTCTATACATTTCCATATCCCTGTTCTATAGTGGATCTGGTAAAACTGCTGCAAATAGTAGGTGGCACTTACACTTCATCAGTTTCTGTTACTTTCTTTTTCCTTACAGAAGCTTGTCTAAAATTTTAAATCTTTAATAAGAATCTTAATATATGATCTTACCTGCACAATGAAAGATTAGTACAGCTATGTAAATATCTGGTACTCTTCTACCCATAGTTTATCGTTATTATGACCAAAACTAGTCTTACTGCATCTTTGTCATTCTCCATAGCTGTAAGCCCTGAATCTGGCCATAAATTGCATCAACCTAGAATGTTTCAGAATTTATATTTATACAGAGATCAAGACACCATTCTATTTAATATATTATTCTTATATCCAGCAGACTATGTATTGAGGGTAAAAGTAGTTATCAAAACAAGAATTTGTTCTGAAAATTTCTATTTCTGTTTAAACAAAAAGAACTATAGTCTTCAATGACAGTATTTAACATAAGGATTATTGAGCTACAGTGACTTGTGCTGGCCAAAGATTTAGTTATAATTACTTTCTTTCAGGTGAGAAGGTAGAAGGATTCAAATTTCCAATTAGATTGGTGGCCAAACAATTTTTCAGAGGCAGGAACTAAATAATTACTTCTGCCCTTGAAATGTTCTGTGTCATGTTTCCAAAGAGGCATCTTTATCCCAGCTGTTTAAGACCAAGGAAAAGAATTAATGGCAGAAATACCTGCAGATTCTTTAAAAGTCTTTTTGTTAATACAGTTTTATAAAATTTCAGTTTAATCAACAAACTGGTTCAAAAATATATCAAGAGTTACAATCATGAAATACATACATCATCAACAACAGCATTAAAAAGAGCAAAACATTTCATTGACCTCCCACTTGTAAGGTCTGGAAATTTGTATTTTCTATAAGGGAAGTATCTTATTGAATAAGGAACTTTCCCTTACACTCTGGAAAACGGAAAGGTAGTTGTATTTCAACCTTCAATTATATTTAGACTTTATTTCATATTGACACCAACAATTATTAACATCAATATAAAGGGCTAAAAAATAGTTTAGCTCTACATTGCTTATTGTTACATTACCTAGACCACTTCCTCAGGAGAAAAAAAAATCCCTTAAATCAATATGTTTTGTTTAAGAAGCTTGATAAACAAAAGATAAAGATCCCAGAATTTAGACTTTCTGATATAATACAGTTAAGGTGACAAAAACAAACTTGTATAACATATTTGTCTTTGTTTTTTGACCCTGTGTCTTGAGTACTTCAATATTAGATTGCTTTCCACAAAACCAAGAAGAAATATTTTACTAGCTGACCTTCACTTTATATAAAGCATAGGAGTTATTCGTTTGTGACTTGTGTGTATTTCAGAACGTTTCTACATTTTGAGTTTCCATCTAAATTTCATACTTCAAGGGTTACATCTGCAGCTGTTATATGAAGAATGAACCTTTTTTTCATTTAAGTAGATTTCCACTGGATTAACCTTGCACTTTCAAAATGTACCATTTAATCAGTGCTGCTATTTTCTTGTAATGGAAAAGAATGAAACTTATGATTGTTTGCTTTGTATGAGTACACAGTACAAACAATAAAGTTTTCTACTTGCACTGCAAAGTCATGTAACCATGGAGAAAAATACTGTAATATGTAAGATTATATAATTATGAAATAGTGGTATTAATTTTTCAGTTGTCTTTACTTAAAATGAAACAAAAAAAAATTATTTTGTATTCCACGTATATATTTTACATAATGTAAAGATTATTTTGGAAAATTATTTAATGGAAAGATTTCAGCCCTGAAAGTGCTGAAGAAGCTGAAATAAATGAGCAAACTGATTTATATATGTCAAATATGTGATGCAGAAACTTTAATAGAAATACATTCTTTATCATAAGACTAAATGGCATAACATAAAATCTTATAGGAGAGGGAAAGAATTTGTATTTTTTACATTTTCTCATTCTAAATATCCTGCAGCAAAATTTCTAGTGAATCAAAAAATTATAAGAGAATTATTGCTATTTTTATTAATTGGTAAAAAAAAATTGATATTTTAATAGCTGATAAGTTGAAAAACAGAAAGTGCAGTTTTTGTGTATAATTATGATTTATTTTGAAATCAGAAATATGCAGAAAGTATAATGAGTCTGAAGCTGAGAAACAAATAGAAACATGTAGAACTTTCAAAATTTTTTTCTAGTTGAGTTGATAGTGTGAATAAATTCATATATTGCATGAACTGGAAGACCCCTACATTAATTCTCTGATCAAACTTTCGTTGTTTTGTGCTTTGGAGTGTTGTCTGTATTGTGTAAGACACATTTTGCCTAAAAATTTCAACCTGTTTTCAATCAGAAGTTGAAGAAATACCATTTCACACTAATATATTTATTCTTACAGTAATTCTGTACAAAATAGAGAAAACCAATCATTTCTTGATTTTCTTTGAGTATTGATGCCTTAATTTAGATTAAATAACAATAGTCTGTTGTATAATAAATTTTAAAAGCAATTGTGCTGAGCTGTGAGGCTTACACAATTTATGATGAAGCCCTCCTATTATTTACTTGCCTTTTTTTTTTTTTAAGCTTACATTTCCTGTCACAAAAACTCCTCCTATCAAACCTGCAGATTCATCAGGTAAATACCAAATTAATTACTTGCTAGAGATAAATTGTTAGTGTAAGATTTCCCAGCTGATTTCAGGGCATTACTTCTCCCTGATGTATTAATAGTAATAAAAGTATTTGTAGTATATTAGAATAATTTTTATTTTTGTCCAGTGCACCTTGTTTTCTAAGCCTAATCAAAATAAAGTTTTACATCAACCTAATTCCACTTCTCAATCTTTTTCAAGTCAACTTTTTATAACTACACATACATATTCATATCTGTTAATTATCCTTTTTTCTTTGTTTTGAACCATGTGCTAGCATCTATATAATCTTATTAGTTCAGAACTTTGATGGTCATGGTTCTATTCTGAAAAACTCCTCCAGAAAGTTGTTGTTGTACACTTTTTAGTCTGTGTTTTGATTTTAATTTGACATCCTCAACCACTTGCTCATTCTGATGCACAGAGCAAATTCAAACACATTTATCTTGGCCTCAGGATACTTCTAGTTACAAGGTAAACCATGACAGCTACAGATTCACAGAGAATGTGAATATGACAATGATAATTCATATAACTGAACCATTACTATGAGCAGAAGATAAGAGTTCATTTTAATCAATGTTAAATTTCATTAATTCAGAAGTAATACTTTTGTCCCATTTTTACTTTGAAATCTGAGGATAGTTTNNNNTCTTTCTGTAACCAAACAGGTGGAGAAAATCACTGTGGTGCAAAAATTATGTAGTGTAGGGCCCCTTATAGTCTAGAAAAAGAGGAATATATTCTACACGTTCTTGTGAATTTTGATTAATTTGTTTCCTGGTGTTCACCTCTGCAGTGGCTGAAATCATTAAAACATTAGTTGCCTATCCTACTCTGCAGGGAAGCACAATTAGTAACTAATTTGACATGAGACAAAGAAAAAGGGATTTTCTATCATGCTTCTTTCAAGGTGATATCCTTATTGTTACATGTGTGTTTTGTTTTGTTGAGTTTTGTCTTATGGGGGGGGAGGTGTTTGTTTTTTGTTTTCTGTGGGTTTTTTTCCCTTTCTTGATTTATTTTGATATTTATTTTTGACATATTAGTTTTGGTATTTATCATATTATTTGTTCTCTGTGAGCAACATTATTTAGACTGGTTTTGAATTGACATAATTTCATTTTCTACACTAGTCTTCCACTGTTATCAGATAATGCACTAAACATCGTAGCACTTTCACAGCTGGCAACAGAATCTCTGATCAATTTCAGACACTGAATATATTAGAAATACATTAGGACATTTATTTTGCACATTGGATTATCTGCATGTGGAAATTCATATGTTAAATCTATACAGAAATGAAGGATTCTTTTCACAAAGATAATGTAGATTATGTTCCTTTCTTATGTATTTAAATTGCACTTGTTACACACCAAGGGAAGAAAATGCAATTAATTACTTTAACCTCGTTATTTCAGTGGGATGATTTCAAAGATCTTCTCTGCTTAATTGAGAATAAAAACTCAATTTGTATTAAAAGAGATTAACAATGACTATACCTTACTGATCACCCAGAGGTTGATTTCTACCACTTGTCCTAGGAGAAGATAAATTTCTTCCATTTTGTATAAATAACTTATTATATTTTGAACTAGAAAGAGATAGACATTCTAGGAAGGATTCAGTCCACTAACTTTTTATCTTGCCAGTTTAGGCAAAATGGGATTTTTTAGGTTTTCTATTATCTGTGTCTTCCTATTCTTTGATGCATTTAATATTTTTCAGTCTTGTTAGGCTAAGTTCTCTAGGCACCTCATCACATTTTAGTAGATGTGCTCATAAACATTCCTTTTCAAGTCAGTGGATGACTAGAAGCAACTTTGATTCAAAAATAAACCAGAAGAAGCAGAATCCTACTTTAATTCCTGGGACAACTAATCCATTAGCTAAGCATTAGCCATGTCATAAATAAATTATAGGATTCACTTTGGTGTATGAAACTGTCAGAAACTCACTCATATGTAACTGCTGAAGTGTTTAAATAGTCCCATATAAAACAGAAGTATTACAGCTCCTCTTCCTTGCAGGGACATTTAAATTCACAATTTCTCATGTTAAAGGATATCCTATCCAAATTATGGAACATATTTGGGGGTATTTATTTTTCCGTGCTTCCCATTAAGGAAAGGAATGCAAGTAAGTACTGTGAGAAAGATTCATACCCTTGTGGGCCACACAAAAATAAAATTATTGGTTCATAGAGGTAGTAGTGGTTTGTATATTTTACTTCAGATTGTGCTTATGGACTGAACGCTGATGGGCAGGTCCCTAGCACACATAGAAAAGGCTCACATACTCACTGGCTTTTTCACCTTATTCTCCACTATATGAAAATCTATTGACCATAGAAATCCTAGGTTAAGCCATGGAGCACATTGCGTAGAATATCCAGATACAGAGATCTTCAGGATCTGACAGGACACAGTCCTTAACAGTCGGCTCTAGGTGCCCTGGATTTGCGACTAGATCTTCAGAGGACACCTACCAGTTTCCTAAGGAAATAGTCTCATCAGTAGGCTAAGAGACAGCTTCCCCCTAAGTCATTCCATTGAACTACTATGATGGAAAAGTCTTAAAATTTAACTTCATTCTGCTAATAAAGAAAGTTGGTCATGAGAAAAATAATGTTGTGTTCTGAATGCCAGGTCAAGAGATATTAAGATCAGTCAGCTCTGAGATAAGTGATCTTTAGCACACATGGCTTATATTTCCATGGCTGATTCAATGCAGCGCCCAATTTATTGTTAAAGAGCATCAAATTGCTTACAGAGACATGTATGGTTTTTTATAGTCAATAACCCAATGCATAAAAAAGTAAAAGTTTCCTTTTGGTGCTCTAAATTGCTCTCCAAAGATGCCTTTCAATTGACTGCCAAGGGAGTTCCCAGTACTGTGAACCACTGTATTCCATCCTGTGGAAGATAGGTTTAAAGGACAGCTAAACTGGGAGGCAACCTAAGCACCCATCCTGAGAATTTAGACTCAAGATTTGAAATGTAGTTAAAGCTCAGAAACCTAAATATTAAGCAACTTCCACACACCACTTTTGCCTGAGTTGTCTTAGCCATGTTCTGGTAAATAAGGGTTCTACTTGAACTTATGCTCAGCTAATTCATTGAAGGAGATTACTTACCTATGTGTGCTTACAAAGTGCTGGAACTGAAAGTACTTTAGGTAATGAAATAACTAATAATCTGTTTTAAAGATCAGCAATGAAATATAAACTCACAGTAGACGTCTCTAACTCTTGATTTGTCTTACAAAAGCAGGCCTTTTAACCAATCTCCCTGGATTCTTTGAATTCACACTTGTAAGTGAAGATTGGTGGAGTTCCATAAAGATAAAACTACAAGTATAAGCCAAAACAACTTTTCTTTTTCAGACCTTTGGACAGCATGTTAATAGAGAAAGCCAGATAGGGAAAAAATCTACTAATCAAAACCCAAGAAATAAATTAAATCTTTAGAATGTTCCTGAACTGATTTGTGAATTCATTTTCAGTTCAGATATATCAACATGAATTGTTTTCTAGCTTTAACCTGCAATAATCTGAAAAGTCTGAAAAGACTCTTCAAAATGCTGTGTTTCTATATCCATCACCCCAATAATTGACTAAAAATATTGAAGAATTTTGAAGAATAGCAACTACTAGGTATTATCTAAACTATCTCATGTTTCATAATTTCATGAATGTATAGGACGTTTTAGAAAACAGTAAAAGGCTGAAAATGGGGTGGGTTTTCAAAGTGAATTTCTGTACAATTAGAACTATTTTAAAACAGCACATTTCTCAAAAAAGAAAAAAAAGAATTTTAATATGCTTTCAAAACACAATGATATTGCTGAATAATTTAATTACTAAAACTTGCTAGTTGAAGAATTGGATTTTTTTCATCTTAAGAGCATGTGTAATATGTCTGATATATTTCTACAAGTTTCATGTGCTGAACATAAGATCTTTATTAAAACTTTGGAGTGTCACTTTTCCTACCAACCTTTCTGTCCTTTCAGTATTGAGATCATCTCCAGTTTCTTTCTTATCTCTACAAATGTAATCCATCACTTGATTTCAAAACTCTTCTTCTTTTAAGAACAGAAAACTTTTGTCACATTTAAAAAAAGAAAATGTAAGGTCCTTCTTTAAAGAAGATGGCATACGTAAAAAAAGAATTTATCTTTGTGCTGTTCTTCAGTAATTTTTCACTCCAGTCAAATTTCCTAACAATAAATTCTTTCTCATCAATCTATAATAAAGTTAAAATGAAAATTCACTGTATGCTATCAGATAATTTGGGAACCCAAAGTTTTGCACGCCAGCTTCCTGAATAAACCTTCTCTCCTGAAGTCCAAATTCCTTGTTACTTATTTTCTTGTCTTTCCTTAGGATCTTGAAGTTCTACTTAATGTAGTCACAGCTGGCATTATAGTGAGACAGATATTCTTTATTTATCAGCTGTAGGACAAATACAAGCATCTGAAGTTAGTCCAGGACTTGTATTCAACCACCCCTTACACACCTTCTCACCTTCTCTGCCTATATTTTTTTCTAATCCTACTATCTATACATCACAATAGTCCAGTTATTCATAATACTCTGCTCTATATTTACCATTTTTGCAATTTCTTATTGGCATCCAGTTGCTTGTTTCTATACTTGTGCTGTACATGTTAGAACAAGGTCACTTCAGATGGATGTAGAGTCACTTCACTGCTTCAAGGGAAATGTGAACATCTCCCCTATTGCCCTTTCCCATGCACATTCTCCTGCACATTTCAGGCTTTGGTATCCTCTCTATGATGAATCATGCTTAAAGTTCTCTTCATTGTGTTATTCACAGGCAACTGTGATTCCTGAATCCTCTTTAGCAGCTCTTATTCCTTGAAGTGGGCTCTTAGGAGCCAAAGTCCTGAACATGACAACTCTGCAGCCAGGAACTGACATGCAATACGCATGTGCTTCTGTTTCCTTTCCCTTTAAGAGTATGATTCAGGTCATCACCACCTGGAATTTTTGCTCCTCTCTTTGAGCCCTAAATGTTCCCAGCCTCCAAGTCTTGTGGTCCTGGAAATCTTTGTTCTACCCCTGTTCAAGCGCAGGTTTTGAACATTCCTCCTGTTTGCCATGGGGTGTAGGCTCTGGACTGTGCCAGATCTCAGCAACGATTCTTTCACTTTCCCACACATCTTCCCTGATGCAACATGCTCTTCTCACCTCCTCCCTCATCTCTTTCTTTTGGCTTAGCAACTTGACCAGAGCACACCTCCAGTAGCTGAAGGTATTCACAGCTCCTACCTAAGAGAAGAGCATCTGGTTCATCCTGAAGGCCAAGACCCACTGATTACACCTCCCCTTGGAAGTCCCTCTTGGGTCAATGTCTATGTTAATCTACAAGTCACATGAATTAAAGTGTGTCCTTTTGTGTCAGTTGAGCTATCTGGGAGTCTCAAGAAGCATATCAGGGACTTTGGAATTACTCTGTTTATACCAAATTTGTACAGACTACCTAGCTCTCTTTTGCATGATCTATTTTTAGTACTTTTGGTGTGCTGGCATTTCCCACCATCAGTTTCCAACAAGAAACTGGGCACAGATCTCTGCTTATTCTGAGACTATTCCTACTTGGCAGTAACTGCATCTCTTGGCAGTCACTGTGACTCAGTTCCCAGCTCCCTAATGAGTAGATGCTTGTGCTTTTCATTTCTATTTTTTATCCCTGTCTATTGTAGGCATCCACATGAGCACAGGTACAGGGCTGTGGTAATGAAAAGGGATGCATCTATATAGAAAGACATCTCAAAGATAAAATAATGCTAAGGCAAAGACAGTGCTTTTGAAAAAGATTTTTCTATGCCTTTCTTCTTTTTTTCTTTTTTCTTTTTTTTTTTTGGTAGTTGTCTCTGCTTGCTTAAAAGCATGGTTTGCAAGGCATTTTCCATTTAAGGACCCAGCTTACAATTACATGAAATATATGACACTAGTCTAAAAAGGCTAATCCTACTTTTACCATTCTATTCTCTTGATATTCTACTCCAGGCTTATTTCAACATTTTAGAATCTATGAGATTATGGAACATGATGAGGTACTGTGTAACCCTACATGGTCAGAAGTTAATTGGTATTTAAAAGCTTAAATCCAAGAACCTGTCAATGTTTTGAAGACTATTTCAACAGCAGAACAGAAAGAAAACAGCAGAATGGGGGCATTAAAAGTGCGTCAGTGTGGCGTAAGAATTAGACCTAAGATATTTAAACAGCTGAACAGGCTTCTATGTAGAGCTCTCTTTTCATGAAATGGGTTATTTGCCACCTTTAAGAAGAGTGAATCTGAATTCTTCTGTAATTACTGTGGGAAAATACCACCTAGGGAGATAAAATTGTAGTCTGAACTAAGTTTTAATCTCAGTAAGTATACAATAAGTAAAAGTGTAAGAAATAGTTACTCAGGCTCCAAGAGAAGCAATACCTAAAATCCCCTGTCAGACTTAGAATGAGTTGCAGTTTTCATGTCTCAAGTGGCAGATTATTCATAATGTTGTACCTCCTGTAGCAATGTTAATTTTAATCACCTGATGTCAGCTTAAAATTCAACATTATTATTGATTAAGCATTTGAGTAAATTCATTCAAATGTTTATGTCCCTGACTTCTATGAATCAATTTCTTCAGACTAAATGAGCCATTTTCAATCCATGGAAATTAAATTTCAGTCTGTTGATTTGTTTTAACAGAAAGAAACTTTGAGTACCAATGTGCAGCTATGTGAAAATTATGACCCTTGATGGTCATAGAATGCTATTGAATTCTTAAAATTATGTATACTATAAATCATATTTCAGTTGTTTTTTTTTTACAGCTAGTTGCTAATAAAAATCCCACTGGGCAGTAATATTATACTCTAAGTACTGTATTTATTCTGATTTTCCAGTTCATTGGCTTGATGTTTTCTGTCTTCTCTGTAAGTATATAGAATATACTCAAAGTCCACAAAAAACCACCATGCATTCAAAACAAATGAGCTCTGAGGCAAATGACTTATTTCTATTGTGGAGTAATTATTATTGTATATTTCAAATCTATTATTGTATATTTCAAATCTATTTTGCATTCTTTAAACAGGCTTGCTGCTCTCAGGCAAGTCTTATGTAATTTAAAATAATCTCTAAATAGATATAATGTATTCTTTTCTGAGTAGTGTGTGCAATAAATTAGATTTTATAAAATCTAACAGAAAATGTCAAATAATGCAAATAAATTCAGCAAAAGAATTTCATAATATGTAAAAAGAAAAGTGTCTACATATTCCTAGGCTCTGAGGAATTATGGACAGAAGAATCAAAGAAATGTGTATGTATGCGAGCTTTGGTGTCATTTTCAAAGGCTGATTAGGGACTCTTCCCAACTTTATTAAAAATAAAGTAACAGCTCAAATTTGTCTAGCATGGTTGCCAACCAGTAATTAAAATCCACACATATGACTAGGGATCAGATTGTAGGTAGAGGCAGATGTGATGTGATTTTTTTTTTTTTTTTCTATTGAAGTATCTAAACAGAGTCCCAAAATTTTGGGTTTCACTGAGAAATAAAGTGTATTCTGAAAAAAATCTTGTCTCAAGATGCAAAATGTTCTTTGATAAACCCCAATTTTGAAATCTTTGAAGCAACTAGTTTGGTTAAATTATTTATAGATTTTCACATTTGAGTGGGAGAGCATTTGTCTCCTCCATTTGCTGATGCCAGGACTCTCTTCTGCCCAGCACAATGCCCAGAAACTTGGGTCTTTGCCCACTCAGGCTAGGAAACATAGCTGCCACTTTCCTCTTTTCAGGTGCAACCAGTAGTGAATTTTCAAGGATCACAAGCACACACACATTTGGGAATTCCTGGGTGCCAGTACAGACCCTCTGACTACTTTTTATCCCTGCTCAGATCCCAGTCCCTCTTACTCACCCTGGAGGTTTTTACTCTCCAGCTTGTCTAGCTCAGAGCTTGCAACAAACATGCAGCTGTCACACACTTGTCCCATGGGCACAGAGATCACAGTCCAGCACAGCCTCTGCCAGCACCTGAGGCCCCTGTTGAGAAACAAGCCACCTACTCTTCAGCAGGTACAACTTAAAATCTGTTTGTGAACACACATGTCACACACACACAGTTTTGGGAAGATGCAGACAGCTGTTGCCCAGCAGCTGGAACTAGGAATACAGGCTTTGCTAGGTCCCTCATTTACCTCACGCACCCTCTTCCCTTCGGTAGCTGTTTTATTGGGACACATATAATTCCTGTCCCAGAGTCTGGAGTTTAAAGATGCCCCACTCCCTCCAGTTGCTGACATGGAGACTCCACTGGCTCTGAGAGATGACACAATAGCCCAGCTGAAATCTGACTCCAGTGTCTGGCACCACGTTTCACGCACACCCAGGCTTCATGATCAGATGGTGTTGAGTTCTTGCATGACACACACATGGCATAGAAAGTGAGATTACACAGAGAGAGAGTTAAGATAAGGCATAGTAAGATATAAGAAGAGAGGACAGACTTCATTTGTCGATCAGGTGCAGGGCTCTGCCAAAAGAACGTACTAATTGGCACAGTTTTACACATAGCTGGCTTCTTTTATACCCTTTTCTGATTATCCCCCTTTCTGTACCTCCCTGCTCCCCCTTTCCCCACACATTGCATCACCATTTGACACAATCCCACTGACTCCCTCCAACATGTAGGACCTCGAGGCTTGTATCCTTATCAGTTGCAAAGTGCTGGTTTGCCTGCAGATCCATGATAGCTCATTTATTAGTGTGACTGACTAAGTGTGTTTCTGATTGTCTCCTTCCTTTTCCACATCCCCCCTTTTGAAAAAACATTTTCACATCCCATATACTCTTACCAATTGATGCCACTGACCATGTTTGTTCTTATCATGACCTTCTTTACCATGTGTCATGTTCTGGTTTGTGGCTTCTTTGATCAGATGCCCTCAGAGGAGCAGACACCATTTCCACACAAGCTTACACCTCCAGATTCTCTCTGCATAGGTGTGCAAAGTCAATGTAAGCTTTTTTGATTGCACTGCCTTTGATATTTGAATATGGGTCCTATCACACAGCATGAATTAGAGGCATCAAGAACTGAAGCTAATGTTACTATCATCAAGAATACACATTAAAAAATATATTTGGATTTTAGAGAACGTTTCTCAGATAAAGTATATTTTCAGATAGAGAATCTTCAGTAAAATTAAATGTGTAGGAGATAAATTGTTCAGATTCTCTATAGAGAATTACAGATATACTAGTAGGATTCTCTAAGATCAACTATGAGACAACTGATAAAGAGCAGGGCATGTTGAAATTAATTAGTTGTAGGTGAAATAAACTTTAGTATGGTCCCTTTATTCCATAGTACCAGAATAATATTCATTTACTGTGACCGCGTTCACAGGGGTTTTCAGATGAGGGAAGAGACGGAGATCTGACTCCATGTTTCAGAAGGCTTGATTTATTATTTTATGATATATATTACATTAAAACTATACTATAAGAATAGAAGAAAAGGTTTCATCAGAAGGCTTAGCTAAGCTAAGAATAGAAAGGCAAGAATGATAACAAGGGCAGCTGTCTCAGACTCTCTGTCTGAGCCAGCTGGACTGTGATTGGCCATTAATTATAAACATCCAAGATGGGCCAACCAAAGATCCACCTGTTGCATTCCGCAGCAGCAGATAACCATTGTTTACATGTTGTTCCTGAGGCCTCTCAGCTTCTCAGGAGAAAAAATCCTAAGGAAAGGATTTTTCATGAAAAGATATCTGCGACAGTTTATCTCTTACTGTAGTCTTGGAGTTGAGGAGACACTGTAGTCTTGGAGTTGAGGAGACAATTCAGGTTGGGAAAGAGCTCTGTTCAGGATAACAGTTATCCTTATTTTATCTTATACTTGAGGGAATATATAGTACACAACTATCATGCTACTGCATAAAATACTCTCTATACAGTGAATTAGCAATCATTTATCCCACATAATTAAATCAAAAATCCCCAGTAAGTTCTCTAGCATGCAGTCATATATTAAAGATTTTTTTTCTCACTAAGAATTCACTCAGTATCTGACCTTGGTTACTATCTGTTCAAGAAGACCAAAGACAGAGAAGTAACTATATTTATAAACCAAATTGGTAAATGCAATCTCAGTGGCAGTGCATTTGTATTTTACAGTATCCACACCACTGGTGCCAACATCCAACATCTACAATTGTTTAGATAATCTTTAATAAGATAATGATATCCTCATTGTTTTAATTGGAACACTTTTTTTTCCTTGCATGGCTATGAGTGAACTCTTCCATCAAACTATCTCAGTGATTACCACATTTTTAAGTTATATTCAGAACAAATTGCTCTCAGCTTGCACATCATTTCAAGTGTCCTGCTCCTCCATTTGAACCCTAAAAATTGATTTGCATGACTGAAACCCTCTCAGTTGTTCTGAATACACATCTGATCTAATAAACGAGTATGTATTTTCCTAGAGACATTGCCTCATTTAATATATTGCAGTACTAATGTCCCTGTTACAAGTAGGATGATCCAATTTTCCACTGTCTTGTAGCTTTAAAGGTAAATGCATTTCATCAATAAGTTTTGAAATTATGCTTTAGTATTTTTATCCAAGGTATTCAATATCTTTAGTCAGTATAATAGTGATCTGGATGATTGAAGATACATTTTAGAGTGCCATCGATTCAAAAAATTATATCAAAGCTTTGCAGCTACAGTGCATGAGGCACGACTGCATCAGGTATAAAGTAATTGAAAATCAGCTTTGTAGTATCCTGGTAATTACAGACAGAGAGTATGAGTTAAGAAACCCAGTTTCTTTTGTTTCATATCTGTTTTAGACTCACTACATGAGTATGGGCAATTTAGATGTCCTCGGGTTTATTATATATAATACTCATCTAGAAAATAAAAGGTAATAAAATAAAGTGATATTCATTTACATTGGAATATTCAAGGGACACTTCTCATATGTTTGCAAAACACCTTGAGACACTTCATCATAAGTTTTGCTTTTATGGACTGTAGTGGTTTGAGAGGAAGTAAGTTTTTTGGAATGTTGTGGTCAAGCCAATGGGCGCCCAGATTTGAATATTGGCACTTGGTGTGGCCACTGGGGACATGAATACGCCTCTGATAACACAGGGGGTTAAAAGCA
>VZSU01000689.1:1640875-1725245 GCA_013398715.1 Nesospiza acunhae | reverse complement strand
AGAGTCACATTGGTAAAGTTAATTGGAAACTGTATCTAGTAACTGTATCTAGTGGTAGAAAGCCCATGCAAGAACAGAAAAAAAATGTAAGGATTCCTCATAATATGAGGAAGTGACAGAAAGAGCTTATGAGGGACAAACCCCACCCCCCTCCATTCCCTGTCCCCTAATGCTGCTTGAAGGGAGAAGGTAGAGAAAATTGAAATGGAAGTTCAGGCCAGGAAGAAGGGAGGGACTGGGGAGGTGTTTTAGGACTTTGTTTCACTTCTCATCATCTTAGTCCAGAATGATGTGTGATAAATTAATTTTCCCTAATCTGTGTCCATTTAGCACATGACAGCAACTGGTGACTGATTTCCCTGTCCTTATCTCAACCCATGAACCTTTAGCTTTATTTTCTCTCCCCTATCCAATTGAGGAGGAAGAGTGATAGAGTAGCTTTGGTGCACACCTGGAAGGCAGTCAGGCTCAATACATTACAACAACAATGAAATACATTTATTTGACTAATAGTATCACAGTGATGGGTTTTCACATAATATTTTCTCTAAAAATAATTAAAGCATGACAATAGAAAATAAAAAAATAGGAAATAAAACTAATTAGGATGTAATGGACTGGTCATTAGCAATTCAGCCCCACTGATTTCATCCAAGTGTGTTCGTTTTGCTGGCAACATCCTTGTTCTGGCATAGGTAATGTAGCAAGGACAAAAAAGTTCAGTGACCTGAACATTGAATACAGCATTTTTCAATTTCTTCACAACATTGGCTCAAGATGTAGCAGTAGAATGTGGCCTTTTACAATTCATTTCACATATGACATGTTAAGTCTCAAAAGAGAAATTTATAATTAGTGTAGGAAAATAATTTATAAAAATTCAGTATGTGTAAATAAAACTTGAGTTACAAGTGAAACACATCTTGAGTAAATGAAGACAAACTCTCATTTTCATTTCCAAATCTCAATAATTTTATTAGCTTAACTCAGTAACTAAGCAGTGACAGACAATAAATTATACAGCCTGTGTTAAATTCATTTCACACTGGTAATTGTTTAAATGCACATTCAACATCTATCATTTCTAGGATATTTTAAAGTATTCCCTGTTATTTTTTTCTCCCTTCCTTTCTATTAATACCTACCTTTTTATAAAATTAATTAATAAGTCTTGTTTTTGGAAAAACATCCAAGATGAGTTGAGACAATAAACATCCAGCCAAATATTTTTATTTAAAAAATTAAAAACTCTGTTAAAAAAGTATGATTCATATTATTTTTAATTTATTTGGATGTATTAAGGTACAGATCTATTGTATTAAGATAGCAAATTAAATCTTCAAACTACCTAGGATCTCACATGAACAATCAGCATTTCTTCCTGTCCTTTTTTATTAGGGTCATGTTTGGCCCATGGTTCTTAGTAGAAAAACTTAACTTCTTTTGTTATATAGAGGTGTCAGAAAAGCTGTTATTTTAAGGTGTTTTTTTCCCTTTTATTTTCAGCTTTCTAATACACTTTGCATCAGAATATTTTTAGCTTTTTTAACTATCTTCTTTTTATATCCAAGAGCATCATCATGGTAACACACTGTGAGAAAGAGTACACTTACTGCAGTGTGAGTTGAAGACAGTGTTGCTAGCTCAGGTATCAGGAAACTGATTCCAAAAGATGATTCTCAGCAAAGCTCATAGAATCATTGATATTCCGGATAGCAGTTTGGGTTGGAAGGAACTGAAAGATTATCTGGTTCTCCCCCCACTGCCTGAGCAAGCACATCTTCTATTAGACCAAGTTTCTCACAGCCCCATCCAGTCTGGCCTTAAATATTCACAGGGATGGAGCATCCACAACATCTCTGGGCAATCTGTTCCAGTGCCTCATCACCCTCACAGTAAAGAATTTCTTACTAATACCTAGTCTGAATTCCTCCTTATTTACTTTAAAAACATTACCCCTTGTCCTATCACAATCTGCCCATGTGAAAATCACTTTGCCTCTGTTTTTTAAACCCTGCTTAGGTACTGGAAGGCTGCTAGACGGTTTCCCCAGAGCCTTCTCTTCTCCACATTTAATTGCAAATCTCTCTCAGCCTGTCTTCATAAATCCAGCCTTCCGATTATTTATTTGGCCCTCCTCTGGACTTGTTCCTACAGGTCCATGTCTCTTTATTCCTGGGGACCCTAGAGCAGGATGCAGCACTCTAGATGGGGTCTCACCAGGGCAGAGTAGTGGGGGACAATCTCCTTCCTGAACCTGCTGGTCATGCCTCTTTTAATGAACCCCATGGTTCTTATTAATTCCTTTCCCTTTCCCTTTCCCTTTCCCTTTCCCTTTCCCTTTCCCTTTCCCTTTCCCTTTCCCTTTCCCTTTCCCTGTCCCTTTCCCTTTCATATCTAAAAGAAAAAGCTTCTCAAAACACAGCAATAGGAAGTGAAAAAAATATTTCTGAGCACATAGAGTGAAATCTGCAAAGATATTCTGTAGCTTTAGAAAGCATTTTTATCACTTACAAATAAGTACACATCCTTTCTATCCAGACTGACTAGGTTCAAGGGGCTTTTCTAGGATGAGCTGCACAAGGAATATTGCAAATGTCTAAGTAGAGAAAAAAAACTTTTATAAAACTTAAAACTGAGGAACATAAGGAAAAAAAAATCAAAAATTGCAACCTTGATTTTAGAGACTGTCTTTCAGCCTGTCAGTAAATGGGAACTTAAATATGGGATATTTCAATCTGTCACTGAATTATTTCAGTGAATTTTTACAGGATGCATACACACTTCCTTGCTAACTTGGATTTGGCAGGAACTGTTTACAGCTCTCAGTGAAACCCTATGAATTCTCCCCAGAGAGGATCTGGTGAAGTTACATACTGAAGATGTGTACATTGTATAGTCTAACTGCATTGTAACATAGTCTTGTACATGACCGTCTCAGAAAGAAAGGAAGAAATACAAAAGAACTCTAAATAAATAAATGTGTGCAACCCTCTGTGCTGGAGATCAGAGTTAAAAGGGCTATTTGCTGCCATCTATTGATAAACCGGACAAAGAGGTGAAAAGAGCAACAAGCCTTGTGTTAAATATTCTCTCTACCAGGATATGAAGTCTTGGCTAGTTTTGAAATTTTCCCTAAGATTTCCTCGTGTGACCAATGAAATACCAATTTTTCTGATTCTGAAAAACAACCAGTATGACTGTTCTCAGGGAGATAGCTTAAAACTTCATGGTGCCTACTGTGAAAAATGTTTATACTTTGTGGGAAGAATGCATCATTGGTAGTTTGCGAGTAATACAGTTACATAGTCCAGTAAAATCATGTCCATGATATGACCATACATATTATTAAATACCTCCTCTGGAAAAATTACACAATGAAATGTGGCAATACTGGGGTGATTCGACAGACAATCCGCAATAAGAAACATCTGCAAAATATGAGTCATGACTAAAAAAAAAAATTGTTTTCAACTCTTATGATGGAATTTCCCTAGTTTGTTTTATTCAAACGCCTTTGAAAGATTTTATCTAAGTTTTGCATTGAATTTCACCCATATCCCTGCAAATCCAGAACCCAAAATTTCTTGCGACAAAGGTCAGTGACATTAGTTATGCAAGTAGAAAGTTTTTATTCATTTATAGTTATTCTGTATAATAGATGAGGAAAATCAAGGTAAATTTATCATATTAATATTTCCTTTCCTTTCCTTTCCTTTCCTTTCCTTTCCTTTCCTTTCCTTTCCTTTCCTTTCCTTTCCTTTCCTTTCCTTTCCTTTCCTTTCCTTTCCTTTCCTTTCCTTTCCTTTCCTTTCCTTTTTCCTTTTTCCTTTTTCCTTTTTCCTTTCCTTATTTATAGATAAAATGGAACATATAATGATGACTACTTGTGACATCCCACCAAGGATGCTTATCAAAGAATTGTAGAATGGTTTGAGTTGGAAGGAGCCTTAGACATCATTAGTTCAAAGCCTTCTGCCATGGACAGGGACATTTTTCACTAGACCAGGTTTCTCAAAATCCCATCTAAGTTGGCCTCAATTACCAGGGATGGGGCAACCACATTTTCTCTGGGCAACCTCTTCTGATGCCTCACCATCCTCACAGTAAAGAATTTCTTTCAATAGCTAATCTGAATGTACCCTCTTTCAGTTTAAAGACAGTCCTATTAGTACAAGCCTATGTAAAAAGTCCTCACACTTTACTGAAGGTCTCCTTTAGGTACTGGAGGCTGCTAGAGGGTCTTGGCAGAACTTTTTTGTCTCCAGGTTCAAGAATCCCAACTCTCTCAACCTGTCTCCATAGGAGAGGTGCTGGAGCATAAGATAAAACATCTTCTTGCCCCACATCTGGATTCACTCCAAGAGGTCCATGTCCTTCTTATGTTGGAGGCCCCAGAACTGGATGCAGTACTCCACTGAGGGATCTCTTGAGAGCTGAGTAGAGGAGGTGAATCATCTCTCTTGTCTTGCCAGTCACGCTTCTTTAACGCAGCCCAGGATGTGGTTGGATTTCTGGGTGCATATTGGTGGGTCATGTTGACCTTCTCATCCACCAACTACCTCAAGTACTTCTAGCACAACTCTCAATATATTTACTCAATCCCTCAATCCATTTGTTCAGTCAAGAAATTTGGGTGTAGAAATTGGGCTCGGCACAGCAGGACGCATCTGTGTGGAATGCTACGAGCTACCCAAAGTTATCCCCTGGATGACTGTTGCAAAATGAGTGAAATATTCAATAGGAAGATTCAGTAATCTAACTCTTTCCAAGTATTCTCTTTTCTCAAGGCAGTCTATTAATTCATATCTTCAGATGACTTGCTGGTGAGGTCCTACATCACCCCAGGAATTATTGACTAAAGAAGTAGCTCAGCACACATGACCAGCCCTGTTATCTCTATCAGTAATGCATCTGGACTCTTAAAAGTGCAAAATCTCTTCTGCTATCTCCCTGTATTATGACTATTATACTGGCAACAAATAACATTAAGAATCTTGCACTGCATGTCATACAAAGCTGCAAGAAGAACTAAAAGGATGGTAAAGAAGCAGAATCTCTGGAATTTATATTGCAAGGTAAGAATTTGTTCAGCATCACCTCTTTTTGGTGAATGAGCTCACGGAAATTCAGAGTAACTACATTTTTCTCTTAGCTTAACAATGAATGATTTCTACTAGCTTCAAAAATGTTCCAAATCAGTGTATATCTGCTGTCAAAAATCCAAACTTGAGTGAGGAAAAGTAAGGTATGATTATGAGTTCTACATATGAGAGGAATTAATATAACAAATATAACAATTACACTTGGGATAAGAAAAATGCACAAGAAAGGAAAGTATGCTGTATCGATCTGTGAGAAAAAGAGACACCAAGATGGAAAAAAGATGAAGTAAAGAAACTGATGAAGGGGGGAAAGAATGTCTAATACTGTGAATAAATAAATTATAACTATATTAGCTTTTTTTACTTAAAAACTAATTACATTTTGTTTTTACTTTGATCCACATTTTTACCTAAATACAAAAAGACAGTTAACCAATATGAAACTTGAATAATGAGGGCAAAAAATGCCTGCAGACTTTCACAGCAGTATGACCAGAATCAAAGGGAAATCAAACCAGCAGCTTTGAAGTTCTTGGAGTTTTGTAAGACATTCTAGGCAGGTCTAGGCACAAACAGAACAGTTGTATTCACAGTTACAAGACAGGTGAGAGATATTTGAATGTCCAGCTTTTCACTTTCTTCAGTTCTTCTGCAATAAAGTAAATTACAAACTATTCTGCTCATAAATTGTTTTCTTGGGTAACATATGATAACAGATTTTTATGAAGAATCTATAATTCTGGAAGCTAGACAGATGAGATATTTCATTCTTAGGCTTCCCTCATCCTCCCCCAAAGAGGATCTGTTGAATGATGTTTTGGTTTATGTATTTGTTAACAAATTAAATTAAACAATAGAATTATTCAGATAAAATGAACTTGGAAGAAGTTTGAACTAGGCAGATATGCTTATCTGACTTCTGAGTTGTATTTTCAAATATTGAACTAATTGAAAGATAAAACAAAACAAACAAAATTTTTCCTGACTGTGTTTGACATATTCTAGCTTCTGTCAGAAGGCCTTGGGCAGTCTGACCTAACACAAGCTCTGCTATGCACAACAAAGAGTCGGTACTTGTTTTTCAGTATTCTACCATTATAGAACTGTGCCTGTGAAGTGCACTCATCTGCAAAGATCAAGCTCAATTAAGAGACATTTCAGAACAACCTTCAGCTGTATAAGGCATTTGGCAACACAGAGAACCCTGGGACTTTGCAGAACTCTAATTCCAAGGAGAGAGGAAGAGTCTTTTTCCAGAGCTTCCACGTGTAATCAGCTGAAAGTTTTTGTGGAAAACCAAACATAACTTCCCACAAAGCCAACCATCAAAACTAACAAGCTAATAAAAAACTAACTAAACAAAACCACCAAATCTAAACCAAAAAATAACAACAAAAAATCCCAACAACAGTGAAATTGAAAAAACCCCAGTCTCTTAGACAATCCTCAGCCTAAATATTGGTTGTATTGGATGCTATGGACTTGTTGAAAGAAGCACATCCCTTAGCTATTTTGAAAATGTCAATAATTTTAATAAAGTTGAGGTGAGCTGTAGGAACTTAGGAAACGATAAGGACCTGTGAGTACTTAAAAGCTGGATACTTAATTGTCTATGTAACAGATGAGCTAGCAGATGTGACAACTTCTAGGAGGAAAAAGAAATTAACTGGGGGAATAGTAATAATTTAGAGATTAAAGGTAATATTTGGTTAGATGCAACTGATGGAAGAAAACAAATGCAATTAGTCTTTGGCACAGAAATAGAAGTAACTTTGTGGGATTTTATTTTAGGCATGCAGATGTGATAAAACATTGAAGATGTTGCCTCTTTCAAAGTTTTCAAAGCTGCTATGCCTTTTAAGATAATACTCCCATTACAGAAAGGCTGCCATGTAAAAAATTATTGAAGAAATATCAAGTTTAAGACACATTTATGGAAGTGAATATCAACAAAAGAGAAATTGTGAAAGCTGAACTAAATATAATTTACATTGTCATTATAAAAGTTGTTTTCTAGCATATGGAACATGCTATATAATTTTAAAATTTAATAGAACAGCTAGAATATGCCTAATATTATTTCATTTTCTGAAACAATTCAATGTGATGAGAATTCATCAACAGAATATATGTTTCTCTTTTCCTTTTTTTGTTTTATTTTGAACTGTGACAGTTAAAAAGGCTAACATCATCATAATAGAAATAAACATTCTCTCTTTCAGAATTAAGCAGAGATTATCTGGAAACAAGACTGAAATTCTGAAAGTGACAGAATCTTTCCTAACCTTCAACAACAATATTGACAAAATACTTCTGCATTTTCAGAGATCCTTTAGTGGCAGCTCATTTGAACACTCTTGAGCGCTTTTGTGCATCATATTTCCCATCAGAAAGCAGTCCTCTTCAATTATACTGTCTGACCAGTAGTGCACCCTGGAGCTCTTATTCATGGTGGTGTATTTTTCTTTCTCATATCATCATAGATGCAGCTTGGCCATCACAGTGTGTGAGAATATGCGACAGTGAGAAAAAATGAATATAAAGAAATGTATTTCAAATTATTATGGCAGCTGCAGTTGGGGAAAAAATTTATCTGAATGTCCTATTTGTGAAGAGTTAGGGGACTTTTATTATCAGCACAGAAATTAGTCTTAGAAAGTTGTCACTTTTTGAAGGCAAAGGAGGTTTTACTGTAAACACAGCTTTCTGTCTAAATAATATACATGGGGTATTTTTATGGCAAAGTTTTTTGATATAAACATTAGTTATATGTTTCAATGTACCAGTGTTTTAAAGGGAATCTTGCCCTTGAGTTACAAAGTCCTCATGATAAACTGCACTATGTATTCAGTACTGACTATTTGTTGTAGGAAGGGCATGACAATATAAAGTTTTCACTGTCTTGGTATTTTAAGATAAATGAGTGCTGATACAATTAGAAGAGCACAGTGGTCTAAAATTTAGCTCTAAAACACATGAAAGGTTAAATCAAATCTAGCAATCTCTATCCAGTTGAAAAGTAAAATGTCAATATATACATTGTTGGGCTAAAGCAGTCATGCCATAAAGAGTTCTCCTATTAAATTCTATGGGTGAAGTATTTTATAAAAATGCTAATTAAGGTTTAGCAAAATCTGTTTTGCTCTGCATTTACTTTTAAAAAAGCGTCTGTTCAGCATGGAAAAATAGGAACATGGCAGATGTTGTGGAAAAATCAGCATCTATTGAGGGTTTCAAGTGTCCTAAAAAAGAATTACTGCTTTTCTGAATGAGATCAAAAGAAGAGAATTTTTGTTAAGAAGGGAAAAAGAAAGTAATTCTAGTGATCAAAAAAATCAAATAGCATATGCATCTATTTTTTAAACAATCAGCTGCTGTAAGTGATGTCCATTTTGTTCTGATAGTAGCTTAAATAGCGTAAAGATTTATTGTACTTCTACCCTACTGTTTTTAACTATAAGAATAAAAGCAAAGTGTAAGGGAAGAAAAAATACTACCAATTTTGACAAAGTTAAGAGGTTGACCCTGACAAATAACATTATTTAGGAATAATAGTGAGTATAAGGGCAAAAAGCAGGCGACATTTCTAGCCATTAAAGGAGGGAAATATATATCTCTGTATTTAGAGAATAAATGGATTTACAGGTAACAGTATAAAAAATACTTTTCTGGAAGATTCCCATGCTATTCCCCAGTCATAGATTAGTTTTCAAGGATGTAAATAATCTGCTCATTTGAAAAGAATCCCCAAAATAGAAGATGACTCAGGAAAAAAATCTCAAACATGCAATCCAATAGTATTTCAAGTTAAAACTTAAAGGTTGTAAACTGTTTAGCATCATGTTAGATGCTCTCAAAAGGACAACCAAACACCACAAGAGTTTTAACCTTTTTTCATAAAATATACAAATATTCATAGTAAATTCAATAATATTTGAATGAATTATGATAAAACTCAGGTCTTATGGGAGTTGACAATTTACTTCTCAAAAGCCAATAATATCTGCAAGAACTTGTGAAAAATAGGTGGTTTATTTCTGGCCTATTTTGTGAAGTATTTAATTTTTTATTCTGAACAAGGCCTTCACTATTACACAAATGAATTATTACTTCCCCACTAGGTTAGACATAAATATTTTAATTACTTGAATAACTGAGATACATTCTCTTGAAAAGTTTTCTGCCTTGGCCCTGCTTAGATATCCCAATTAGAGCTATGTTCAAGGTATTGCCACTCTGTGATGGAGAAGACAAGGAAGTGAAAATGAGACATAATCTCCCTTGCTTTTAATGTTCCATTTTCAGGCCAGCAGTTTCACTTCATAGACATCCAAATACAACTGAGAAGAGCTCCAAAGCATATGTGAGTGAGGAATTTGTCTGGGTGCAAGGATGAAAGAAAAAATCCCAGCTCAGTGCGTAAGGCTTTCCTCTCTGACGGAGACACCTACCAGATTCTCGCATTATAAGGGACATGGGAATTGAAGTGTAAGAGAGAAAATAAAGAGGGAGATCTGCTTCCATTTACAATATCCCTCAAATTCATTCTTATTTTCTATAAAGTTATAATTATTTGCAATTTGTAGTGATGTCATGATGCTCTCCTTTTTATTCTCTTTTCTATAACCAGTAGTTGTAAATCAAATATATTATAGGTACTACTAGAAAAGTGAAAGACCCCTTCACTACTTCATTTGGAGGATTTTGTAACGTCTTCTTATTTCTGTAGTAGATAGAGATCCATAAATTTCAATCCTGTACCACACACAATGAGACATGAATCAACTTATGTCTGAATGGAAAGGAAAGACAGGATAGTAGATAATAAAAACTGTAATGACCTGATATTATGTATCTCAGATCTCAGGATAATGAGACTTCTAATGCAGTGTATTTTGTTCCCTGCTGCATTTTCTACATATGTATCTGATAATCTCAGATTTTTTCTTTTCTTTTAGATGTTTTACTTAAGGGGGAAAACCCCCCCAAAAAAAGAAATAAATCAAATTGTCAGCTGGATTTGATTTATGTAATCTTATTTTAGATGAACAACTTATTGGCATTGACATTTGGTTTTATCAAGCAGATTCCTTTTATAGTCTGTTGAGGGTAATAAGCACTTTGGTTGTGCAATAAACATGTAAAGCAGAAAAACTCTGGTCTGGGAATTCCTGCTTTTCGTCTCTGCCAGCTTAGGGGCTGAGATACAGAAGACAAGTTACAGAGTTCAAAAATGTTGGAGAGCCAGCGGGGGAAGAGCACTGTGTCCTAAACCAATAGGAAAAAAAGGTTTTTTAATAATTTTTCTTTGCAAACGCCAAAAGAATTATGTTGAAAGCATTTTACATGAAAATTAAGCTGTGTTTATGCAGGAGAAAACCTGCAGCTGCAGAGTACAAAAATATGACAATTATTTTAAAATATAATTTTAAAAGTATTTAGCAAACACTATATATACTTATGAGGACTATGCTTACTTCTTTCAAGGGAAATAATGAAATATTAAAACTCAAATGCAACTCTTTAGGTTGAATTGCAAACGTATTAACACTGTTTACAAATAGCAGACTTCATGGCCCTTTGCTACCCAGTAAGACAGCTGACAGAGCTCTGTGATTTGGCAGCTGCAATAGCTTGACTGAAAAATGCAAAAATGTAGGAACTGTCTTAGCCAGTTTCATCTCAAGAATTTCATCCTCTGATCATTATTTTATATCATTTATTTATGTGGTTATCGCATATTATTCTATTAATTTTCTGTCTCATTGTCAATTTTTTCTTTCACTTCAACAAACTACATTTTTTAGTTCTTTGTAAATTCAGAGTTTTAAAATACTGAATATCAAGATAGTTTATTTGCCCAGATTTCCTGTGATGTCCAGAGCCAATATTCATTAGCAACCTTAGAAATTCAACCTGCCCTTTGTAAAAACCAGCCATGTCTTGGATAAAAAATTTCACATATAGAAAACTAGTTCTAGTGGTAGATTTTTGCATTGTGCAAATCTAAAATGAGGTGAAATGAAATACAAGGAAACAACTGAGATACTGATAAGGGCATGCTCCAAGCAGCTGCTTGGCAGTATGATCATAGATCAGAGCCCTGTGGAGCATTGCGATGTATATTAATAAATAAGTGTAGACATGGTCTAAATGCCCAGAAGATGTTGATAAAATCTGCTTCAGATAGCAATCAAAGAGTGCCTTTGGCACTGTATGACAAAACATTGCATTGATAGTATAGGAAATGAGGACAGCATTCCCCATTCTGTTCCTTGTACTCGTGAGGGAAGACAACAGAAAAATACGTACAATGTAAAATGGAAGGAGAATACAAAATACTGGTTAAAACACTAAAAAGATTAAACATTTAGTTATTTTCATTCAAAAAATATCACAGATTTTCACATAAAGGATTAGTCACAAAAGCTTCTATTCTGAAAAATTATCAAATCCTATTTAATACACTGAAAAATGACAGCAGCTATTTTGACAGATATGTTTTCAAATTATGTGGACACTCAGAATCAGATATTCCACTAAAATGTAACTTCAAGACAGTGAACTGGATATCTCATTCCTCAGGAAGCTATCAGAGACTAGTTTTTTACTTATTAGAACACACAGCAAGCCAGAAGTCAAGGCTTCTATAATGCAGATAGGACTCAAAACTGAATATTTATTAAGAAAAAAACATTGTTTTGACAGTTTTGCAGGATAAAATTTTTAGCCTTGAAGAAATTATATACTTTTTATTTTTTTTTTAACATTCACAGACCTTCCCTTTTTTTTCTTTTGTTGTTGTTGTTTTGTTTTGACTTTTATGTTTAGTTTTGGGGGGGGGAATTTTTGTTTTATTTTGTTTTTTGAGAAGAAGAGGAATTATGACAGACACTAATTTATTGTGGATTTTATTTTCAAGAATTGGAGTATCTTTGTAGATGAGGGATATTGATATAAGAACACAGATTTTTGGGGGAGAGGATTTTCTGGATGCTTCCTTTAGCAGCCCATCCTTTGCATTTTTAGACAAATTTATTGATTTATGTTCACACATAATAATAATGCACACACCACACAGACAGATTGCTAGACAGACACATGCCTGTAGAAACAGGCCAAGGGACCACACCAATCATTACTGTTTGTCAAGGTGCCAAAAGTAGCAACAGGACAAGGCCACATATGGAATTGTTTTGTTAAAATAAGCAAAAGTTCTCCTTCTATATGAGAGCACATCTTCAATCTTTGTATCATTCCAAGCTTCACCCTAGCTTTGTGTCAGGAATATATCAATCATATTCCTGTTGTCTCCCATTACATCTTGTTACTTGTTTTCTACAGAAGAAGAATAAAACGTGTGAGTTCTTTAGAAATGAGGAAATTACTGAACAGATCCCTAACATGCGCAATGGACCAGTCCTAGAGGTGTGCCCAAAGGCGGACACATTCAGACACAAGTGAAGTATGTCACAATGTGTTGGGTTTGGTTTGAAGGGTTGTTGCAGTAAGTGAGATGGCATAGGCTTCCAGGACTTTAAAAAAAGTCTTTATTTCTTTGTATTTTTTTTTCATAAAATTTCCAGTAATTTTTCTACTATGAGCATTTTTCTTTTATACTCATCACTTTAAGTTCAGACTTCTGAATACATGTTATCATGCTTTTTGAAAACTGAGATATGTTTTGCCTTGCAGAGTGTTTTCTCATGTATTAGCTTACTGGAAAACAATTGTGATCTAAAATGAAACAGGGATAAAGAAAACACATACACTGCCTTCAGGGCTGAGCAACATCTAGTACCTATAACCTCTAGGGATATCTTCTGATATGGTCTCAAACACTGGTGACTAAAAATGTTAGTAAGACTGACTAATATGACGCCGCTAAAATGTATTGAATACACAATAGACTGATGAAAGTAGAATCCTATCACACTGTAGCATCTTGCCAATATTAAAGCCTGTCCTTGGAATCTTGCCTAGTACTATATCTCTTAACAGATTTCATAAATGCCACTGTATTAAAAAATGTTTACAGAATTTTTAAGATGGTATCATTTTAGCCCATGTTGTTTGGGTTTTACTGGGGTTTCTTTCTTCCTATTTGCTAAGCGCTAATCAATCAATTTCCATAAAATTGCAGTATGCAATTTTATAGAACCAGTCTAAAAATTTTCAATTTTCACCATCAAGTATATTTGCATTAAACCTTAAACTACATTTAGCTTTCATTAATAAAATAATACTTGGTTTTATTTACTTTTACATGTCTCCAACTTTTTTGTCATGCGTAATTCTGCTTTGTAACAAAGGCGTATTCATTTGTCAAAAGTACTGCTCATGTCTTGTTTAAGCCTGAAACAGAATGACTGGGAATGATTGCTGAAATAGTGTTTAATAATTTGTGGTTTTTTTTATCTCCCTGATTTACATTTTGTTAAGACATTCTTTGTTTCTTCATTTACTCATGACTGCTTATGGATCTCATTTTGATTTTCATCTCTACTATCATTTCTGTTGCTCTTGAAATACCTTCAAATCAGTGTCCCATCCAATACTAGACTATAGCCCCATCCAGTATTGGACTATAGTCCTCCTTTCAGTTTTTATTAATTTTCTCTCAATTTTGCACTGTGCTCCTGAATTTCGGTACATTCCCTTCTATCTTCCTTCAAGCCTCCAGTAGAGTGTAGGACACTACAGTCTCCCCAGTGTTTCAATTCCCTTTCTCATCAGCAAAAGGCAAGAAGGCTGATAGGACATCTTGCTCCTATGCAATCACCACTCTTTTTCACAGTTATGTCCTTGATCTCTTCTCCATGCTTCCCCAAATTCCTCTTAGACTTTTCTCCAAACAGTTTATTCTTCACTCTGCAGGTCCTCAAGTCCTGGTCTCTGGTGAATCCTACAGGCTTTGCTATTATGAACTCTCTGCTCAGTAACAAATTATTCTATAAATATTTATACATGTTTAAAGCAGATAGCCTAAATTTAATTTTTATACACTTTAGAAACCTCCTTCTGTCTTTATATACAGTATATACACTGTACTTCCCTGTAGTCAGAGGCAATATCAGGCTTCTCTGCTACTTCCCATTCACAAAAAAACTAAAAATATTGAAAAAAATCCTCATTAAATTTTGTAATTTTGGTATTGTGAAAAATCTATTGTAAAAAAGATCATATGACTTTTTTATTCACACTTATATAGATGTAATACATATTACATTATACCAAAGAAAATGTAGAAATTGAATAAAGAACAAAAATAAAAATAGTTTATTTATTGAAAAAATAATTTAGACCTGAGATATTAATTATTTGAGTTTTCATCCAACGTGGGATATTCCACAGGTGTTAAAATATCTCATTATTCAAAAAAAATCCAACTTTTTTTCAAGTAACAAATAACAAAGTTTTAAAACAAAAAAAAAACTTTTAGTAATAAAATCAATAATAAAAAAATCTAACACCAATAATGAGAATGGTGCTAATAATAATACCAGTGAAAAATACTAAGGCACTGATGCATTTCAACTATCAATGGTAGGACCATTCAGAGGGAAGTTTTACATTATCCTTGGTGAGCCAGACATAAATTATGTTCGGGCATTGAAGGAAAACTGAAATCGCATGCCAAGGAGAGTTCCAGTTTGGCAAGCTGTACCTGTAACAGCTACTGACAGAAATTTCAGCTCTTAATGTTTTCTGTTTATGCCTTTGAAAATAAAATACCTGTGTCAGGTAGAAAGTAGACGTTACTCCATTTTTGGTTTCATGTCATTCTGTGGTTGCTGAAAGGAAGACATTTCTAAGAATATATTTGAGAATCCATATACACTGAAAATTATTCTTTGTTGCTCCGTGCAGATTTGAATACTTTACCTAGTTACAATACAGTCAAACTCTATCTGGCAAAAAGGTTTTGGGGTGGGGGGTGAAGGGGATAATTTGACTTTATTGCCATAGCTGAACATTCAACAGCATTTATACATCCTCACTTATCCTACCATCTACTTCCCACAGGTCTGTGCCTACTGTGCGTACAGCACTCCTGCAGGTTGGGAGAAATGTTTTGAGGATCATATCTTCTAGGAATAAAAAAAAAAGATGAAGGATTATGCACAGAGGTAATGTTAGTTCACTTGGAACATGAACTATACAGACAAAAAAAATTAAATCAGCATGGTCACCTGCTGACACTAGGATCCCAGTGTGATGATCCCATCTGTCCTGAAAGAACAACACTATTAGTAGCCATGGTGACTAATCCTGTGTTAGTCCCACTGAGTATAGACACAGCCCACTCTAAGAATCAACTCTATGATGATAACTGACCACATATTTTAAAAGGTGGTATGTCATAGACTACCTTTTAGTGAGCTATAAGTTTTGGTTTTTTATGTGGCTAAATTTTTTTTAAGCTATTTTTAAGAAATCAATTTTAAAAAAAAGGAGCAGTGAACTTTAAATTCTGGGCTCAATAATTGCCAAATTGACAGTAATTGCCAATTTGGCTACCACTTAACAAAAGCAGGTCTGTGAGAGGTCCCATTTCATGCAATGCTTTTCTTTTGTTACATTCCTTATGAATTTTCAGTGTGATATTTATTTACTGTGTCTAGGTATCTGTCTCACATAAAAAGTCTACTAATTTTATTTAGCTAATTTCAAATCAGAAAGGGTTGCAAAATTTCATCTCTAAAATTTAAATTCAGTTTTGACTACAAAATTTCAAATTAGTCATTTAGCAACTCAGTAATAGAGCTCTCATTATTAAAAAAAAAACAACTAACTTTTTCTTAGAATAAAGGAAAAATTTCACTGAAAATATTGAAAGGCTATGACTGTAATTTTTCTAAGGCTGAATGCAGAAAGATTTTTTTCCTGAATGGTTACAGGATGTAAATAATTCCAAATGTATACAGAAGCTTACATTCATTCCAAATCTGTTGATTGGCCATGGATATTGTTTCTTTGCCTGTGACAATGCTTTTATTTGCTTGAAGAAAGGAAAAAAGCACGTATTATGTTTTTGTGAAGCATTTTGTATTTAATTGGTTTTGGTTTGTTAGTTCTTTGTTGTTGTTGTTGTTTTGCAGGGGGGGTTGGTTTTTTTGGTTTTTTTTGGGGGGGGGAGTTTGTGGTTTGTGAGAATAAACTGGGGGTTACCCAGAAGGGGGCCTGACTGGGGTGCAGGACAGGCTCTGGAATAGGTCACAAGTTGGTGAGCAATTGAATTGTACATCGCTTGTTTTTCCTCCTTTGTGTGGGGCATTTTTTCCTTTTACAATCCTTATTATTATTTACTAGTATTGCTTTATTTAACTTTTGTTTCAATTTTTAAACTGTTATCTGAACCTAACATTTTACTTATTATTTTCCTCTCCATTCCACCAGAAGGGAGGAGGTGAGTGAGTGATTTGTGTGGTGTTTAGTTGCGAGCTAGGCTTAAACCATGACAAGAACTTTGGCATCTAGCTCAATCCCTTCAAGAAAATTTTATCTTTGTCATAGAGAGGAGATAGGCATTTCCAAAGTGGGAAGCAACTTGATAAACTACTTTACAATTTTTAGACAGTGAGATTTAATGAGACAAATCCAAAATGAGCAAAGAATACCTCACATATGCATACTGGTCAACTTACACATACTGAAGTTCTGATTTGTATTCGCTATTATCTTGGGAAATGCATTTCATCTATAAACTTTGTTTACATCTGTAGAATAGGAATATGGTGCTTTTCTGTTTTGGAACCCAAAAATAAAGAGCAGTTGCTAAGTTTATGATGCCATTAGCAGAGCATGAAAGGTATTTGGCTGATAAAAGATAATTTGGCTGAAGTTATAAAAAATAATGAAGGTTTTTCTACTCAACAGCAACTATTTAATTGATAGTCACCGAGGAGGAATATGTTTATCTCAGCTTCCTCCCTAATAAGTAGAAAGAGATAATCCTCCCTAGATGTCAATATATTTAATGTTGAATTGCTTTTTAAAGTATTTTTTTCACTTTCAACTAACTACAGAGTGAGTTCATGATGAATAGAGTCCCAAATTATCTTTTTTGAATAGGTGGCTAGAATTAAGGAGAATGAACAAGGTTAGAGAACAAAGTCTGAGGAATGGAAATTGTGCTTGCTGATATGTTTCTCTAGTAAATATATTTATCAAAGGAGTTTATGACAGGGAACAATCAAAATGTGATCTACCAATTGAATTTTCATATTAAAATAATATTCAGATGTTTTTATTTATGAGAGACATTTTTGAAGACAGTTAAATACATTTTCATCTTTCTAGCATCAGGAATTTTGAGGAAAATGGTGTATAATTGGTAAATACATACACAACAGTATATGCATGTATATATAGGAATACATATGTAAATTCTTTTGTATTGTTTTTTGTATACAAATGGAAAGATTATAAACATATCCTGCAGAAAAAGCTAGGTGGTGTAAGACAACCTGTCAGTAAGAAGCAAACTAAAGACAGGTGACTATTCTACTTAGGACTCTCTTCCTTCAACCTTATTTTATAAATTTTTACCATTTTTTCCAACCATCTTACACGGTTTTACTATCATAATAGAAGCAGGAGACAGAGCCTCTCTTCTGAATCTGCATAATAGTTGTACTAGATCAGCAAATTATAAACATCTTACTCATCAAGTAAGCTCTAAATATTCTTCAGCTATGACAAGCAGATAGAATCAGCAAATATACTTCAAAGAAAATGTGGATGTTAAAGAGGAAAAAATGAGCATAGATTCTTTTACAAATTCCAGTAAAGACTAAAAAACCTGTCACGCAGTGTGAATTAAAGAAGTTTAAATATATTGGCATGATAATTTGGGACTTTAATTATTTTAAAACTTTTTTTTTTGTTTGCTTATTTGCTTTCATTTGCTTGTTTTCCTGATATTGAGATGAAATGTCTGTGGCAGAATGTATTGACTGTTGAATAGATGAAAATGTATATGGGTTTAGGTTTCACAGTTATGTTATATATTCAATACCACAGGCACCAGCACAAAACCTGGTATAAACTGATACCAAGTTTATATATATTGCTGGACCTCTTCTGCTTTATACAAATAATAAAAAATATTGGCTTTACATGGAGCTGGAATGCAGCCATTCTCCTTTTGCTTTCTGTATTAGTATTCTGCCCACCAGATCAAAGAGAAACATTCACTGAAAAGAGTTTTGGAGTATTTCTGAAGTAAAAGTAGATTAGATGCAAGAGGAGAAAAGAAGTTACTACTCTTTGCTCTGTTGTAGTCTATCTAGAATCCTCAAAGTATAAATACTTTTGTAAATCCTTTGGCAGGGAAGGCAATTGAAATTTTCCATAATATTCTGACTCTCAAACCACTGACCTAAAGGACTGCAGAAAAACACTGCTATCATAGAATCACCATTATCTGCATTTTTTAAAATTTATTTTTATTTATTATTCTTTTTCTCCAGACAGACTAGTTGGTAAATTTTTCCTACTTTTAAACACACATTCAAGACATTTTAACACAGAAAAAAAGGCATTCTATTAAATACCTATAAGAGCTACACAATTAAAAAAAAATCCCATATTTTGGGAAGGAATGGAAAATTCCTCAAGTCCTCAAACTGTAACTCTGGCTTAAGCCTAATGTTACTCTTCATGGCTAAATGTATACACAGATGGAGTACAGAGACTTTAACTGCACTCTGTAAATTCTCTGCAGAATTGTCCTATGTCTTTTTTTTTTTTAATAATACTATGCTGCTGTTATTCTCATTCTAATAATTATCAGTCCATCTGATAGTTCTGCTTGTGTGGCTTGTGTGTCTATGTTGATTTACGAGCAGCTACTTTATAGATTAGCATCTGGTCTTGTGAAGCTGGACATATTTATCCATGTGCATTCTTCTTACTGCTGCCATTGACTTTTTGTCAGAATAAGGTTTATTGGAATTTTACAGGGTAGAACTAAAATTAATTTTATTCTCTTTAACTCTGTCAGCAAAATCAGGAAGCAATTAACTGACTAAACTTAGAATTTTAAAACATCATTAATTTACCTAGAATATATATCAACAAAGGATTATTGGCTCAAAATAGATGTATTCATTTGATTACTTGGGAAAAAGTGGTACAACCTTTTTATCTTTTAGTGGGAAGTTACAGCATGATAACATAATTTAGATTAATTTTTTTCTTCATATTATTTGCAGTCAATATAAAAACAAGGTGTGAGACATTCAGTTTCTATTAAGAAATTTGAAACTGTGAATGTGGTTCAAAGTTTATTAATAGTGAAATCGTTCTTCAGAAACAAGTGATCTCCTACACAGAAGTTCTGTATTGTTCTCAAAAACATGCTTAAAAACTGCCAAAAAAATCATTCTATATTTAGACAGTAATCATGAAGCGTTATAAATGAGGGCAATACAAATTATTCTTTCAGCTCTGTAAACTAAGAAGACAAATTATTTTTATTTCCTCAATGTATTGCAAATGTATCGCACAAAGAAATGTTTTTACACAGATTGAAAATTACAGGATTATCACCATAGACAGTTTGTTTTATTGTATTTTTCACTGATGTTCAAATTTTAATAGTACATTAATGAATTAAGCAAGTTAAAACATTTAAAAAAAATGAAGAAAATTTGAGATCACACATGCAGAATGGTTTGTAATATATTAAAGTGCCCAAAAGGGATAGTGTGACGAGTTTGATAAAATAATCTGAGGTAGCTGAATGCTACCTTGACCAGCTACTGCTGACCCTATGAACAATAGCAACTCCTGGAATTTAAAAGATTGATGCTTAATTTTGCAGTAAGGAAAACCCCTAAGAAATCTTTAAATCTAAAAGAGTGTTTCATATTGTCTCTTTGTAGACATTGATGAAATAATTTTGATAAACAATTTGTGTATTCATGATTTTTTAGTTTTATTGTGCATGGGGATTGGAAAAAAATATTTTTTTTACTCTACTAAGTTGAATATATTGGCAATATATAGCTATGTCTTAGGAAACATTCACTTGTTTTATTTTCAGATGGCCACAGGATCACAGGCACATGAGAGTTCAGCTTTACTAAAATAATTGTAAACTGTGGTCTCCACTGTTGCATAAAATAGGACTGACCTTTGCTAGTTCATTATGAACAAAATAGGATAATAAAAAAGGTATGAATTTTCTTCATTTTCAGGTAACATTTCCTATACTATAATGTGTCTATTTTTATAGAAACATTTGCCTGAAAAGCATCATCCATATGGACTGACAATTAAGTTTCTTTGCTGCTATTTAGCCTTTTTAGTCCATCACTCAGAGACCAGGCTCCAGGGAGTCAGCAAATTAGTCCTAAAGCAAAACTCCATGCTTCTAGGAACAGCTAAATGACAGCTGATGCTGTTCCACAGAAAAGGCAACTGAGAACTGGTTTCACTCTTTTGTCACCCATTACTTCCATTCAGTCAGCTTCTTGCATCTACTATATCTGCATATTCATGACAGCAATGGAAGAAGAGAAAATCTTGTCCACCAAAAAAACTTATTACCTTCTTCCTCTAGATAACTGCTTTCCCATCTCTTAGGTTGAAATAAACTAAGATACAAGTGGATTTTTTCTAAATAGTAAACTTGATTGGCCACTGTAAATGTGTAAATTCACTACTTGAGCTCAACAAAACTGCTCTGCTTCTCCTTTGGCTGCTTTCAGAATTAGTTGTAGTGGAAATGGCCCTGTGGACTGTGGAAAATATTGTATCAAGTTCTCATGAAAATTTTCTTTATGCTACCTTCTCACCTTTCCTCGGGAAAATGGTTTCTGTATAAAAGAATGGATTTTGATTGCATTTCCAGGAAAGAATGTTCAGTCATTCCAACTTTTTCATTATGATCAAAATTTCACCATACACATGGGGAAAGAGACACTAGCGAGGTTTTACTGGGAATAACTCTTTCTTTTGTATTGAACACATGCAGCTTGTGCTCCAGTATCTGCTTTGTGGATTTGGTGTATCTCTTCCTGTATAATATCAATATACATCAATATTTTTCATGTTTACCTCAAAATAAGATGATTAAAGGAAAATAAACACATATACATAGATTTATATGAATACAAATATAAGTATTAACATGTGTAGGCAGATGAGCAGGCTCTGACCTGCTATTTATTAACTGAACAGAACATGACAAGCATGACAATGTGATCATAGCATGAGAAAATGCTGGACATAATAAATCAGAAAACAATAACCTGATAAAATTTTCAGATAGCACTGTGAGAAATTGCAGGACTACCTAGTATCCCTAGAAAGATCCAAGCAGGGTCTGAGTCCAGTTTCAGAGTGAGTTGAGGAACTAGGATCCAGGGTGGATCACATGGGTGTTAGGTGAACATAAAACCTGTGCTAATAATCAACAGATCTGTGAATGTGGGTATGACTGTGGGTTAAGCAGTAATGGCGTCTATCTATCAACAAGTTTTTCTTCAGCCCTCATCAACAGGAGGAGAGGAGCCTGATTTACTATTGTCTGTGTTCATGTGAGTGCTGCATTAAAGGCACTGGACTGCGTTGGTTTCTGTATATGTATACTTGTGTGTAATTGTGTGTGTGTTCACATGCAAACATCTTTTCAGAACACCTATTTACTGCCTGGATCTACTGATTGAAACAGTTACAGACTGTGACTCCTTGGAGAATGAGAGTGTGCCAAATAGAGCTCGAGCGGACAAGGAATGAGGAATTTCCAATGTCTTGATGGTCATCAGATTCAATTTCTTTAACAGGGAGAAACATGGGAAAATTTACTTTAAGCACTTTGGCAGTTGTATTCTACACTCGTGTTAGTCTTGCTGAGCTTTATTATGATGTACTACCACCTATAAAATGCTGAAAATCAAACAAGAACCTTTACTGAGCAGCTCTGATATGCTGTTTGCTTTTCCTGCATTTCTCCTGCTGTGTGCTCCAGGCTGCTTCTCTTGTGAAATTCAATGTCAGTGTTAAGAAACATATTAGATAAAAATGTGAAATTCAAGCACAATTCCAGAAGAAAAAATTACAATCTCAGCTGACTGCAGTGCTTAGGTACCCAGCTGCTGAAACACAGACAGGTATTGAGTAGAAATATTTTCTTTTCTCTTCAGTGTGTGAGAACAATTGGTGCTTCAGATTTAAGACCAGAACTGACTGAATGTTGAACAGAGACCTGCCCTTATCATGCACCTACATACTGCTAGGTAATTACAAATGCTGAGGTCAGAGATTCATTTCAAATTGCTTGTTTAACTGGGTTGTAAAACAGTAGGTCTGACAATGGAGAACCTATGGACCTGAAACATCTCTTAAAGGTAAATGCTTACAGTCTCTCCTCTGCATATGAATAGGTGTACTTTTGCAATCTTTCTTTGGAAATTTACCCAAGTAGGAAGGAGGTAATGAAATTCTTGTCCCTCTTGTAATACTATTGGACTATGAATGAAATCACATCTGAAAATATTTGTTTCAATACCTCTCTGACCAAAATGATATTCAAGCCAGTTCTAGAAATTCAACAGCTGTTTTGGAACACAATGTGCTATAAATATTTGCCATTTTGAGACGTTTGCTATGTCTCTTATTGACACTCTAATATTGTGATTACAGAGACCTAAGGGCCAGGGTGAAGGGAGTGGAAGGTAAGAGGGTGTAGTTTTCCATCCTCAGGGTAAATGACAAAGCCTAAATCCTGTCTCCTGTGTGTGTGTATGTAAATAAATGAAGCACAAGAAAAAGAAGGAATTAAAAAACTACATGCAGTCACAGAACCACAACATGGTTATGATGCGAGACACATGATGGGGTAACTTCAATGACTAAAGTGCTGGATGGATTCAAGCTCTTCAGAGTAACAGAGGAGCCAAAGTTTTGCATCCTATGTGGAGTAGGTTGAATATACACTTATATCTCTAAGGGATGACTGAGGATTTATGGATCAGTGTATTGAGTTTGCATGGCCAAGATTTGGTAGTGGGGTAGGGGGTGGCTACAGAGTAGCTTCTGTGAAGGGCTGCCAGAAGCTTTCTCCAGGTCTGTCAGAGCCAATGGGAGAACTCAGTGAAAGCCTTGTTAGAGTGGAAGTAAATAACATGGTTCCTTTACTGCTCATGGTCAGTCATTTCACCATGGAAGCCAAATATGTTGGTTATATATATTGGTAAATTCCCCAGGAATTCCTTAAGGTATTCTCTAAAATATTTTCCCTCTCACTAAAATAACAATAGAGGATCTCAAAATTCTTAACATTGGAAAGATACCACTCAGAATGAGAACTCTGAGCCTGGAATGCTCTGCTACGAACAGAATGGTAACAGGTACATAAATACACATCTTTAATATTGCACTTAGAAGGATTAAGGATAATGAGAAAGCAAACCATTCCCCTTTTCCTTTTCCTTTTCCTTTCTGTTTCCCTTTCTTTCCCTTTCCCTTTCCTTTTTTCTTTGACTCTCAGTTTCAGGTAGTCTATGACATCTGAAGGTGTTTTCTGATTTGTAGACTGAGAAACTCTTTTTAAGGAAGATAGAACTTTTCCAAGATGTCAGAGCTACTGTGTAGAAATGTAGGGGTTATCAGGCTTTACGCACTATTAATAGCAACTTAGATATTGTGCTTCAACCTTAATGGTGATTACAATCATTTTAGCTTCTCATAGTGGTCTAAATGTATGTATAAATTAATAGGAAACTTGGATTACAGACTACCTGTGCTCTGGACTCTTTTTATCAGTAAGAAAGTGGCTAAATTGTTTCTTGTGAGGTGAATATATCTGTAAACAATCTTTTCCCACAACAGAAAATGGTAATTTAAACATAGCAACCCTTTGTTGAAAGGCTTTTAAAAAGTCTATATGTTTGGCTTAATTGCATCTTTAAAATGACTGAAATAATCCTCCCAACCATCCCTTCCCATTATGAATAAGCCTTTAAACAAATTTACAATCTCTTAAAGGCCTGATTCTCAGCTGGTATAAATTAGCATATATTCACTGAAATGTGTAAATTGGCAAACCACTGGTGCTAGTAAAACTATGTTGATCTAAGTCAACTAGAAACTGCCCGATATTCCACTGCAAATTCTTCAATAGTTTGTTCAAATTACTGTATTACTTCCAGGATGGATTATAGGAATATAAATGTGTTTCCCTGGAGGTAAAAATGGTTGACTTTTCCTGTCTCAGTAGAACTTTAATAAATTAGCTGATTTCCACAGGGCTTTCTTATACATAATTTCAAAGTGCTAAGTGTGTTATCTTTAAGTCTATTTACACAATAGACAATAATAGACATAATTGTAAAACAAAATTATATTATTTGATTAACAGTAATTAAAAGATAATCTAGTTATATTTACTTAACTCTGTGAAGATTCTTTGAGCGTTACACAATGTAAAAATAAACTGTGAGTAGATATTTTGGTTTTTAATGCTTCTAACACTCAAGATGGGTGTCAGTGTCAGAGAGTTTCATTTCTTGCACTTTCAGTTATACTGTTCTGTACTGGTACTGCTTACCATTTTCTTTTTATTTTTTTTTAAGAGTTTCACACTGTGTGTAAAATTTTATCAAGCTAAACCTAATTCACGTGCATAAGACATACCAACATCCTTTCCAGCAACATCATAAAACATATGAAGAGCTTTGTAAGTATTTTGGGATACCTATACTCACAGAAGAAGTGTAAAATGACTTTGTACACTAAAGGGTGGAAAGTGTGTCTCTTCCACAAGCAGCATTGCAGAGAGGAAAATCAGGAAACATAATGTAAAGGAAATTTGATTCTTCCTTCGAGATCGTGCTCTAACTCAATGTTTATCCACAGAAGAAGCCAAAAGATGGCTGCTTGCTGTTTTGGTTGGATTATGTGAAGACTGAATGAATGGAGCATTTGAATAAAGTTGTATAATTTATAGCATGCTGATGGGAGTATTTGCCTGTAGCAGAAAAGTCATTTAACTCATATTAAAATAGCCCCCAAATGTACCCATAATACATAAGAAACAGATATCCAGGCACCAGCTCACCATTTCAATTCTATATTTACTCACATTTCCCTGCAGATGGCCATTAGGAAGATCAGAACTGTAGTTTTCATAACTACAAGCAATATCAGAAAACTCGCATCTTGTTAAGAATATGTACAGATGAAAGACAAAAGTAGTACTTTTGAATTACATCAGTAGAAGTTAGATCTTATTTATAGTATTTTTTGACTAAAAATCCAGGTACTATTTATTATATCTAATAAAAATCATGCCTGATGTAGGCCATATGTTTTGATAACACCATAGATAAAGCAACTTTTTTCAGTATTTATGTAATTTCACTTTTCTGAACTATCATTTCAATATATTTTTTTACAAATAGACTTTTTCAAGTGACTTTTAAAAGCACTTTGATGAACAAGAATGAAAATTGTTACATAAAAACTTATTTTGCTTTTTATAGAATATATCCTATGAAGGTCTTCATTTATTGTGAATAACCAAATTGGAAAAATAAATATGTTGCTATTTATTATAAGGCATTTGGTAGCTGTCAGAAAAATTCAGTAAATAAGACCCTGCCAAAAAATAACTAAAATATAAACATTTATTTAAAGACATTTTTTGAAGAGATTGCAAAACTACAGTAGCTCCTTAAGTTAGGAGCACTTTGGGGGAAAATTACGTTCTGTGGATTAGTAAGCAAAGTAAATGCAGGGAAATAATTCCCAGAATCTGTCATATTTACATAATCTTTCAAATATATTTTATAAATAATCTAAATAATATCTCATTCAAATAAATTAATGATGAGTTAGGACTTATCTAATAAACATCTAACAACTATTCCGTGTCCTGACTATGTGTATTGGTTCTTGATGGGATGGAGATAATTCCCCCCATAGCAGGTTTCACAGAGCTGTGCTTTGTGCTTGTAGCCAGAAGAGTTGACGACACACCCATGCCTTGGCTGCAGCAGAGCATCACTGGCACAGCATCAGAACTATCTCCCCAACCTTCCCTCTGTCTCCAAAGGTCTGTGGGCTGGGTGGGCAAGAGGCTGGGAGGGGATACAGCCAGGACAGCCGACCCAAGATGACCGAAGGCATGTTCTGTACCATATGGTGCCATGCTCAACAATGAAAAATAAGATAAAAGAAATGGGGAGGGGTATTAAGTATTAGGGTGTTTTCTTACAAAGCAACCACTATTCATGGTGAAGATATAATTCACAGGAAGTAGCTGAACATCACCTGCTGATGCAAAGTAGACAGTAAATATTTTTAGGTTTTTTTGCTTCTATGTGTGACCTTTGCTTTTACTTCTTAAATTGTCTTTATCTCAACCCGTGAGATTCTTATTTTCTTCCACTTTCCCACAGAAGAGAAGTGCAAGAGTGGCATTGGGGCCAGCCAAGATCACTCCATCCCATTAAGGCTTCCAGCTTTCAAGTATTTGTGGAGTTTCATACTTTCATATAAGTTATTTCATGTTTCAATTTTCCTCTGGAGTTGAAAAACAAGGGGAAAAAATATACCTACAAGCCAATTATTCTGTTGCATGTAGAGGCAAGGTAAGGCAGAAAAATAATTAGTGGGATGTTTCAAGAAAAAGAACACATAAGTGATGCCAAAGCTTCTGTTTTCAGTTCTAGAAGGAAGATGGAGTTTTTGTAAACATTTTATATTTCCCTTGATATATTTTGGTTTCTCTTATTTTCCTATTATAATCTGAGAAAAAAAAAAACAAAGTAAAAGAAATATCTTCAACAATAGTTTAGTCTTCCTAGTTCTGTGTCTAAAATTTATTTTTGAACTTGTGTAATTAAATGCTGAATAGTAACACTGTCCAAGCTGCTGGTTTTCAATAAAAGATCCTGAAGATCTATCAAACTTTCTGTGTAGTGCTCTTCCTCTGCATGGAAAAGTGAACCCATTCAAGTGGATCAAGGTTAGCATTAGCAATACTAGGTTACTTGATTGTTTGTGAGAATTAATTTGTATAAAAAGAAAAGGTTTTGTAAACATTAATTGGCAGACGTATTGTGTTAATGACTGAAGGTATTTTGTAGATACAATAGGTGTAGAGATTTCCATAAATCTGTCTAGTATTATGTGGAGGATGTGAGAAAAACTTTAAATAAAAATTAAAATTAATATATTCCAGTTAACAAATTACATTTCTCAAATGTTTTACTTGCTCGTTGCATATCCCAATGAATCAAATCCCAAATAAGCCTATTACTTTCCATACATGTTACAATGATAAAGGAGGATAAAGTCAAACTGCAGTAGTTGAAGATCACAAAGATGAAGATCCAAAATATTTCAAGTTAATTCTATATTGACCCATTAATTGTTTCATAGGTTGGAGGCCAGACCCAAATAAGGATGTAGCTACTCCCATGCACACCCTTTTTAATATATAGGATTACACAATAATAAAAGTAGATAATAATAAGATAAAAATTTTTTAAAGTTTGGGAAGAGTTAAAGCAGTAAATTTTTGTGCAGTTTTGATTCTTTTAGGCATTAACAATATATTTTAAAATAAAAAGCCTTTAAAAATCCATAGTTTTCCCCTATGGAGATTCTAAGTTCCAAAGAGCAGTTGTGACCTGAATACTCCTGCTCATTGACTGCATTACATGACGGTAACTAATGCTTCTCAACAGATTAATTTTTTGTTTTCCACTACCTCAACATCTACTATTACAGCTTGCTATGTAGCCAAAATTTCCCAAGAAGAGACAGGATGAGCAGCCTTAAAAGGATTTAATTCCTCTATAAGTCCAACAAGCCTGTAAAATGCCACCTTCTGCCATTTAATAAATACAGTTTTGTGAAATACCTGTGAGGGAAGGCAAAGGGAATTGATACTGTGCAGCTTAGAGAGGATAAGGCTTCAGGGTGACCTAACTGTGGCCTTCCAGAACCTAACAGGAGCCTACAAGAAAGATGGAGAGAGATTTTTATAAGGACATATAGTAAAACATGTGGGAAAGGCTTCAGACTGAAAGAGGGTAGGTTTATAAGAGATAAGGAAAAATACTATGAGAGTAGTGAGGCACTGGAGCAGGTTGCTCAGAGAAGTGGAGTATTCCTGGAAGTGTTCAAGGATCAGAAGCATGATCCAGGGGAAGTTGCCTCTGTATATGGCATTGGAACTAGATGATCATGGATGGTTCTATGATACTAAAATCTTAACCTTAATTCAAACTGCTTTATAGCATGATAAATACTGGAATTAAAGGTAAGCATGCCTACCTCTCTACTGCCAGTGTGCCTTAGTCACTGAAAGAGAAAAACATCTGCTTGTTTGTGAATACAGGTTGCTGAACAACACAGGTATTGAATTCTGATTCTGTATTGCTGTAGCTTAAGATCAAGGGATTGGTGTTCTCTGATTATATCCTTTGTTTGTTTTGAATTCAGCTCATCAAATTTCCCTTAACTTTTCATGGTTTTTCTCATAGCTTGCTAATTCTGGGTTTTTTTAAAATCTGTGTTATCCAGTTCTGAGCTTTCTCTGTCTCTATACTGTTGGCTTGCATAGGGGTTGTACAAATGCTTAACGAAGTCTCCTTCATGCTCCTCATCTTCACAGACTTTGCTGCAGTGGACAGTTCATTTGGCACTGCTTGTCTTTACCTACACTTACAGGTATGTACTTCTGTGTTTTGGGGTTGGTTTTTGGGGTTGGCTTTGGGGTTTGCTCCAAAACCAAAGACTTTTGGAAGTGTGTACCAGCTCTTCCCCAAGATATACGCAAAGTTTCCTTTTCTATTCCAAAGGGAATGGAAAGGGGAGTAAAGGGGAGCATGGGGTGTGTGACAGTGCTGCTTGTTAGGTTCCTGGCAGTCAGTTAAGGCCAACTCACCACGCTGCTTACACCCCAAGAGACCTCTGTTACTTTACACACCCAAACAGTAGCAAAAATAACGCACATTAAAAAGCAAGAAAGGCTAATTTTTTAGTGTAATAAAGTAACTTTTACGGGGTGTAACTATATGCTTAGTGTATATTCACTGCCTGCTCAGCAAAGGGAGGGAAGATGCATTCCGCCTCTGAATCCTTAAAGGAGATGGGGAGGGAATTAAAAAAAAAAAAAGATGGAAGAGTCTGAGACATCAAACTGACTAAATGGCTGACAAACAGCCTGATCATTTTTTTTTCAGCTTTGTCCTTTGCTTTCCTTCCAGATACACCACATCTGTTCATAAGCCTGACTTGTTATGTCATGTTTGATTTAGGTCGTTCAGGGCAGGAATCCTCTTTGTGCTGCATCTGAGTGGTTTGTGACATGTTTACATGTGAAAATGAAATAGGCCAGTTGAAGAAGAGGTGTTCATCTCAGTGAGCAGAAGCATAAGTGAAACACTCTAAAATGTTTTTCTAGAAGCTGGACTCAGATGTTTCACTAAGCTGATGCACACTTGCATTTTGAAGGCAGATATTTGTATGCAGCCCATGAAGAGTATAGGACAGCTGCTTTGTATGGGTTTGACAACAGTCATAAAATGAACTTTTCTACCTTACCAAAATAAATATTAGAAAATTTCATGTTTAATGGCTTAAGATTTAGGTGTCTAAAGATTTAAGAATTTAAAACATTAAGATTTAAGTGGACTACCAATAATATAAAGTAAAATAGTATAGAACGGAACTAGTGCTAATTCTACAGAAATTTATTTTTTAATTACTGTGAACTGCAAAATGAACTCTATCTGGAGGGGGAAAAAAGAGAGTCAAAAAGACATAGACAGATAAAATGCTACTATGTAGATGTTCATTTTTAATGAAAAGGAGAAATCATGTAATTCCAAGAATATACATGCTCTCCACTTTATTGGTGTAAATTTTATATATTTTACATACAATTTTCACCTATTTTTGACAAGATAAAACTTATTCAGTTTTTAAAAACTATTTTTTTTTTCCTTAAAAAAAAAAAGAGTTATAAAGGTCTTTTATTTTCTTTTGTTCTTTTTTTCTTTTTAACTACTTTTTTCAAAGACAGTTACCTGGGAAATACATTGGATTTTTTTCATGTTCTGAAGAGATAGGAAAAAATGGAAAACATTTATATGTTTTCATTATGTTTATTATAATTTCAAACTAGTACCTGTTCAGGTAGGAACTAAAGTTCTGAGCACATGAGGGAGTCCCATTCCAGGGGACCTATTTTGACAGCCATCAGTGTGCCAGCTCAGAGAAAACCTTCATTCCAGACCACAGACAAAGGGTTTTAAGGCCAAGGTCTCAAGATCAGGAGTTTACCATTGTTCCCCACTATGACTGTTTAGCAAGCTACAAATTCATATAGAGAGAAACTTGTCTCATTGCAGATGTTCTTTATCTGTCCTTCAAGTGTGGTCCATAATTACTACGGACCTCTTGTGTGCATCAGAAAGCAGTTGTACCCCTATTATATGTTTGACAGAACTCTATAACTTCAGAAATTTTATGTTTTATTTCACCTTTTTATTTGGGCAGGAAAAAAAATGATGTGATCAAGAGGTGTATGTGGGAGTGGTGCTCGATGGGTAGCTGGAAGGAGAGACTGGGAGAGTTACAAGGGAGTGGGATGTTTTTAACAGCAAAACCTTGCAAGTGAGTAATAGGTTATTTCACCATTCTACTAATACTGTTGATGTTAACAAGGACAGATCTGTCAACAGTGTGGCTGAACTACTGACATTTGTCATCTCTTGTCAGCTCTTACATCTCTTTTCAAGTGGGGCTGTACTTTCCTAGAATGTCAGATTTTTGAGAAGAGCTCATTTATGATATTCATAAGGCAAACATATGGGTACAATAAAGTGGCTTTCCATGAGTAATTACATCTGTCAGCAGTGGCAGTATCTATGGTCCAGAATCATTAATAAGACACAGAAGCTACCAGGATTCTACCTGTACCATCTGAATGAGTGACTGCTATTTTCAGCTACTGAATGCCCTGAGGAAAGGTGAGGATGATGGTTTTGTGAGGCCTCAGCAAGAGTGACAATGTGCTGGTGGAAAGCAAGCAAAGAAGTTGGTGTTTTCTTGATTCATACCTGCAGAACTGTTCGCCTCGAGCAACACCGCATGATTGGCTTATGCATGATTGCTTTTTGAGTGTTAGTTTGATTTCTGTATGCAGGCTTTCAAGGACAGAATGAAAACAGCTATTCATAAACACGGCCCCAGTTCTTCTCTTTTCTGCTGTCTGGTCTAACTGAGAGTAGAGGATCCGATGTCAAAAGGGTTGGAATTTTAGGTATGAAATTTCTGTATAATTTCAATTATGACAAAAGGAGCCTGGCTACATGATTTTCTCAAAGGTGTAATGAGACAAAATTTTTAGAGACTATGAATATCTGTTTTAAAATATTCCATTCAGCACTGTTTATCAAAAAGCAGAAATATTATTCCTTGTATAATTACTTTTTGCCTATTCAAGGTTGATAGGAGTGTAATCTCACAGATATCTATTGATAGATGATACAGATGGATGTAGATATAGATGTAGTCAGAGACATGGATATGAAAGAAACCTCAGAAATTAATACCAAAGAAGGATGAATACTTGTGAGGATAAAACATCTTTTTTTCTGCTCATCAATTAGATAAGGATTCCAGGAATGGAGGTTAGCATGAATTGTGTCCATTTGTTTGGGTTTGGCTTTTTTTCAATTAAGAATATCTCAAACATTTGAGGTAAAAGTATGTGCACATAATCATAGTTTTGCTTTTTAAAAATGAGACCTACAGAAAAACACATTATCCTTTAATACATTTTCTAAAGACACTGGTTTTTTTTTCTAGTGTATAATAAAGTTTATAAAAAGAAAAATTGTTTCTGTAGATATTAATAAGGAAACTAAATTACAAAATAGCATTGAAGTTGTTAGTACACGAGAATTTAAGAACAGATACTGTTCCTAATGCCATACTGCAAGGGACTATGTTCCTATATTTCACACAGCAAAAATAACACTGACTGGATCAGCAGAATAGTAATACTGTCATTTGCCCTCAGTGTCAAGTTCACAGATTTGCAGTAGTCTCTATCAAAAGCTGTAGCAACACCAATGTGAATTACTTAGACTTTGCTTTCTGTAATTTAGTAATCCATGGTCTTGAGTTCTAGCAAAATTTAAATTGGATATAGTGGTCTCAGTTGAATGAGAATGGATTACAAAGCATATCAGCTTTTTAGGGCTAAGAAGGAAAGGTAGATTTCCCAAAGTAAAATCCAATAGGAATACATAACTTTTGAGATCAAAGTAATCTTCTAGTTTTTGTTATCCAACCCCACATCGCAGCAAGAATACATCATAATACTTGAATATATCATAAGTGTTTAAGTTACAATTAAGATTTTTACAGTACTTTGATTCATACTTGACTACCAGTAAATTCATGAAAGGAAATTGGTTCAAAGAGGAATAATTTGGGGTGTACAATGAGAAATAATGACTATAACCTGATTCATTTTAAGTAAAACCTATTAAATTAGTCTGACATCATCATAGTGCCGATTTTGATTTAAATTAAGCGTTGTCTGTATACATTAATTTTTTTGTGTTCACAGAAGTTAATTTCTGCTTAATATCGTTATACTGTAAATGGCAATTGAATAGGGATACATCTAGAACAGTGGAAACAGGATTTCATTTGAATTAATGAAGATATATTTATTTCTAGGTATATTTTCTGGTCCTCAGTGGGATGGCCTGAAAGTAGGCTGAAACACAGCATGATCTGTGACCTTTTTTCCATCTGTTCACAAAGGGCCCATAACTCAATTTCTACCTATTGCACCCAAGAAGCCTTAAAAAACCTTTTCCATCCTCCATCAATAATATGATTCTTCTTGAAGGCCTGCAAAACAAGTGTTGATGGCTTAAAGCTAAGCAGGCAATCTGTGACCATTCCAAGCTCATCCACAGCACTTGTAAATCTATTCTTGATTTCATAAAACAAAGAATCAGTATTTTCTGTTTCAGATGCTCTTTCCTAATACCTGTGCTTGAACAAAGAGTCCTGAGTCTAGTCCTGAGATCCACAATACAGGAAAGACACCTGCTTGTTAGAGCAAGTCTGAAGGAGGACCATGGAAATGATCAGAAAACTGAAGCATCTCTCCTATGACAACAGGCTGAGAGAGCTGGCTGGGGTTGTTCAGAGAAGAGAGGACCCTGGGGAGACCTTATTGCAGCCTTTCAGTTCTTGAAGAGTGTTTATAAGAAGGAGAGAGGTCTTTTAAGAGAATCTGTAGTGAAAGGACATGGGGCAATGGTTCTAAACTGAAAGAGGGTAGGTATAGATTGAGAGTTTAGAAGGAAGTTGGTGTAATATTGGCAGAGCTTGCCCTGGGAAGACGTTGATATCCCATCACTGGAGGTGTTTAAAGTTAGGTTGGATGGGGTTTTGAGCAAAATAATTCAGTGGAAAATGTCCTTGTCCATGGCCAAACTCTTGGCCAATGATCATTGATTGTTCCCTTCCAACCCAATCCACTCTATGATTCTATGAGAAACAGATAACAATAATTTGGAAAATGAGTGCATCACATTAGACATAGCCAGGATGAAACACATGTGCATACATAAAATTCAGAATAAAAGCAATCTAAATTAGTTCTACCATTAACTTTATGTTGGTGTGAATCTGTGATCTCCATTAGAAAGAAAATAAATGTGTTCTAGCTTATACTTATTACAATTTGTTTGATTTCTTTTTCTTAGAAGAAAGGGTTCCATTACCTAAATATGTTAGCAGTTCATCATGCAGCTATGTTATATACTTTTTGAAGAAAAGAGCACTGCTTTTGTTTAAGTTTGTATGACATGAATTTGTTCATGGAAAACTGATGTAGATTAGAGAGGAAAAGAGATGACATTGGTAATGACATATTTAGATCACTATTATATATGAAAAGAGGTCATCTGTGGGAGAAATATATAAATATAAACATGCAATTGGGTTTAAAAGATAAGTCCTAAAAGGGTATTTTTAAAACAGCATTGTAAAACTATTTGCACTAACTGGAGTAGAGTGAAGAATTGGGTCAAATAGTAAACAACAAAGAAGCAAAGAAATCCAAAAGTAATTGGTTTTCTGTCATCCAACATACAGTGGAATTTTGTGGAAGGAGTGAGCTGCATTAAATTTTTCTAGCAGGTATATGGGTAAGCAACCTTTGAATTTTCAGTGTTTTCGTAACAGGAATTTTTTCCCTAAGTAAACATCAGAAATAAGAAATCCCTTTAATGTATAATTAATATAAACATTTCTTGTGATGGCATTTAGTCTCTGTGTAACTGAACACATTTAGTTTCTGTGTAGGAATGTGCAAAATTTCTTCCAATTTCATGCACTTATCTGCAGGTACCAGCTTCCTAATGGGTGATATCTGAAGGCCTCAATACATATATCCAAATAGCATTCCTCTATATGGTTTTATAGAGTTTACAACTCTGTATTCAAATGTATTAATATGCATGTACTAGATTAAATTAAAATTAAAAAGCCATTAAAACGTCTGCTGTTTTTTGGAAGATATTTCTTGGGTTAGACTAGAAAACTCAACAATACTGAGCAGTGGTGTACAGATCAGCAAGGCTGCACATTATAAGCATCCGAATATTTTTTTCTTCTGTTGGATCATCTCTGTAACTTTTTCTCCATATAGCAATATGAATTTCTAATTGTGTTGTGTGAAAATACAAATTAACACAAAACAAGAGACATTTTTATCTCCATGTTATCTGTAGACACTGAAAATTATTCACAATACTACTATGTAAATATTAGTATACATGTTAAAAAATCCGGGCAAAATAACATCTCACTACATTACTACAGGTAATCGAGTTTAATTGCAGACATAATATTTATTAGCATTCATTAGAGTTCTCTTTTTTTCTGAATTTAAGTTTAATACCATAAAGTTAATAATAATGCAATGATATTCAGTTACACGTGTTGTACAAAAAGTACATGTCTACTGTGCATTACCAAAATGGAATAAACTCTGGCAGCATTCAGAAATAGCACAAATTCAATTTTTTTTAAGAGTTATTTTACCTGTGAAATTAAAGGAACACGTTGAAATATTCTGATTCATTTGATGAATTCTATGTTTCCTAGCCAACACAAATTTTTGCAAGTAGTGTTTCAATACATTAGAATTTTTGATTCAAGCACTTATAAAAAAACATGAAACAATTTGTGACAAGTAAGTCGTTGTTGAATGGTGTATTACTGAATTTGTATTCTAGAAGAACTATAATAGTTTAGTTTATTTTCCTATTTAAGAGGTAAGATTTAGTAATCTAACAATTATTATAATATCTTTTCTCTGTGTACATATATATGATGTGCTACAAAGCACCATGATATATTTCTATTATTGCATTACCCTGATTTGGCCACATAGAAAAAAAAAAATAAAAACCAAAAGTATATTCAGAATAAATGAAAGATAAAATTCTTAACATGGATTTTTAATAACATATGTGTGTGTGCTTACTTGTGCTTACTTTTACCAATATGCAGAAAATCCTTTACCAGTACAATATTATACAAGAAAAGCATATTATTTCATATAGGCCTAAGCCTCAAATTCAGCATCCAGTTTCTCCTCCTAGTGAGCTAAGCTTTTGTCTTGCTATGCTTGACAGTAAACAGCCTACGGTGATTTTTCCCTTAAAAATATTCCCATCACATGTTGTACTGTCAGAGTGATCTAGGCCACTGTTTCTGAAAATGGTTGAAGTTGTTTGTATTTGCTATACAAGTATTTGTATGATGAAAGTAATCATATATTGTGTGTCTCATTAAAAATATTTTCTAGCTTAATCACAACTTCTTAAAATTACGAACTCCTTATAGACATACATAAACTTTTTCTGGAAATCTACTCTAAAAGAAGCTGAAAGAAACAAATTGTGTAATCAGAGTATCTTGATCTGTGAAGGATGACTGATAGGGATTGTTGTGCACTTATAGATTTATTTCCCTGAAAGAGCAACATTAATGAGTTATATGAGTTAACACTAGATTATTCATGTGAGCAAGACAATATTACTGCAGAGGATTAAAAAAAGGGGATTGCAGACCTTTTAATTTTTCAAAAACTGGATTGCAGACGAAGAATAATAACTAGTTTTTTGAAGATTTTATTGATATCACTGAAATCCTGTCCTTTTTTTTTTTTTTTTTTTCTCCTGACATAATTTGTTTCTGGGGAAAAATACAGGTTCTCAGGCCTTTTTAGGCTTTTTAATTTCTTTTTTAAGTATGACACTTGGAGGAGTGGCCTATGATGTACTCTGGCATTTCAACACTAAGGAAAAATTCATCAAATCATGCATTATATTACTAAGGAATCAGGAAAGCAAAAAGACTAAATTCTTAATTTTCACTTATTTGAGACAACACAGTTCTATTTTTAAAACTAGCTCTTTAAAACCACTTGTTTTATTCTGACCTAATGTGACAATTATGTGAAAAACTCCCAGGCATAGGATTCAACTTATAATATATATTGAGAGGTGTTCTAGATGATCTTTAAATGTCCCTTCCAACTCAAACTATTCTATGATTCTATATGGATTTACACATTGTATAGTAAGTAGGTGTGCTGGGAAATATGAGTAGATTATAGTAGTGGTAGTGCATATGGCATATAAAATTCAGCTACTTGCAAGTACAGATTAACTATGTAAGCACAATTAGAGGATAGCTGTAAGAGTGCCTGATTATTAAGGTTTGTCTGAGCTGAAGTTCTGCATGATAGTCTGTATCAGCCTGAATTTTGGGCAACTTTCGGTTTACATGATTATCTGATTCTGAGAAAATGGCCAGAGTTCTTGAGTTTTCACATTACTTACATGAACCTTTGGCTACATCAGCTAGGATAGTTCCTCCTCATCACGAAAATTGGTCTACATTTTACCCATTTATAAAATCTGGGAAAAACTTTATTTTGTTTGTGCATAACCAAACATAATCTAGTAAAGCCTTCCCCCATTCTAATACCATACCTAGTGCTGTAGCTGCACAACCAATGGATTCTCTGACAGACAGCCCAAAATGCCAAACTGTAAGTACACCACCATAAGAGAACAAATTACCATTTGGTTTAGCCCATCTATGAATAGGCAGAGCTGTACTGTTTGCTCTGGTCATGATTCCTTTTAATGCCGTAATTTGTGAGGAACACTTTTCATCAGACTGCTGGAAGTCACAGGGCATGGTGGATTATGCCCATATGTCAGATAAATGGCTTCCACATTCACTTAGATATTCCAATCCTTTGGTCAAACACTGCTCACAAACTTTATATTTATTCAGGGAATTATTTAAGGAGACAGTTCTAAGCAAAAATCAGGTATGTTTCTGAGGATGGCTCATTCTAGTGATCATCTTATGCATAATATGGGAAATACAAACATTTTCTTTACAGGGTCCTTCACATTCCTCAAATCTTGTTTCAGAAAACTTCATCTCAAACTTCCTTGCAATGTGTGCTGTAAACACTACTCTCCTCAACTCCAAAAAAACCCTAAATGTTATATAATTTTAAGTACTCTGTACTGAAAACAGAAGTCTATACATAATTTTGCCATCTAGTTATAGAGACCTGGGGCCATATGTCATTTCCTAGAATCACAGGATGGTTAAATTCAGCAGGGGCCTCTGGAGATCATCTAGCCCACAGCCCCTGCTCTAAGGGGGCTCAGATAGAGTAAGGTGCACAAGCCTGATTGGGTTTTTGGTGTCTCCAAGGCTGGACATTCCACAGGCTCTCAGCTACTTTTTCCAGTGCTTGGCTCCTGCTGAGGGTTCACCCTATGGGATAGCTGGGCACTCACATATCTGCTCCTGCATCTTATCCTTTCTTAAATATGTTTTCTCCAAGGGACCATCATCTTGCCTGTGGGGCTTCACTGTCCCTTATGGTTCTTTGAAGATGTTTGGAACAGTCTGTATCTAGCAGAGGGCAGCCCCTGGCCATTCTTCTCAAGGCAACTCCTGCAGCCCACCCCATACACAAAATCTTGAAACCTATATCCAAGGCAACCACCATTGTGTAAATGTAAACAACCACCATAGCAAAAAAGTATTTGTTTATGAATAAGAATTCCCTGTATATCTACTTTGCTCATTGCTTCCCATGCTCCCACTGGGCCCCACTAAGAAAAGCGTGTCTTTATTTTCTTTGTTCCCTCACCATGGGATATTTGCACATATTGACAAAACCCCACAAATACCCAGGACCTCACTCTACCAAGCTAATATGTACATGTCTCTCTTTTACCGGAGAATTCAGAACTGGACCCAGTGCTCCAGATGGCCCTCACCAGTGCAAAACAGAGAGGAAGCATTGTCTTCCTTGACCTTCTTTTCCTAATGTAACACAGGAAGCTCTTGGTGCATTGCTGCTTTGTGTTCAGCTCATTTGCTAGGGCCTAGAGGTTCTTTCCTGCAAAGCTGCTCTCATATTTGAGCTCCCCTAGAACTCATTGAATATACCATCAAATGCTAACACTTTTTTTTTCTGTTCTTTTCAGTTATTTTTTTAAAAATCTCTTTACTCAGGTGCAATAATCTGACTAATCCCCACTAAAAATAGTTTCAATGTTCAAATCTCCCTACTGGTGTCTCTCATAGACTTTGAAGCAAATAATTAATTTAGCTTCATTTGCACTGGTTTTATACTCTTGAAATCCTATTTTACACTCTGATTACCTCTCATGCCTTTTTGATTCTCTGGCAGAATCCTTGATTCTGACTTTTTGATGAAAAAAATAAATTGCATTTCATGAAGGAAAAAGCATTTCACAGGAGTTTTTAATATACGAAAATATGGTTTGTAACTATTCTATGATAACTGATATATACCGAAATATTAATAATAATAATATCTTGAAAAAGTTTCTGTTTTCTTAGAGACTCCAAAAATCATATGTTCACCTCTATGAACATTCATTACAAAGGGATGTTATAAATGGCCACTGACTCCAAAATCACTGGCCCAGGACCCCTCCTGCTGGTTTCTGGAATCCAGCCTCAGTGCACACAGACAGACATAGACACACAGCACCAACAGTGCCAGTCACACAGATGGCCGCAGATGAGACGCTGCCTCCAAGAGCACCCACAAACAAGACTCCCACCAAACACAAGACCAGAAAACTACAGCCCCTCCTCTTCTTGGGCTGCCGGAGGCAGGAGGGCACCAGTGAAGCAGTGTAGAAGCAGAAACATCACACTTTCCAGGCTGACAAGCAAAAATACATTTGTGAATCCCTCAAGAACTGGTCTGATATCCCTATCTGCATCCCAACTTTTTCTACCTTCTTGCATCCTTCTTACATCACAGACCCTCAGGTCTGCATTCTTACCAGTGTCAAAGCTCAGGTTTGTCTATAGTATTCTCATAGCCTTTTAATTATTGTGACTTGTAAGGACTGATTCTTAGTTTTGTCTTCATCATGCTTTAGATTTCATGCATCAGATTTATTTCTCTGTGTGTTTTCTTTATGGCTTTCTCTTTTTCCTTAATATCCCATTTGACATCATCTTTGATCAGAAAATTTTACTGAAATAAACAATCCCACATTTAAGGTACTCTGGTGTGACTCACTAGTTTTGGTTCTTTTTACTGGCTACTTGACTATTTTTGTGTCTGATTGTGTCTGATTGCCTTTGTGTGTTTTGTTTATGTCTTCCTCTTTTTCTTATCCATTTTTGCACTGAAAAGCCACAGACATGTACCCTTGAGGGAGAAGAACATCTCTCTTCCACTTTCTACTGCAATCTATTTCAATGCCACAATTTAGGGGCTGCTAGGGTCCCTCAGTATTCAAAGACAGTTAGACTATTTGTCTCAGTGACCTCGTAGCTGAGATACTTAATTCAGATTGACATCTATTATTTTCTATTTGCCTAGACTATTTGTAAATATTGAAAATGGTCTTTTGATATATTTGGTAGTGTAATGCTAATACTTAAATTCTCCAGATTTAAGTATGGAATTTACAAATAAGACAACAAATTTTTCCTTGTAAATCAAGGATCAGAAACTTAATTACAATAAATTTATATGTTGCATTTATTTTTTGAAGACATATTAGGATATCTTAGCTTGTTCCATTTACTGTATCTACCAAACACAATTGCAATGTTTTTCTGCTCAAGCATATTGCAGCATCCCAATGATTATCTTCTCAAACAAGTCTTGAAATGCTTATAATAATTCCTGTTATTTCATTTACCACCACTCTGCAAGATATCTACATTTTAAGTCATATATTATTTGTACATAAATACAGTTTGGACTTGCTTCAAGAACCTATTTCAATGCTTTACACTTGATAAGATCTTAATGGTTTTATAGTTTCTTCTGAAATACTGCATTTTATAACTTCATTTCAAAATTGTACATCCATCCAAAATTCTCAGCTTTCCTCTAGTGCTTAATTTTAACACTCTATATCTCTTTTTTATTACTTAAATTAGGTTCCATTAAGCATGTTCCATTTTTATTTAGGCAAATCCTTTCTGTAAAGAAATGGCTCTCTGTCATTTTTTTTTTTCCTAACATATAAACTTCCTCCATGCATTATTTTTTAAGGATAATTTCACACTGACTTTTATGAAGCTGGATTTTCCAGGATACTAAAAGAATTTCAGTTCATACCTTTAGCCTCCTACACAATCATGATACTCCACTCTAGTTCTAAAAAGTGGAATATGAACAATTAAAGCTTTTGACCTTCCTCACTATAAGGTCAGGAACTTAACTGAAGCTGAATTAGGAGAGTTGATTATGTTAGCATTTTATTCATAAGGGCAGATATAGATGAAAGAGAGTATTTCAAAACAAGCCACAAAATATTCATGTGGGCAAATTGAATATGCCTAATACATTCAGCTAAGAGGCTACTGCAAGCCTAAATAATATTTAATAATCTAAATAAATATACAACAGTACCATTATTATTGTATTGACCATGTTGTTATCTGCATGACACTGCTACTTCCTAGGGCTGAAGCCTTTATTCCCAAAACAGAGACTCATCTCTGCTGTTTTCTTCCAGGAGAACTCTAGTTGGCATTAGGCCTAAACCCTGTCAGGAAGAGTGCTAGCAGAAAGCCACCATGGATGATCTTCACTTGAGCTAGTGCCTTTTGTTTAGTTCACAAGTGTAACCATAGTGGCTGTCTTCTGCAGCCTCTACCTTCCATAATATTATGAAAATATATAAATATGTATCAATAGACAAATATAATTTGTTTTCCTTAATCCTACATTTTTCTGACTAACCTATTTCTAAACCAGTTTTCTGCCATGTGATCACTTTAATTCAAGCTTGCAGGTGGCTCATCCTTTTCATGGTTTAGCACTGGCAGGCAGCTAATTCTCACTCATCTACTTGCTTACTCCTCACAGCAGGGATGGCAGAGAGAATCAGAAGAGCAAAAGTGAGAAAACTCAGTTTCACAGGTAAAGAAAAATCTGGGCATGCAAGCAAAGCAAAACAAGGATTTCTTTCACCACTTCCCATGGAAAGGCAGGTGTTCTGCCATCTACAGGAAAGCCGGGCCCCGTCACACGTAATGGTGACTTGGGAAGACAAATGCTATAATTACAAATGTACCCCACTCTTCCCTTCCACCTTCTAACTACAGTTTTATTGCTGAGTGCGACAGCATAGGGCATTTAATATCCTTTTGGTCAGTTGGGGTCAGCTGTCCTGGCTTGCTCCCCTCCTAAACTTTTGGGAACTGATCACTAGTGTGATGGTTGTGGGGAGCTTCATATCCTGCATATCCTTCATGCTCAGATATTAACTGAGATTTGGGCATGTTATCAGCACTGTTCTGCTCACAGATCCAAAACACAGCACCAGACAAGCTATTCTGAAGAAAATTAAGCCTTTTGCAAATGAAAGCAGTACATTCACAATAAGTCCTAGGGGAGTGGTATAAGACTACTCCTATTGCCTTAATGTAGTTTGCAGTGTCTCGGTTAGTCCCTGGTGTAAGAAAGAGAGGCAAACAGAGTATTCCAGAAAGCAACTCGAAGCATCCAAGTGTCTTCATTCTTATCTCTGCAGAAGTTAGGGAAATGGAAGCATTCAATTATAATAAAATATTAGAAAATCTTGTTCTCTCCTCTACCAATATTTATGGCCTTAAGTACTTTGGTAGTACCTAAGTATGATTTTCATAATTACATTGGAATAGGGGTAGGGGGAGATTGCACGAGCTGAAAACCAAATGCCTATGATGTTTTGAAATTACTTAAACCATAGTTTTCTTGTGTGGTTTGAATAACTGTTCTCTGTACTTGTAATAGATATAACAGATCAGAAAAGCAGTAAGAAAAGAAGAACCGTAACAGGGTGAAGACAAAAGTAAGATATATCACAATTTATTCCCCTGCACTGATGACCTCTCATCTTCCAGTCCTGGAAAAATTGGGATATGACTAAAAAAAAAAAAAAAAAAAAAAAAAAACAAAAAAAACCAAAACAAAACCAACAAACTAGCTGAGGTGTTTTTTTTTTCTTTTTCTTTCTCAATACTATCAGGATAGAGAAGGATTTATTATGATTCATATCAGAGAACAAAACATGATAAATTAAAAGAACTAGAAAACTGATCATAAGGAAATTATTTTAAGAACAATGCAGGCAAACTATTATTGTTCTCTGTATGGAAAATACATATTCTCTTTCAACTTTACAGGGTTTTAAACAGGCTTTGATCCTAAAAGCTTAGTATGGCAAGATGTCTGGACAAACATATGAAAAAAAGCTCTAGTATGTTTAATCAAAACAAGAAATGAAAGATTTCTTTCTGAAAAGAGACATTTCTCTAAGGAACATAGGAGGGGACTAGAGTTATTTAATGATTCAGGCAAAATACAGGAAAGTGCATTTAGGACAATGTGATTCAAAACTTGAGATATTTCATTTTGTTGGAGATACTAACGTATTCTTGAATATGGATGAAGAAGGGGACAAAAAGGCACGTGAAAAAAATAAAACTTCAAATTATAGGTTTCTTTTTAATTTCTGTTCTCTGCCTAACATCTGCCCAACATCTAGTTTTGTAGGCTGAAGACAAAACAGAATATACTAGACTGTCTGAAAAAATTGTTTTTAAAGTATTTATGTTTCAAATTGCTTAACAACTGAAAGATTTACATACACAAAATCACTTCTAGTTAGAGTATAGCTTCAATACTGATACAGGAAAGAGGAGTTTCTTTTTCTGTATGTCCGCAAATTGAAATATTTATTCTAGTATTTGGAAGTTTATCTTATAAGAATAAGGTTTTTTCTATTATCTACCTCTGTCCGAGGCTTAAATTACTGCCAAGCCCTGTGAGCTCCTTTATCAAACAGAAAAAATATGTTCAGAGGTATCAATCTCTAAATAATGCCCATGGAAAGCCTTTAATTTAGGTTGTTACATTCATGGAGTTAGTCCAGGAAGGCCCTGTCTTCCATTTGTGGAGTTAGTCTGTCCATCCTTGCCTTCCATTCTTAAAAACATTATAGAAACCAAAGCAAAGTTTTGGGGATTTTGGTTTTGGTTGGATATTTTTAAAATTATTTTTTGCAAAGCTTTTGTAACAAGTTTTTTAGCTGCCTTTGATGCCATTAGGGGCTATAAACTTCTAAAGAAAATAGAGTTTTAGTTCATACTTGGCAGGAATTCTTATTAACCATTTTAACAGTGTGACCTAAATGTGTTTGGGGCATATTGGAGCTAATGGATTTGGAAATCCATGTTTCATAGCCAGAAACTCCAGCTGTCAAGAGTACATTTCCATTTTGTCTTACTTGCACATTTATCACTTTTGAGTGAGATCCTGGTGTACAAGGGCATATGTTCTAATTATTTTCTGAAATTATTTAATGATGTTTTCCTTCTTCTTTTTTCATGGGCTTTGTGGGTTTTGTTTCTGTCCAAGCATGATTAATGGGTTTGTAGAACCAATCATCTTTAACAGCTGTTTCTTTGCTTCTGAGCAACCTCTGTAGGGGAAGTTACCTTGCTCAGTCTGAACAACCACTTTTTAAATGGTCAGAAATCTGTTGTAATAGCTTGTATTTGAAGGTTAAATATGAAAAAGCTAGTTGGTTACAATTCTCCATGTCATATACAATACTGTGAGGTACAATTTCTTTGTAGCTCTTGGTATCCGATGAATCACCAGCTCTCAAAAGAGGTAATACATGATATTATCTTAAGAAAAGATGTATGCCCTCAGACCATTTTGACTGCATGCACTTGTAAGAAGATTTTTCTCTTCTTTTCTCTTCTCTCCCTGAAAGTTTATTGAAGTTTATGTAACATGTGTGTCCAACATTTCATATTGGAGAGGAATTATCTCATTGTACTACCTTTTTACTGGGTTTATTTAATTAATTAAATACAAAATTCAACTCTTGAATTGAAAAAACCGTGACTGATTACGCTGTTTCTGTATGACATTTATTTTAGTATTTTCGGATTTGTTTTTTTTCATTAGTCCAGGATCCACAACTCAAAGAGATCTTAACTTATATTTTTTTCCGAGTAAGTCTCTGTTGCAGAGACATTGAGCCTCTAAACCTCCAAGGACTCATCCAGCATGTTTTAGTGTGACATCTCTTTATTCTCAAAATCTATGTAAACAATGTGATAAATGCGTTTCTAACAAAATTTTAACAGTTGAGTGATGTATTGATCACTCGTGTGATTTGGGGTTATCTATACATAATGCAATAACATAAATTTTGGAGAACAAAAGAGAGAAATATATAATATATATATATAATGGCTGTATACTGTATTAAAATAAATGAATATATTTCAAAATAACATCTATTAAAGGGTTGGCTACTTCTTTTATAGCACTAAAAAGAATGCTTCCCCTATTATTCTGTTTACTGAGAATTATACTACAGTATGATGTCTAGCTTGTGTGTCTCTTATAAATGCAAGGTTTATCTACACTGCATTTTGAGAAAAGTCTTTAGACTATTGAACATACTAAACACACTTCTGTGCTGTGTATAAACTGAACCTTCAAGTGCACGCTCTGGCACAGGCAGTGCACATCCGTCAAAATACAGAGGACCCTCTTAGGATTCATTTTCTACAGTTGTGTGGTATAAAACCTATCATAACAGTAGTTTTGATACATCTAAGTAAGAATTAGAGACAATGACAACTTGATAGCCTGTGTAGACAGAAATATATTATGAAACTGAATAATGTGTTACGTATACACACATGCCACTTTGGAAATAGGTATCTCTGCGACAAGCCTATTTAGAAGACCTAATTTAGTTCATTAAAAACCTTTAGGAAGAAAGCTATTTATTAACAACACATTTTGTGCTAATGACTAATTCTTAATCATTAACACTATTTATTGCTGCATATAAAACCCTGCCAGGTCTTAACACTTCTAAATTAGCTATGAGTATAGATTGCAGCAGATGTGATGATAAAAAGAACAAAGTGAGCACTGAAGCATATCACCTCTTTCTTCCCCAGTTTTCCCTACTTATGTCTGGTGTTCTTGTGTTGTTCCCTCACCCTTCCTTCATCCCCTGCTCCTGATGCTGATTAATCTTGTTTTCAGTCTTGCCAGTCATCCTGGTGTGCTCAGCAGGATGCCTTGCCTTTTTGCAGTCCATTGTGCCTATTTTTCCCTTTGTTCTATATCACGAAATTCCTCCATGGGTCACTGTTCACACATTTTTATATGCCCCCTAAGTGCAATTATGCATGTCTTTGACCCATTTTGGGTCAGATTGCTCACAGGTTTTACAAGATATTTGTGTTCAGCTATGCTGTCACAGTTAGAGAGTGCTTATGCTTTGCTAGTGATTCAGACAAGTCTAGATGCATGCTTCCATTTGGATTTAAGGCTACACAATACCAGTTATATCCTAACTAATAGATTTTTTTACTCACAGAATGCCACAATCCTGCCTTTTTACTGCATAGGATCTTAGAACAGGAATGAAGGTCAGTGACATACCTTTTATGTATTAAAAAACAGCCTGACGCTGAAATACTAGGACTACAATAAATCATCAAAGGTAAAGTAATACTTATTGAAGGACAGAGCCTTTGGAGATAGGTGTTTCAACATTTTTAAAGTTCAGATACCCAAGGTAAGTAAAACATTGAAAAGAGAACAGGAAATGCATTTGTGACAATTTTAAGGAGACCTTTCTTTAAATAGTAGTATTTTATCTTAGGTAAATTATTTTTCCTGCAACAAATAGTTCTGGATACATATTAGTTATTTTATTGGACTATGTAGTTGGCATTTAAACTCAGACTCTCTCCAAAATTTTGCTTGTGGGATAAGTCAGTGCATTTAGGGGGAAAAGATTTTATCACACAGTAAAATCTTCATAGGATCATGCCACTATTGAGTAATTCAGAGATCTCTAATCTCCTGCTCAAAAAATGATCAAGCGTAAAATTAGATAAGACAGCTCAGAATTTTTCAATTTAGGTCTTGGAAACCTCCAAAGCCAGAGTGCACAGTATTTTTGATCAACCTACTCTACTTCTCTGTGAATCTTATATTTCCATTAGACTATTTAAATTTCTTTTTTTTTCCCTGAACTTTATGTGAGGGGGAAAAAATGCTGCTATTGCAGGAATGTACTCATTTAGAAAGACTCTCTTCAGTTATACTCTGAGTATATCTGAAGAAAATAATAATTCTTATGAATACCACAGCTTGAAATTTTCACACTAAAGATTGTGTATACTTTGTTTTCTTTAAATTGAGTACCTATGATTTGTAGAGATCATATTTCTCTGCCTTCTCTTGCATATATGGTTATCTTTCTTAGATAATTTTACTATGCTATTTTTCTGTCTTATACCATAGAAAAATTATTTCAGAAGGTGGTTTTGCTGGTAGTGGAACAAGCTACTTACTCATTATGAAAAAAATTATCAAACTGACTGTGAATTCTTTAATAAAGCAGGCAGAAAGCAGCTGTTAAATCTCTGCTTTACATTACTGTTATGAGGATGTGAAATGAATGTGCCACATATATACTCATCCCTTTGGTTAATAAACGGTAATTTAAAAATACTCTCTTATAACTAATTGTGGTGTTTTAGCCTGTTGAATTAATACTAAAACACTTGCTTACAAATCTCAAATAGTGAACATTTTCATTCTGTAGTGCTGGCAGTAATGTCTATAGCAGTGAAGAGAAACTTTTACAAGCTCACTTGAAGTGCTTCCATGAATATATAGCTTTAATGTCATGTGTGCTTCTGGTTATCATATGCATTTGTTCATATCAAATTAGAAAGCATCCTATGAACCGCTAAATTTGAGGATTTTTGCCCAACAATTCTAAGGTAACCCTGTGACATAAGTTGCAATTAATGAATTGATGTCAACAATTTTCCTACAGAACATCCTTTACAAATACTGTAGCTCTGGTTACAGGTGTGAAAGACAGCTTAAGCATTCATGTTAAAGGAATTTCAGGTTTCAGCTGCACTGTTAGTCTCCTGTAAAATTAAGGCCTCTCTTACATCAAAATTTTGCTCTATGTCTCAGTTGCCAAATCACAGCATTGCTTGGGTTTGAAAAAACCTTTTGAGCTCATCTAGTCCAGTCCTGAAATTATTCTGTCTCTTTTGACATGTTTTGATGTATAGCCCCATGAACATGAACTGAGTTTCGGACCAAATATATACTACTATTCATTAAATAATTATTTGCCTTGTGCCTGGAGGACTTGGGCTCCCTGCCCAGGCTCTGATGCAGCTGCTGCCTTCCCATTGACAGGTTTAACCACTAGCAAAGTTGAGCACATGTCCCAGACACACACTAGGGACACTGACAAAGCTGGATACACAGGCAGACACAGACAAGTCTCAGTCTTCAACAGCAACCACACATAAAACTCACATCAGATACAAACCTGGACAGCCACATCCCTTCCTCCTTTTGACCTGGCAGAGGCAGGAGGTGTGACACAGCACACACACAACACTCTTCAGGTTCACAAGCAGACACACATATTCCCCAAGCACCCACAGAGATCCTCTGCTGCCTTAAACCCCTGACTGGATCCAGCCCCCTTTTATCAATCCCTCATTCCAGGCATTCTCTGGTTGGTGCAGCTGGATGCTCATTGCAAACATGAAGCACTCACACAGGCACCCCACAAAAATGGGTCCCCTTGAAAATCAGTACACACCCTCCACCCAAAAAATCCCCCACTCTAGACCTGAGGTCTGCCTGTCCATAAACACATGAGACTCAAAGTTTGACAGCAAATATACATCCATACCTGGTTTGGTGAAGATACAGACACTCGCTTCCAGCAGTCAGCACCAGACACATGGCCTCTGGCCATTCCATCCTGCTCCAGGGGCTGGTGCTGAGCCCCTTGGTTCCCCCAGTAGCCCCTTACCTGTCTCACTCCCCTTGGTTCCCCCAGTAGCTGGTTTTCAGACACAAACTGTTATTGTCTCAGTGGCTGGTGGTAAATTGTGCCTGCTGTCTCCAGCAGCTGGCGCTGACATCTCATGGGCTGCAGTAACTCACACCACAGTCCAAGGGCACCCAACCCACAGCTCTTTTTTAACTCAAGTAGCTGAACATCCAGTACTCTCACACCAGTCCCCTGAGTAGTTTCCAGTAAATCTTTGCAGAATCAAACATACACACAGGACAGTTTGACACACTTATGAGAATGTTTAATAAGACAGGACAAACTGCAGCAATAAGCATAAGAATTCAGCCAGGCAGGCATAACGGCTGTCACTGTTGTACATATGACCTGAAGTTTTCAATACCTTTTGCTGTCTATAGCAGCTCTTTGTTCCTCCTTTCTCTCTTCCCTACCCTTCCTTCCCATGAGCTTATACAATCCTACAGATTCCCTCATGCCTAGTTGTGTGACAGGGATTTCTCTCCAGTTTACCTATGGTCTCTTGACAGCCCATCAATCAGTGTGACTAGCAAGGTTTGTTTCTTGTCATTGTCTCCATGTTAGTTTGGTCACATTTATGTCTCTGTATGTTTAGAATTAGCCATTTTTTCGTCCTCCCAGTTATGAGGTTTCTGATCAGATAACCTTGCTGGAACAGAGATTCTCACACTCTCATATACTCTTGTCATTAACATCCTGAATACTGAATTTGATTTCCATATGTGCCTCACACACATTGTGTGAGGCAGTGACTTCACCAAGAGACCACAATGCCAGCAGTAGACAAACAGAACAGAATGGGGACAGGAATGGGTTTTATCAACAGTTCAAGGACTGACAGAAAAGATAATATAACATACAAAATCCAACCAGTAGCCTAAATCATGAAGCAAGCTTACAGTGAAGTGACTGATCTAAAGTCAAACCCAGTAGTCTATCCACAGAGTTTGAAACAAATCCAGTGATCATCTGGCAGATTATTATGGCTAAGAGGCAAGCATAATAACACAGCTTTAGCTCTGTTTCAGCCAGGTTAGTGGATAGAGCATACTAGCAACCAATATTCTTCCAGCATACTGCAGACAGTGAAGTACAACCCAGGACTGTGCTTAAATAGAGGTCTTGTGTTCATGGGTAGTGTGTTTGTGGGTGGGAAGCCCTAGGTGATGCTGATCAGGTTCCTTAGGTTTTATTAGTATACTCAGAGCCCTAGAAATATGGTTATTACCAGAGAGAATGACAAACATTGCTAAAATCAGGATAAACATCACCCTCTGTTTTACTATTATACACTAAACCAGTCAACAAACCACAGAATACAATCAGAATGTTCAGTCATGATTTTTTCATTGGTAAATTCATGCTGGCTGCTAAAAATCACCCTCTTGTTCTTCATGTGCTTGGAATAGCTTTAAAGAGGACTTTGCTCTATAATTTTCTCAGTGTCTGGAAGATAGGCTGTCAGGCCTATACATCCCTGAATCTTCCTTTATCTCTCCTTGAAGTCAGCATAGATATCCTTTATTCCCCTCCTTAATTATCATGACTTTTCACAAATGATAGAGAGCAACTTTCCAAGTATTTCAGACCATCTAAGTACATTACATGTGGCCTTAAGAACTTGTGCACATCCAGTTAATTTCAAGGACCCATAACTCAATCCTAAATGACCATGTTCTTCATTTCTCTAAACAGTGATATTGGGTACATAAACTTGATTTGTATACCACATCTAAAACTTTCAAAGCCACAGAACTGTTGAGGGGAAATTACACTGTCTGAAATGATCTACGGAAATCTAGGTTTTCTATGTTCTTTTTCAGACATTCCCTGTCTGCCTTATGGGTTAGCAATGAGTGATGAGAATTTGCTGTTCTTTGCTTCAGCACCTAAAATGTGGGTTAAATGATATATGGTTACCTAAGGCATTTTATAACTAGTTTCCTGTTATAATATCATCTCTGTAATGCAAACAATCTTTTGTGGCTTTCTAATAATTTTTGGTTTATGGGGTACTAATGAAAAAGCAATAGTCCACTTGGTAGAAGTGCTGAGTAAATGCACTTGGAATAGGTAGAATACCACACACAAAATGGTCTGAAAACACATCATAGCACTTTAAAATTGGGCAGCTGAATATAATGCTGTTGGCTTTGTCGTCACTCTTCATAACATCAGGGTAGTAATACCTCTTTCAGAGTGATGTAGTCACAATATATGCTACCAAATTAACAGAGTATTCCCATACTGTTGTAATAAAAGGAAAAGAGGATCTTTTATTACCTGTGAAATAAAAATTTTGAATTTAGAACAGCTCTAGATTAGCATAAGGTAAATAAAGCCTACAGCAATGCATTTAATACTGGAAGAACAAGAGAATTGAGGAGCTGCTTTTTAATGGAACATTATCCTTGTCATGAGTGTAATGGAAAACGTCCATGCAAGTAAAGGTGGTATAAGAATTGATACAAAAATGATGATCAGATTAAGGTTTCTGAAGCAAATCCCTTTTCCTAATTGTTTCATTCCTTGACTTTGAAATCTTAGTTGTGACTATTAAAACCAATGAATCTGTGCTTGCTAAGTTTTATGGTCACCACTAGTAGACAGCTTTATGGTTTCATTTTGTTCTAGTTTTGTCACCAGTGCCCCAACTAATAGAAGTAAATAATTTATCAAGAACTTTGCTTCTGGAAAGGATTCTGCATACTCTTATTTCCACCTACCTATTTCCCCTTCAATTAATTGCATGACCTTCTATTAAATATACAGACAAGTTGGCTCTCTTGATGTTTTCTAAGCAAAGCAATTGACTCTGCATTGATTTGAAATTTGTCTAATGTTTGTTGAAGTTCTAATGGGAATTTAATGTGTATAAAGAGGAGATCTCAAGGTAATTGCATGTAATTTGAAGGAGAAAGCTTGTAAAAACCCTGCTAATAATATATTTAATGTGAACACTTGTCAAGTTGACAGTACAAAGCTAGATGGAATTATTGAAGTTAAAAATGTTCAACTACCATCATTCCTTATTCAAAACATAAACAAGTTCTTTTTGTTTTAAGTATCTTTAGAGAGTGCTTATTTTTGCACATCATTTATTTACATCAATACTCAATTTGTTGGGTTTTTTCCCTGAAAAAACTTTATAAAACATGTTTCCTGAGATGGAAGAACAGCTTTTCGAAACTGATTTGCTAGTTTTTATGTCCCCATGGTAGCACAGAACTTATTTTAGACATAGAATTATGTGTATCATCACAGTTGCAGAGGACCCCAGTGTAAATCTTGTACAATTTACTTTGATGTTTTTTCAAAGAACAATACACTAAATTTTAGATCCTTTTAGTTTAAAGTTTAAAACGACAATTCAATTACCTTTTCACTCTATTTTATAATTATTCCATCATTCCAAAAAAGTAGTGGATGCTTCATGCATCCATATTTCTTACATACAGTGTTACCAGTAATCACCTGAAAATACGTGGAGAAAAAAATTTTGTCGACTGCTTTGTCATGTAGTGGGAATCTTAGACTTCAAGAACTTTATTAAACTGCAGTACTGAAAAAAAAAAGGCTCTTCTTTTGCTTCTGGAAGCTGAATTTCCTCTTGTAGTCAAATCTAGATGTAAATTTAAGTACCTATCAGCATCCAAAGAAATTCCCAGAATTTGTGATCTAAGTAGATGCATTGGTAGTTTCTTTAAAATTAAATTCCTTTGTGAAAAATTATCACAATTTAGTTAAAAAACCCTAAAACTCTTGATCCATTGAAACTACATGGATTTAACAGACTTGAAGAAAGATATATATTAAGGTGAGGTACCTTGCCTAAGGTAGTCCAGCAAACAATTCATAATCTCATATATGAGTAGTAGACCATTGTTCTCATCACTAAGAAACAATATTTTTCATAAATATATATTCAGTACTGTTCCTACAATAATGTTACAAATACACAGATTAATTTCTTTAATCTTCCTCTTTTCTTCCTCCCTTACAAAGAAATAAATCTCCTTTGCTACAGAAATCCATCTCATTTAATTAGCTTAGTATTTCTTAATGGCTTCTCAAATGAATAAAATTAGCAGCAATAATGGAATAACTAAATGGCATTAAAAGGGAAATGCCTGAGAAATTAAAAACATATGTAAAAGGTACAATGGAGACAGCTGTAATTAAAGACTTGTCATGCCTTCAGCTGCCATAGCAATGCTGAAATAAGAGGATTTACCTTAAAAAGGCTTCAAGCATTTGAAGATAGGGAAGGAAAAAAACCCTAAACCAACCCTTGGAATGTACACTGAACAGCTTAACTTAAATATGGAACCAAGGAGTTATAAGGAAATAAAGAGAGAGGGTAGAAAGTATAAGAAATTGAACATGGAAGAAAAAAAGAGAATTTCACAAGGGTGAGGGCATTATTGTTCATACCACGTTTACCTATCTGAATTTTTACCTAAAACCACTAGTTTAATTTTTTATTTTAATTAGCAAAACATGAACAGGAAGATTTCTTGTCTTTCAACACATATCTTATTATCAGAATAAGCACAGCATTGAAATGCCATATAAAATTATTTGGCCTTCTCTTTTGATTTATTTTTCAACACATTTAGAGTAAATCACTAGATTTTTTGGAATGGCACACAAACCATCACTAACATAGATATAGAAGAACAGATTGAATGATAATAAGATGATAACTTTCCCACTTCCACAAGACATGATTATGAATAGAAATTTTAAAAAAATAATCCAGAGAAATGAAATAAATTTATGAGTTGTATGTTGCTTCTTTGTTGTAAGCAAAATTTATTTGATTTTGTATATTTTCTTCTTCAATTAATAATCTCAAATACTTTGTTTACTTACGAAGAAAAAATCTTTATGATTTTTAGGAAAAAATATTGCATGAGTGTGTGGATGTGTGTTTTCAGACATACTTGGCATACTTGCATTCTGAAATATCAAAATGGATGTTTTTCTTCCAGTTCTCATGTTATTTCAAACTACCAAGCACAAATATCTCTAAATTGAGATAGAATGAATAAAGTAAGAGCTTGTATAGATAATAAATTAACAGACTGATAGCTGTATGGATACTCTGATGGGTAAATGATATCACATTGTTTTGCAGAAAGTGCTGCTTGGTTTGGGTAAACTTGTAGACACCAAGGTCAGAGTATAAGCACTGTAACCTAAAATTTTTAAACAATTACTTTGAAATAACTGATATAAAGATAGCCTACATTTTTATTTTCCTAGTGACTATAGCTGATAACAACTTTGGTAATAGAAGAATTTCTCATTACTTGGCATCCCTAGGGAACGACTGCATCATTTTATTAATTCTTATTAATTTTTTTCATCTGAAGATCTGAGAATGCTATGTAATAGAAGATAAGTCTCACTATTTGCTTCAAACTAAAAAAATAAACAAAATATAGGCTTTGCAGCAGTGTCCACTGGAACTTTGACCGGAATTCAAGTATGTCAACTCCCTTTTGATGCTCACCTGTCACAGGTTATTCAAATCATCTCTTGTTTCAGTCACCAGCATATGAATTAGATTAAATTTCCATTGTGTATAGAGTGAGTTTATATGTTCAAATGGGAGATTCAGTTGCCTAAGATCAGATGTTGAATATTATTTTCTGAATCACTTTAGGTTATTCGGTGTGATCATATGGAGCTGGCAGACACAGCAGAGGAGCCAGTTTGCCTATGATCTTCTGGAGGAGGAGTAAGAGGCCAGATGGAGTAAATTAGGACATCTAAAATGGCCTTAGGAAACATTGTTTAAAGAATGGACTCCTGCCGGAGCTAACTGAGTTCAGAAGTATAATATAGGTCAACTTACCAGCTCACAGTGATCATAGTGGGAGCTTCGGTATTTGATGTGTGCATGTATGAAGCCGAACTCTTCAAATAATAATTCCACCCAACGCCACTTGAAAAATCAACATTTATCACACTATCAGCTAAAAATCAACATTTATCACACTATCAGCTAAAACAAAATATGTTATTGTATTGTTCTTACTTTTTGAGCAGAATATTCCCCATTACTAGGATTCTCTATCTTCTGCAAAAGCATTTCAGACTGTATAAATGTCCCAATAATGACATTCCCACAAACTGTGTGCTAAATGTACACATTCTTGGTTATGTTTATGTGTTTATAGAAAACAAATACCTTGAAGAGAAATATTATTGTACACAATAGTCCAGCCTTCCAATGTACTTTTTACAATAAGTCTAAAATAACTTTGAAGAAGGAACCCAATTTATCCAGCTTCATAGATGAGAAATCCAAGTCATGCAAGGCATTGCTTCACTAGTCAAAGGGCCTGTTTCAATTAAAGTGAACTGAGCAATTACAGGGCAACAAAATATACAATGCTGATTATTTTTATGAATTACCACTCATGTTCATATTAATGTTGTTCAGGATTTCAGAAAGGTTTTGTAATGATGGTCCCAATATCTTGTTTTGGTTGTACTTTTTTCTCCATCAGCTCCAAGTTAGGTAGTTATTCTAAATTACAGTAACCATAGTGTATTTTCAATGGAAATCTGAAATTTATATGCACAGAAATATGAACAGAAAAAGAAAAATTAGGTAATTCTGAAATAATGTAAACTGTCCACTGTGAGTTTTTAAAATCATAGGCTCACAGATGTGTACTTGTGGTAAAGGACCTCAGGAGATTTTGAGTCCAGCCTTCTGCTCAAAGCAGGGTCAGCTCTGACGTAAGACCAAGAAGCTTTGTATTGTCCAGCCCAATACAAAGAACTTCCAGATCTTCAGAAGAAAAATGTTCTGTAAAAGCTATTAATGTTATTCAGTGCTCTCCTAAGAATGTCATTTACAGGATTTCAGCACTTATCAACATTTCTGGTGCCTGGATCTTGCCTATTATCCAACACCTTTGAAAGATGGTAGAAATCTGCCTCACAAGGAACTCTTACAGCTCTCTTAGCATTCTTTGATGCATTCCTTTGGGAGCTGGGAATTGTACAGGTCTAATTGTCGCAAGTAAATCATGACTCAATCCCCATCCACTACTGGTTGTTCTTCTTCTTGCTGGACCCTGCAGCTAATCACATAGGCCTTGGTGAAGAGTGAGTCAAAGCCCTACTGTGCCCACTGTCACTAAATACGTCCATCCCATTCTGCAGTGATCCTACATGTCCTTTGTTTAGACATTTAACATTAACAAAGTGATAAAATATATTCTTCATATCCTTGCTATCCCTTGCAAGTTTCAAATTCAACTGAGCTTTGGTTTTCTTAACATGATCCAGAAATTCTCAGGAAATTAATTTAAGCAGGAGAGATTTAGATCAGGACTCAAAGTTTGCCTAATTTTTAAATTACTTTCAGCTAAAAAAACATTGGGAACAACCAGCCTAGACCATTTGATTGAGGCTAACGGACATCTTACAAGCTTAATTGAATATGTAAGATTTACCAAATAGATGCCAAAGTTACACAGGTTATTAGCCTTTAATTAGTGATATTTTAGGTGCTTTTTTCTATAAACATAGTGAAGAGACAGCTTGCTTAATTTTCCCTTAAATTTGCTTTAAAAAAATGTCTCTCTTTTGAGTAGATAATAAGGATGGCCTAATGGAAAGCATATAATTTGTTGATTTTAAATCTCCATTACTCTACAATGGATAAAACATACAAAATAAAATTATAACCAATATGGAATTAATTACACAAAACCCAGGACTTAAAAGGGTAAGGATGGAAAATGGCCAGGGTGAAAAGGAGCAATGGAGACCCTTCTGTTGAGTCATAAGGTTTAGAGTGGGCACCCTTGTGAATTTAGCCTCAGACCTGATAAACAGCTTATGTTAGAAGGTGTTAGCAGGATTTAATCAATTGACTAATTTAAGATCTATAAAATGATTCAATAGAATTTACTGCAATTTTAACAGTGATTTAATTATAGATCCAAGAGTCCAATTTTTATGCTATACTTTCTATAGTATATTTAAATGTAATCGCACATGCTCTGAAAGATGTTCCACTGAAAGGGGGACTCTGCTTGCAGCCTGCTGCTGCTCAGGATGACCCGAAAAGCCTCACTGAGGTCAGTTGTTTGTAACGTGAGATGTTTGACTTGAGCCATCCAGCAACAGTGTTACCATTCCCCTCAAACTTCTGGCAGAGAATATTTCAAGTCTGTCACAGACAAACGACTATATCCATTCTTGTCCTTTGCCTCAGTGCAATTCCCACCTTACCCGTGCAGGAGTTCCTTAGGAAACCCACATTGGAGCAGGTTTACCGGCAGGACTTGCGACCCCATAAGGGACCAACACTGGACCAGTCTGTTGCTGAAGGAATTCACCCCATGGAATGGATCCATGCTGGGACAGTTCCTTAAGAACTACAGCCCATTGGAAACACTCATGTTACAGAATTTCATTGGCAATCTCTGCCATGGGATCGCCCCCATAATGGAGAAAGAGTGGCAGAGAAAAAACATGATGAATTGACTGCAAGCCCCAGTTCCCCTCTCCCCGGGCTGTTAGGGGAAGGAGGTAGAGAAAACTGTGAGTGAATTTAAGCCCAGGAAGATGGGAGGGGTGGAGGAAATTTTAACAATTGGTTTTAGTTTTTATTATCTATGCTGATTTGATTAGTACTAAATCAAATCAATTTCTCTAAGTCTGCTTTGCCTGTGACAATAATCAGATTGATCCATCCCTGTTGTTATCTCAACTCACAAATCACAAATTATTTTTCTTCTCCCCTTTCCGAATGAGGAGGGGAGTGATAGACCAGTGTCAGTTCCCACCTGGCATCCAGGCAGGATCAACCCACCGCATTTAGTGAAATATTCTCTCACCTCTACTCCTGAGAGAGTGGATCATTTCAACATTTCTTAGTCTGTTAAAGTTAGCCAGGTTCAAAAAGACTTCCCATTTTAATATCTGTTTCTAGTATTACCCATTTTGTCTGGAAGAACTCCCATCTAACAACTTTTAAAGTTGATTGGTATTTGTATGACTCCAGAGCTTGCTCAATGAGTCTCTTAAAAGGGTTTAAGATTCTTTTATGCATACTGAGCCAGATGCATAGGAGAAAACATCTACAAATTATTCCTCAAGAGATCAAAACAACAAAAAACTTTACTGGCAAATCAGGGAATTTTGGAAAAAAAGTTAAGCACTACATTCGATCAACATAAAGCATTTCACAAAGCACTAACATAACAGATTCCAGTCTATCCAACTTTAGGCAATTCAAACTTCAAGAGGAAGAAATTAGAAGAAGAAGAAAGAGAGAAGAAATAAAGAAAATAACAAAGATATCTATCACTCTTGTTTCAGCAGTGTTCCAGCTGATATAAAATGTGAGGGATGAAGAGTCAAGACAATGTTCTCACTTCATGCTCTGGTATTCCCTTTGAGTTTCCTGGCCCCTTCCCCAAGGTGAGAATTCTGGTCATTTGGCAACTCAGGAGTTGGGTTAACGGCTTTGGAGGTGAGGTGTGGAGAATTTCCTCCTACATGCCAGGGACTGGTGGCCACTACAGGGCTTGGATGCAGTCCCAGGATGGGGGGTGCTGTATGGAGCAGTGCATTGCCCCACCAGGGCAAGACTTGACCTGCCCTTTTCCCCACACATGACCCTAAAATGTCTCAACCCAGTGATCATTACAGTCTCTCACACTACTGTTTTTGCAATCAAATTTTTTGACTTGAATTGTGGGCAGTGGTCCATAGAGTGTCAAATTGCTGCTTCTATTCTAAAAGAGAGGGAGGAAAGGAGAGATATTTACAACTACAAGCAGGAGGAGAGCATGCCAGAGAACTGAGTGTCCTGCTCTTACTGTGAAGAGATAGGAGGGAGGGAACTGCTGCTTGTTGTTGTCCCAGATGGTATCTAATAAATTAAACAATCCATCTCCCTCAGCACAAGTAATCCTTGTTTTTCATAGATCCACCATATGCATCACCATTTGGTCAGTTCCAGTGATTTTCTGCCCAATTACTGCCTAGTTTGTCTTTACTGACACAGAATTTTGTACCTTCCAATGCCAAAACAGCAGAGGTGATTGTTGCCAGTGGAGGGCTAGTGATAAAACATCTCCTGCTTCCAGAGCTGCACATGGAGGATTTTATCTGTCCCGCATCTCACATTCTAATCTTCTGATACCTTTAATTTCTGCTTCAAATTCATTCTTAAGGTCCATGAGTTTGACTCTTAGCATTTTTTGTAATTTATCCTGGAATATTAATTAATAACTCAATGAAAATCTAGAATTAGTAGTCAATGCTTAGTTCAGTCTTACCCAGAATTTTAAAAAAGAGAAAAGATAGTAAGGAAAAGGAACCAAAAATAAACTATTAATTTTCTCTTCTTTTGAATTCCAAAAATTGAAAATTCTGTTAAGTTCTTGGAGCAGCATTGGTTGAGTTAATGTATGCTTTTTTCTTAGTAACATTTCTGTTACCTTTTTGGAAGATGAATTAAGCTTTGCATTTTATTTTTATTACTGGAACCATCCTGTTTTGCGAGATAAAATTAAGCTTTGCATTTTATTTTTATTACTGGAACCATCCTGTTTTGTGAGATAAGGTCACATCTTGAGAGGTGTGAGAGAAGGTTATGTCTTTTGTGCAGAAGTTTTGTCTTTTTTGAATCTTATGTCCCAAGTCCCAGTAAAGACAAGTGTCAAGGAGTGAATTAAAGCAGTGAGTCTCTGTTCACATTTCTTAGCTATTGACTAACTCTGGCTCAGTCTGGAACTGACTATCCATGCCTAAAAATATGGACCTTAAGTATATAACATTAAGCCAGTTCATATTATTTAGTTTTGTCCTCTCATACATGCAAACGCTGAAGAAGAACTGGTCTTCTAAGATCAAGTGTCTCTCACAAATCTTTCCTTGCCATGGACAGTCTTTGCTGGTAATAGATAGCTCAGTAATATGATAGAAGTCCTGCCATGATCTCTACAGCAAATATTAAAGGCTTGGACCAGAGGTCTGACTTACTCTAGACAGCTGCATCTAAGCTTTCTTACATTTTCTTAACATTAATGCTGAAGCAACAAGGTCACTTGCTTGTTTCATGTAAGAAATTTTATATTACTGTAGCATGAGGCAAGATGCCCTCTAAATTCTATCTTCACTTTTCTTAACACCTAAGATGACTAGATTTGTATAAATAGTTCACCAAATAGATCTCTGCGTTAGTTCAGATAGGTTCTATCATTTCTTCTCAAATGTAAGTTGACAAAAAGGTATTTCTAAAATGACATCATGAGTTAGTAGTCCACTTTGTGCATCCTAGAGTCATAGAGCCATTCAGGGAATGATCATCAAGAAGTCTATATTAAATATTTTTGTTGTAAATATATGTATGTAGGGGAATGTGAGATTCACTTCTCTAAATGTAAATACAGAAATACTCTGTCTAACAGAATTGGTTAACATGATTCCTAAACATACCATTACAAATAATTATGATAATTTGGAAAAAAGTTTGAAATTTAGTTATAGTTTAAATCTTGTTTACCTCTCTTCTAAATGTGGTGGGTTGAACTCATCTGGTTGCCAGGCGCCCAAAAAGCTGTTCTATTACTCCCCCTTCTCAGTTAGACAGGGGAGAGAAAATAAGGTGGAAAACAACTCACCAGTTGAGATATGCAGTTTACAAAAGTAAAAGTGAAAGGCTGAAAATGCACAAGCAGAGGAAAGAAATTTACTACTTCCCATTAGCCATCAATGTATGGCACTTCCTATGAAGCAGACTTCCACATCTGTATTGGTCATTCTGGAAGGCAAAGACTTTAATCAACAAATGCCCTGCTTCTTCCTACTTTTCTTAGCCTTTACATCTGAACCAACATCATATCGTAGAGAGTATCCCTTTGGCCCATTTGGGTCAACTGTCCTAGTTGTGTCCACTCCAAAAACCTGCCCACCCCTCTATATGGAAGGGGGACACAATGCTGGGGAGACAGCACTGATGCTCAGCAGAAGCCATTGGTGTTGCTGCCAACACCTTTCCAGCAACCAATCCAAAGAACAGCGCTAGGAGGGCTGCTCTGGTGAAAAATAACTCCATCTCAGCCACATTCAATATGCTTGCCTTCTCTTTGCCTCAAAACCAGTACATAGATAGGTACAGCCAGCAAATAAAAAGAAGAGACGTTTTTATTCTTGTTCATGTATCAGAATCTTAGTGTATGTTTTTGTCTCTTCTTGGTAAGGGAGTCATCATTTTGCTTATTCCATAGACAAAAAGAGAAAGAATATTGTAAATTCTGTGACATTAATTTGTAGCACAAGTGAAATCATGTCTGGTTTTCAAAGGCTTTTCAGAACAAATTAATGGCAAGAAATAAAACACTGAACAAAAGGCTATTAAACACTGAAGGAGCTGTGCTAGATTAAAGACTATCTATGGCACAGTGTGAAATGTTGTTTGTAGTCTTAATTTGGTTTGGTTTGGTTGGATCTTTTAGAATTCCTTTGAATCCCTTCTCAGAGTGGCCAGAGGTTCAAACAGGGCTAAAAGTGCATCCTGTATTGAGTCTCAACAACAGCATGTAACAAGTCACTAAAGCAGAGTGAATTGAAAACTGCCCAGTGGAAAGGACTTGGGGATGCTGGTTGACAGTGTCTGAACACGAGCCAGTGTGTGCTCAGGTGGCCAAGAAGGACAGTAACATCCTGGCCTGTAACAGCAGTAGTGTGGCCAGCAGGACCACGGCAGTGATGGTCCCCTGTTCCCAGCACTAGCAAGGCTACACCTCGAATGCTGTGTCCAGTTCTGGACCCCTCACCACAAGAAAGATATTGAGGTGCTGGAGCAAGTCCAGAAAAGGGCAACAGAGCTGTGACGGGACTTGGGCACAAGTCTTGTGAGGACAGCTGAGGAAGCTGGGGTTGTTTAATCTGGAGAAAAGGAGGCTGAGAAGAGATTTTATCACTCTACAACTACCTGAAAGGAGATTGTAGCAAGGTGGGGTTTTGTTTCTTCTTACAGGACAATAAGAAATGGCCTCAAGCTGAGCTACAGAATCACAGAATATTCTGAGATGGAAAAACTGCACTAAAGGTTTAAATTAGATATTAGGAAAAATTTCTTCACTGAAAGGATTGTCCAATACTGGAACAGGCTGCCCTGGGAATGAAGTCACCATTCCTAGAGGTATTTAAAGATGTGTAAAAGAGACATGATTTAGTGGTGGACTTGGCAATGCTGTGTTAACAGTTGACTTCAATGATCTTAGAGGTCTTTTCAAACCTAAATGATTCTATGACCCTATGAAAGTATTTTATATTAGAAGTATGAGTTCTTTAAACTTTGTCCTCCCCAGCAGATTGGTTTTATAAATGTAATTTTAATACCAGCATATTCTCCAGGCCACAGTGATAAAAGTTTTCAGCTTCAATTTCTTAATGCCAAACAAAATTGTGTTTTCATCAGGTATCAATACATTTTAGGGCCAATATTTGAGTACTTCTAATGGATTTAGTGTTATCACATTGTGCAGTGAGAGACCATTATCAAAAATAACTGTTTTCCAGGCTTTCCTGAAAACACTAAAGAGAATGTTTTACATGATCACAGTTCAGATGAATAAACGTGTTATGTTACTGAAGAATGAAGAAAAAAAAAGGAGGGAAAAAAAAAACAGGAGAAGTGTGGGAATCCATACATTTAGAGGGTTTTAGGAAGATGGCAAGAGACAGGCCTCACAGATACAGCGGAACTGTGAACAGTGCTGCAGCATCAGAAAAAATATGTAAGCAGTAAAGAAGATATGGGAATAGAACAATAGAGCTATGTATTAGTGCTTGTCAGAATGACTTACTAAGTTGCAAAAAGTTTCTTTAGCAAGGTTAAGTTAATGAATAGGGCTATGTGCATTGTCTTTCATAAACGGGCATTGTATTAGAAAATAAGCAAGTATTGTTTTAACCAAAAGCTACATGTGCTTATGATGATTGGATAGAATCATATGTCAATATGCTTTTGCTTTGTGTAATTGGCTAAGATGGGTATTTGGTATACTGTAACATTAAGTTTCTTTGGATTGCTGCCTGGACAGTGAGCTGCTCGCATCTCTACATGTATTAAATTATGTAATGAGGCTGATGCTGAGGAATAAACAGCTCTAGACGCTTTCCTAGCAGACCCCGTCCCGTTCGTGTCTGTATATAAACTGCCGGCGTACAGAGAAGGAAAAATTAAAGGAAATCATTTGGAATTAGATTCAACACAAGTCATTTCTGGATCACAAGTTGGTAGAGGTAGTCAGGAATGGAACAAACCAGTATTCAGAAAAACTGTTTAGGGCTACCATTTTAACATTATAAATATAGGCAAAATAATATTAAACACTATGAATATGATTTTTCAATACTTGAAAGCTACTGGACTAGCTTTAAAAATGGAATTTGGAAGGATCACTTTAGATCCTTTAAACTCCTCACAGAGTAGATAGAGTTGTGGCTATGGAATGGCTTAAAGAAAAACAACTAGTTGAAGACTTGAAGATGTTTTGGTACCATGGATTGATACTTTTGAGCTTCTACATGCTCTTAAAGTAAAGTTACCTAGCAGATTTAGTTGTTCAAATTCTTGTTGTAGCCTTAGATATTTAAGTATTTAACTTTGAATACAGACTAATTTTTCAGAAATATGGGGTCAGATGTCTGGAGATTCTCAGACCGCAGCTGAAGGGCCCATTAATTTTATATTTCAAGAGGTGGTCCTCATCCATACTGAAAAAATGTATTAAAAGGAGGCAGGCTTCATGTGCCTTGCTGAAACACAAATACCAATAAGTAAAAAATACAGAATTTTAGAATCTGAAAAGGCAAGTCCTAAGCAAGTACATCAATGTGTAACTTGTTTTGGGTTTTTTTTAATATCCACTCGCAGATCCCATGTTGAAATACAGAAACAGTTCAAGATTCAGAAACTCACATTATTTATTGTGATTAGAGTTCTATCCAGTAGAATAAGACTGCATCTTTTTACAAAATTTATACTCTATGCCTGATTTTGTTTTGGGTTGGCTGTGACAGACCAAAGAGGAGATGGTGGTGTTAATAGAAGATATAAGGGTTATGTAGCTCTGGGGTACACAGGAGCCATCTGGCTTTTCAGGAATGTACTGTGTCTTTCTGGGAAAGGTTTGTTTAGATTAGCTAAGAACAAAATGACAATTGTTAAAACTACTAGAGCACTGAAAATAGTGTTGCTTTTATTAGAAACACTCTTCTTTCCTAGTACATAGGACTCTCAATATACTTTTAACTAAGAGGAGTTTAAAATCCAATTATTCTCTTTAAGGGAAGTTCTGTAATTTTAGTCTGCATTTCTGTTTTTCTCTTTTAATTCAATACAACTATAGCCAACTAGATATAAATAAAGCCAATCTAGAAAATTGGATTATTCAACTATTTGAGATTTAGGTATTGTTTTCTCAGTTTCCCATAGCATTGAGCAAGAGGTTGAAATTTAAGCAGACAAAATAGAAAAATTGCTAAGTATGTCTGGTGTTTTTTTCTTAAAATTCTTCTATGGAAATGTTTATGGTGATCCTTCATTGTTTACTTTTAGAACCTGTAAGATAAGTCCTGGACTGATTCACACGGCTTCAGGAAAGTAGTCTAGAGAACCTGATAAGGAAATACTATGGTAAAATATCAGTGTTTAAAGGTATCAAAATTATATCAAAATTATATCAAAAGGATTCAGAGAAGGAAGATAATATTATTGTTTTCAGAAGTTACTATCTGTTTTGCAACATCATTATGCAAGTGCGATTAATAATACACTTTGAAGGAGTGAAGCACTGGTTCTGACACCTGTCAAGTGATTTTCAACAGCTAATTATAAAACATAATGATGCAAATGAGTATCAATTGTGCCACTTATTTTTTTTTTGTGAAAGATACTTTCTCTTTTCAAAGCTATGAAAATATTAGAGCATTACTATATCATCGAATGTGTAACACTTTACATCGTTGTGTAAAATATAGAGTTATAATTTTTATTTTAATAATGTCTAATATAATTTTGTTTTTCACAAGTTGCATGGTAATTTACATTAATAAAAATAAGGGCAGGTATGGCTTTTATGTGTTCTTTTGCTCTGCATGTATTTAATAAAAAAGTTTCAAACCATTATTTTATGCAACAGTTCAATATGTTGGAATAAAAATTGTCCTATTTTAAGCTAATTATTTTTATGAATGATGATAACAGCTCTGGTGTTTCAAGGCAGAAGGTTCAGGACATACAGGAAAAGGAATACTTTTCATACAATCATAAAACATGTTGAAATCTATACTTCTGGTGAAGGTGAGAATTGCAAGTTGAAATAATTCTTTCAAAGTCTTGACATTTGTCTGCAAGTTCTTGCATTTCACGCATCATTTCCTACTGTCAGGAATAACTACAGGTGGTGCCATTAAAAGAACACTAAGATTGGTCATTATGGTAGATAGATTCCTTAACCTGGAAAGTCTGTGAACTCCCTGTCATAAGGAGGTGAAATGGGATTGCATTTCCAGGCTGAACAACCCCAACTTGCTCAGCTTGACTTCATAGGAGGGGTATTCCAGCCCTCTGATCATTTTCATGGCCCTTCTCTGGACCTGCACTAACAGATTGATGTCTTGTTCTGAGAGCCACTGAGATGGATGTAGTGCTCCAGGTGGGATTTTACAAAACCAGAGGTGAAGGAGGTGATCCTTAACATCGCTTAAGCACTGTTGAGGCCACACCTGGAGTCCTATGTCTGGGTTTTGCTACTCAGTACAAGAGACATGAAAAAAAAAAGGGCCCCGAAGTGCATTAAGGAAGTAAAGCACCTCTCATGTAAGAAAAGACTGAAAGAGCTGAGAGTGTTACCCTGGAATACAGTTTAGATCTGCTCAGAACAGGGGCAGTTCATTCTTACAGCTGCAAAAGAGAACACAGAGCACCAAAAGGACCACTTCTCTTGATATGAACTCTGCCCAAATGAACCCAGGAGGAATCTCATCAATATCTATAACACCTGAAGGGAGAGTGTGAGAAGATGCAGCCAGAGTTTTTTTTGTGATGTCCAGTGATAGGAGTAGAGACAATAGGCAAGAGCTGGAACTCAAGAGGTTCTCTCTGAACACCAGGAAGCACTTGTTTTACTGATGGTGACTGGCGTTTGGCACAGGTTGTACAGAGAGGTTACAGAGAGACTGTATAGTTTTCCTCGTTGGAGATACTCAAAAGCTGTCTGGACCCAATGCTCAGCATCTTGTGCTACGTGACTCTGCTTGACCAGGGGTGCTGGATTAGATATCCTCTTGAGGTGCCTTCCAACCTCAAGTATTGATTCCATGATTGTCAGAGCTTGAATGATCTAATGATCATAAATTGTGACTTCAAGGATTCAAATGGCGTATAAGAATGACTTTTCCACCAGGAGGACACTGCAACAAGCTGTCATATATTGAGGTTGTGGATTTTCTGTTCATAGAGGTTTTCAAGACCAGACTGGACACAGGACTAGGAAACCTAGAATCATAGAATTGTTAAGGTCATTGAGTCCAACCTTTGACTGATCACTGCCTTGTCAACTAGAGCAGAGCTCTAAGTGCTAAGTCCAGTCATTTCTTGAACACTTCCAGGAACAGGGAACCTACTACCTCCCTGGGCAGCCCATTTCAATATTTGACAAACCTTTATGTGAAGAAATTCTTCCTGAAACCTACTCATATACCTGAAATGTCAAAAATTCAGATTTGAACCCTGTTCCTTGAAGACTCCATCTCCTATGGTAGTCTCTTAAAGGAAGGGAATTACCTCTCTTGGGCATCAGGGAGTTCCATTCACAGGGGGGATCTGACACCCTTTTATTTGAACTATTGTCCCTAAACATTGTGATGGCTTCAATGAAACTCTTGTGTTGTACATACACTTTCTGTCATGATTACACAGTAGGGTATTACAGTAATAAGTAATGAAAACGGTCCCAAAAATTTTAGGGAAAATAATTAAGAAAGATTCTACAAAATTACCTCGACAAACTTACCTGGCATGGGAATTATCTTAGTATCTAAAGGCATTATGGAAGGTCTGGGTCCCATCAAAAATTATCTGTGCATTTAGGTTTATATATAACCTTATTTAGGTTTATATTTAACAAAATATAACTGCTCAACTTCCCTAAGAACAAATATACACGTAGATATTATTTGAGTAAGCTGGAAACATAGTAAATTTAACAGGTTTTCTGTTTGGCCGATTAAACCTATTCAATGTCAGATTTTTTTTTTTACCCTGGTGGTTAGGGCCTGTCATGGGAAAAGGCAAAATGTCAAAATTAATTAGGCCCAAGATATTGTTGTAGTTTGTCATAGTTATGTCAATATAACTATATAATTGATATATTTGATATATTTGATAACAATATAATTGTTTCAAAGAGATAATTATATACATACATCAAAATACTTCTTGTTTTTGTGCAACTAATGGGCATTCCATAAACCAGACATAATGTTCCACAATTTAATCTGGAAAGTCATTAATAATGAAAAATCTCCAGAACATGTTACCCTAAAGGAGCTCCTATGTATCAAATAATCAGGGAACAGAGTGTGTACTTATTAGCTTTTATGTATAAATTCTGTATGTATAGCCACACAGAGACATAAAGCACTCAAGGAGAGAACAAAAAGTAAAGTAACAAAAAAAGGAGGGAGAGCAGGGCAGGCTGAAAACTTTTATTTCTTTTTAAAGTGAATATTTTTTAAAAATTCCAGGGGCAAAATGACTCCAAGTAGGGATATGCAAAAGGTTAAAAAAATACTTTAATAATAAACAAGAGGCAAGTGGCCATGTCAGTCTGATTGCTTCTGGGTTTTGTCAGCAGATTCAAGATGTGCTGCTACCATTTCAAAGAGTCTTTTTTCTCATACTGAGAAGCAGCTGTGAGAAGCAAAATGAGAGGAGAAACAAAGTTTCACTGAAAAAGAAATAAGCAAATCCAATAATTTTATGTTTTACATTTTCTTCTGTTTAAAAAAATAAGTTTGTATGTCTTGATGTTGCTCCGTGTTGTTGATGATAGCTCCGTGGACGCCATTGTTTAATGTGCTTAACATCAATTCAATAAAAATATTTTAGGTCTTCAGGAACTCCTGCAGGAATTACTGTTTTCTTACTTACCAACTGTTGTTCTGTGATGTATTCAGTTTCCTTGGAATGATTATGGGAAAAGATTTTTGTCAATAACCTTGGTGGACTGAAATTTTATTCCTGGATTAATATTAAGCATCTAAATTGCACTAAAATTATTTTTACACATTCTTCTGAAAGAAACACAATATTTTGACACATAATTCCGGTCTGCACCCTACCATTGTAACTGAAGAGATTAGGGATTATCCTTACTGTAAATTGAAAAGCAATGTGTGTGTCTTCTACAGTAGAGTGAAATTAATGCAAAAAGGCTGCTGAAATGAGCAGCCACCACTGGCTTCAGAAATTCATAGGTAAGGTAGAGAAAAGAACATGATGATCATAGCAGTAATTTAGTAGAAAATAATGTTTTGGAATCATCGGTTTGGAAATGTAGTTTAAAACAAGCTAAAAGCATCAGGTTTTGTTTTGGATTTTTTTCTTTTACGGATATTTTGTTTAGAAAAACTATCAGAATAGGTCTTTATTACTATAATATTGGAAATGTTAAGTCCTTGCTCTCTCAAGAATGTTCTCTGAAAATAACAATAGAAACTGTAAAACAATGAGGCTTTTAAAATTTTAGAAGTGGCAGAATACATGAGCAAAACTATCAATCCTTTTCCAAACTACAGATTTCAGAAAATCACAGAACCATCAAGGTTGAAAGAGACCTTCAAGATCAAGCTGTCAACCTGCTACCATCATAATCACTCCTAAACCATCTCTGTAATATTTCCGAAGTCTGTGACTCCACAATTTCCATGGCAAACATATTCCAATGCCTAACCACTATTTCAGTAGCAACTGCTTCTGTAGTTTAAAGTATAATTAAATGCAAAGAAATCCCTTTAAAATACTTATAAGAATGTTATAAATTAAGTGTTCACTTTGAAGTCCTGTTGAATAAATAAAACTTTTATTTTTTTTTAACATACATGGTCTGTAGATTAACTGCCAGATTTTAGGTAATACTTGAAAACTTGTATTTTATAGAGTCACTAGAAAAATAATCTGTGGGCTAAAACAATGTAAAGGAAACTGGAATTTATTTAATGAGGTATATTAACTTGAAATGACAAGCTATCATTACATAAAGACAAACTGTGATTACAAAATAAAAATAGTATAGTATTGAAATGAATGCACCAAGGCCTGGTCAGTGACTGGGAAATGAAAGAGAGATTGCATAAATCAAAAGACAGCCATATTGTAAAGGATCAGTAAGAAGAAATACATCAAATAAGTAATACTATATCTATAAAGCTAGAAAGTTTCATTCATGTATATTAGTAAAAAAATGTTAACAAAGATACCTTTGGCATATAGGTAAACAGACAAGTGTACAGATACAATGCAGAAGAGGAACAGAAAAATGTAATAGATATGGAAATATCTTCAATAGCTTGTTACACTTTTTTGTTTCAGCCATCACTGAAAAAAATACTAATTTTAATCACATACTGCACAGCATACAAATAATTTTGACAGGGAGATAAGAATATGGGCCTGAAGGAAGAAAAAATAAGCAAAAAAAGTTTTATGTTATCTCAAGTACAACAAAGCATAAGGAAATTACCCTAAAGCAACAGAACTAGTCAAAAGGATATTTCAAGTAGTGCTTGTTACTTTATAGAATTTATAGAAAAAGAATATGCATGCCCTAAGAACTAAAGATAATAAAGTCTAGAGGAATTATATATCTGTCAGCCTAATTTTTATCTGGAAAATGGCTTATCAATATAATTTAAAAAATCAGCTTTAAAGTAAGAGGAATAGGAAAAAAGGATCGCTTTGTCAAAAATGTGAAAAAAGCCCATCTTCATTCCTTATCAGCCTAACTACTCTAATCCATAGAGGGAGCAACATATGTAATATAGCTTTTTATTTTCAATAGTTGTCACTGTCACACATTATCACATAACAAAACTTAGGAAATATGGTTCAAATATAATGACAATGTCACAATTCACAAGGGTTTGTGGGGAGGAGGAGAATTGACACTCTACATATGCATCAGCGATCACAGTCAAACCATAAAAGCATATTTTTTAGGCATTGTGTGAGGGTAGGTCCTTACTATGTGGATTAATTAATTTCAGATCTTATTTCAGTCTATATAATTCAGTAACCCTTGTATTTCAGATATTTTCCTAAAGGAAAATAGGATTTTTTTCCCTTAAGAAAATTTTCCTAAAGGAAAAGGACATTAATTAATCTTCTTCCTGACTCTTGGATTTGTTTATGTAATTTCTAAAAATATTTCCTAATGCAATTTACTTACTTCCTCTTTGCTTTCTCATCCATAAACATGATATTGCATCCAAGTTCTACTCAATATGGTGTGTTTTATTAGGGATGCTTGAGATTTCATTTGTTTTTTCTTTTTTAACCCCGAAATAGGTTCAGTCCATCTGCCAAGGTTGTGTTTCTGTAGTAATCAGTAATTAATCATCAGTGATTTGGGATTATAGCCTTGGACCTTGTCTACTCTTCCATGATTGCGCTTTCAAGGCTATCTCTGTCAGCTTCTGCTTGCTGTTTCAGAAGTCCCTGATGTGATCCCATATTTCTTCAGTAGCTTTTAAACTGTGGTTTTGTTTACACAACCCAGCCACCTGTGAGTATGGCTGTAAGGCCACTGAAAAGTCCATTATAAAAAATGTTAGAGCTATCAGAAGACACACATGCATTTAAGTATTATGTTTTGCTAATTACTATACAACCAGTGTCTCATTATCAGAATTAGTTTTTTGATTTTCCTCAAAACAGGTCCTTGAACACTTCAAATTTTATTATAGTTGCAAAACTTCCTCATCTAACTTCTTTCATTTTAAAAACAAAAGGCCATTACTTTTTGCATTTTTGCACAGGAAAATTTAAAAGACAGGATGCTTTCACTCTTCCGGATTTTTTTATTTCTCAGATTTGCTACCATCTAACAGTATAATTCATCACAAGCTATTTATAGCTAATTTAAACTCTTTATTGAACCTTTCATAATTTATTTCAGTGTGTTTAACTTGCACCATACTGAAATTAAATGTGTTTTTTATAAGTCATGGGGAATATTTTCATTGTTTTATTTGGTTTGTTGTTGTTGTTTGTTTTGATTTTTTAATAATATCATAAGATTTCTGAAGCCTTATTATAATTATTTTTGGTAGTTCATCTCTTCCTGTGAGTATCAGCACTACTAAAGAAGAAAAAGTATTTCATACGTTTCTTAAGATGAGTTTTTTTCTGACTTTGAATATGGCACAATGTGTCCTCATTGCCTATCCTGAAAGAGTATCGGTGGAAAGGGAAAGTACACATATTCTTAGAGTGTTTCACATTGCTAAATTAGTTTCTGTTATGGCCACATTATCCACCCACACTATGGTTCATAGCCAGAAAATAATTCCAGAAGAGAGGGAAAAAACCCTAAATCACTTTTTTTTTTTTTTTTTTTTTTTTTTTTTTCAGATGTGGCTTGTTTTAAACTTTATCTGTGCTTGAAAAAAAAAACCATTCTGGTGGACTAAACTTCTATGTTTTGTTTTCTGTTGAAAAGAAGAATAGAATTGTAATGGGGGTTTTGCCTAAATTTCCCATGAAAAGACTCTGTGATTACACTTAGAGATTCATTTTGAGGTCCTCAGCCTGGAGAGGGTGGACCTAGCCAAAAGTAAAACAAACCAGCAAACTATTTTTAACTTTCTACATTAAATTCCTAATTTTGGCCTTGTAACATCAGAAATTACTTTCTCACTGGTTACTAGTTCTTTGTATTCCTAATTTAGATATTAGTAAATCAGTATTTTCAGTGACGAAAACTGAAAACTTTTGAATGCCCCATCAGGTGTTTAAGATAATATTTTGTTTTCCATGCAATAAGTGAAATGTTCAATGTTTCTGTATGATTTAATGTATAGTAAACCACTATTAGAAAAATAAGAAACCAGCAGGATGTTTAAAACAGGCTCTTCACATGCAGCTTTGTATTTTTGGTTTCTACCTGGAGTTGAAAACAACAAACCGCCTCTTGATGAAAAGAGACTTAGCAACAGAGATAAAAAACATATTTCTGTAGAACTGTAGCTCAGCAAAAGTTAGGACACCTAAGATCTCTCTAGGGAAAATGAAACAAAATATATATTCTCAAAATCTATCTACCAGCAGACAGGCCAGGAAGTATTTTTTTGAAACTGGGTCACTGTTAAGTAAAGAACACATCTGAGTTCAGAAGACACTACTGAGAGAAATGTGAGTTTTCCAATGAGTTCAAATAAGAATATTTAGACTTGGGGTGTCAATTTTTTGCAGTTTATGTTTTACATTTTTTTGGACTGAAGAAAAACTCAACAAAAAATTACCCAAACCAAAGAAGCGAATAGAATTAAATCTGTTTTGTCATCTAAATGTCCTAATGACAAATTAAGAACAGTAGAATTTAGACACCTAAATTCCAGTGTTCCTGTAAATGATACTCCTAAGAGTCTATCAGAATTTTTAGACCTTGGTAGGGAATTTTGCTTGTCCATCTCTATTCATGCATATATAAGTCAACACAGTAGAGTGCCATGATAAATTCAGAGAGCCATCTCTGAAAGTTCACAGGTCAGGGAAGCCAGTCCAATATATTCCCTTTATCAAGTCTTCTCATCCTAGAAATGTAATTATATATTTATTGTAAACCCATCTAGATCAGAATACAAGAAAATGTCATGCAGGAAATGTATAGGTTGAAATCCTAGTAGATTCTGAAATTACTGACAGTAGGTGACTGCAAAATATTTCTCTCTCATGCAGCTAAAAAAAACCTAATGATTTTTTTTTTTTCATATCATTTACCTATTGAGAATGATATTGATTAAGTTGTATCAAGAGTGGTACTGAGAAGAAGAAATACCTAAAACCTTCTAAAGAAAATAGAAGAGTCATGGAGAAAAGAATTACTTACAAACTGTCATTTTCCAGTTTTAAGTCAGGTTTAGGTGATTTGCTCAGTCTCAGGTAATGAACTCAAGCTAAATTCCACTTCACCAGCAGTGGGGCATAACACTGCCAACACATAAATCTTATCTAATCAATTTCTTCAGATTCATTAACTGTACACAGAAAATTTATGGTTCTTACTTTCTTTACAGCTGCTGAACTACTATCTCCTAGCTAAATTATAATGGATTTATTATTAAGGAAGGCAAGTTACTTTTCCTGGGGATAGCAATGCTTAAACAACTAGAACTTAATGCAGGATGTTTATCTGAAACTACCTCATGTCAGAAATGCTGCAAAGTTTTCGAATATAACAGATAAATATTTTTTTTAATAATTAGATGTCTGTATTCCTGGTTAGGCAACAACATCATTAACCTTTGAATTAGGTCTTTGAAGGCAAGTAATTTGAAGGTAAACTATGATGTTCAATGTTGACACAATTTTGTGTCACACAATTTCAACATGCATACATTCTGAGTTTCTAAGTCAAAACCATGTAACTTTTAGCATAAATTTAGCAGCGGAAGATAAATATATTGTAGATATGTCTGAGGTTTGTGTTAACATGTAAATAAATTCTTTCTTTACTTTTGCCTAGCTGAGAATTAAAGCAAATTCAGATTAATTTCAAAACCGAGGGGACCTAATGACAAAGGCAATCTGGTAGCTGGCTTTTGAGTTCTGAGTAACATCACTTCCTTTTAATTCACTGTAAATCAGAAATATTATCAAATCTTAAAGGCAACAGAGAATTTGTCACAGATATCTATATGATCCAACTAGTTATTAAGCTTACCTGATTTCAAACAACTTAGATTTAATTTCTCTCAAGATACAATACAAATGGAAGATCCATGATTTTCTAAAGAATGTCAATATGTGTTGCTTATGAACATTCTTCCTACAATGATAATTAAAACCCCAGACACTTACTTTCTCTAGAATGTTTTATATTGAGAGCACATAATTTAGTCCTTCTTTTTATAAAAGAACCTCTGATATTAAAAGACAATAAAAATGTCAACAAAAATGCATACTATTTTATCTGAATTGTATTAAACCCAGACAAAAAGTCATTATTTTAGGCATAAAAATGTCCCATATTGTGTAATTCTTAAGGATTTTCATGTTATTCAAGCACTTTAAAAAAGCAGTACCTTTGAATAAAGGATCCTGCTTTTGAAATATAAGCTTTTTGAGTTTAAAGATCATAAATTCCTATCTCCCTGAAGCTTCCCACTCTTCTTTGTACTCAGATGAAAACAATTGCAAAGGTAGACCAAAGTATTTCCACTGAGTGTAAATAGATATTTTACCACCTAACTGATTTTCCATCTTTTTTTTTCTTTTTTTTTTTCTTTTTTCCCCCCGGTCAGTCTTAAAAATTAATGCCTAGACAAATATGCTGTGGAAATATTGCACTGCCTAAGACAGGAAAAAAATTCTTTTGAATAGATGAGAATATTTTTAAAACATTTCATTCAATAAAGAATCTTTTGCTGTTATATGTTGTATTTAGGAAGATGCATGAAATTAGTAGCGGTAAAAGGTCAAATATTCCGACTCCAGGAAGTTGCCCTGCTGGAAGTAGTACAAATCTCCAATTGAAGTGAATTGGTTGCTACGACAATAAAAGCTGGCAAATATTAATTACAAATTCAGAGTACATATATAGTACATTGCCACTAGCACTTGACAGAACCTATTTGCATATCCAGTTTTCAAACCTTAAAAGTAAGCAACAATGTCTATGAAGAATTATTACTTTTCCTTGAGACAACGGAAATAAATTTTTGTCAAAGGTTTAGTCTATGGGGAAAGTAAGACAGGGAATGAGGAATTGATCTGTGTAATAATATTCTTTAGTAAATTAATAGATTTTTTCCTTTGTCAGAATGCTGTGGTCCAACTCTCCTTGCCTGGCTTCATACAATAGGGAATTTGCACCCATAGGCAGGAAAAACACAGTCATAATTATTGAATTATTCCAGCTTTAGAAGGGTTTCAAAGATTTATTTTTACCAGAAATAATCAGTTTTCAGAATAGGTGTTATGAGAGCTATGTACAGTATCTGCTGTCAAAGGACCTGTCTACTTAAAATCGCCCCCACCCACTCAAAAGAGATGATGCATAATTTTGCAAAAATAATAATGTTTTATTATTTATGTGAATATTTTTCAGTACTAGGCAATCAGTATATTACTGGTATAATGCTAAAAATACATAATTCAAATTCTCTTAGCAAATTTTCATCAATTCCCATAGAAGCTGTTTTCCTTTTCTGTGTTTGTAGCTATGAAAAAAACAGGAACAGTGAATAACAAAAGGAATAGTTTGGCCATTGCCATTTTTCCATGCAATTTATGAAGTGGTGAGCATGATTTTAAACAAGATCAATGTGCTTCTGAAGATTTAAAGACCAGCAGGATTCTCATCCCCATCACCAGACACAGCAGGGACAGGGCGGGTGTCTCTGAGAGGGCCAGAGCAGCTTTGGCTGATTGTAACTTGTTCTTCCCTCCTGCTCCCTTCCCACTCAGGGACTTCCTAAAGGCAGGCCATGGAGGCAGAGAATGCACACTGGGATCTCCAAGCATGACCCTCAGCATAATGAGAAAGTAAGGCACAATGCCAGGATCAGACTCATGTTCCTCCAAGAAAAAATACAAGAAATCTGTCACAAACTTCACCTCTCTCCAGGTAGGAGGAACTGTGTTACTGCAGTTTACTGCAATGCTCAAAACCAGAAATTTTTGTAACTGGAGTAATTACACTAGTTAAACTAGTATAACTGGACTAGTATACTAGTTAAAGCACAGACTGGACTGGAAGTTGCAGACTGACAGCTTCACCTGAATAGGTATGCTTCATTCTTTTCCTTTGGCAAGATTTTCAGTGTAACAAACAAATCCAATGGCATTGATGGTTTGGGAATAGAAGACTAGAGCACTAGTGAAAGATTGTATTTCACTATAGCAATTTCTCTTTCTCTATAGATACCTCCAAAGTTAACCATCCAGAAGCCAGTGAAGATGATTGGCTTGTATTAGGAGTGTTAGGACTGTTGTCACTTCTTCAGTTGGTCCAATCCAGAACCTTTTCTGCCCTAGCAGCTGGAGGTCAGACTCACGTTCCGAAACTCAGGTGCGAGCTACAGATGCAGCTGCTGCTTTCCTGTAGCTGATACCAATGTCCAGGGTGCCTACCACTTTGTCTGACTTCAGTAGTTGCTTCTAAATGTCACTCACACACACTCAGGTCTCTCCTGTGCCTTTGCAGCACATACAGACACACACACACACACACACACACACACACACACAGAATGCAGAGTGAGATTACAATTAGATAAAATTAAGAAAAGATTTAACAGGAAGATATAGGAAGACAGGACAGACTGCAGTGATCAAGCACAGAGTTCAGCCAGAGAAGCACACTGACAAGTTCTGGTTTACACACTACCAGCCCCTTTCATATGCCTATCCCCATCTCTGCTCCCCCTTGATCCCCTTCCCTTGAATATCAGTTTACATTGTCCCACTAACCCACTCCAAGATGCAGAACTGCCAGGTTCTCATTCTCATCCATTGCAAATTCCTGGTTTGCCTCCAGGTTTTCAAAAGCCCATCAATTCCACATAGCTGTGCAATTTAGCATTGTCTTGTATTGGAGTAAGAAAATATAAGAGGTTAGATAGGCTATTTTAGAATAATAAGAATGAAAAATAACACTAGACTAATGCTTTAAAAATGCAAAATTTTTTAGAAAAAAATTTTATTTGCAAAAAAAGTTTTTTGAGTTTCAAGATTTGCCTAAATGTATGCCATAAAAAATTAGGCCTTGCTATTATCTTAGGTTTGTGATGTGGGGAGAGAGGGTGAGGTAGAACTATCCCAGGCAACTAGCAATAGAATAAGACAAAAATTCTCAGGCTGGGCTTGGGAAGGCTCAGGTTGGACCTCAAGAAGATTTTTTTCATTTTAAGGGTGGTTAAGGGTTGGAATGGGCTTTTCAGGTAAGTGGTAGAGTCACAGTCTCTGCAAGCGTTAAAGACTGGACAAGACAGTACTGTGGTTTAGTTGGCAATGATTGCACTGTTTGTTTAAAGATTGGGCTTGATGATATTGGACATCTTTTTCAGCCTTAAAGATTCTATGGTTCTGTTGAAATGAAAAGCAGAAGAATAGAACAATTGTGATTTCTGACTTGAAGAATTTCCTAGGTGTAACAATTCTGAAGCTAATACACACTAAGTGTCCTGCAGCTTCATCATTTTCAATGAGAAAATATCTCAGGAAATAAGACTGAGTCTGCCATATGTTCATGGTTGCTGAGATATTTCTTCATTTTTCTACATATAAATTTTGTTCCAGTAGAGCTTGAGGACTTGTGGCACATTTAGAATTTGCAGTTTTGACAAGGCCACAGGACAACCAGAGCTGTCAAGCTTGTAGTACACATATCGCTAGCACAATATAAATTAAATATATAATACGTTGGGTGTAAATCAGGCCTGCTGCTGATGACAACAGTCTGTGTAAGTTGAATAACTTCAGCATGCCCTGAATATGTCAAACACGCTATGTTTGTATACACAAACAGGGAAACACATTCAGAGATCGGGCTAATGCTGCAGAGGGCGGTGTATGGATACAGTTTATAAAAAATGGATGACACAGAATACAAATATACTTAGCTACAAGAGGTTGATGACTCTATCTATCTTTGTATTCAGTATTGTGTCTAATTGGCAGTATTAGGCTTCTAGCAGGAGAAACAATCAGTGGCTGATGCAAGAAAAGTGCAAAAGATGAAAATATTTTTGATTCTAAATAAAGTAAAAAAACCACATTTTATATATTAATTTTGGCTTTGACTAGTTATATAGTCATTGTGTATTGTAAGAAATCTTTATTAAAAGAGAAAACTTAATTCCCAGAAATGTTTATTTGATATTATCTCAAGAATTTACTGCTTTTAGAAATCTTCAATAGATTATCATGTTGTTCTTGCTTAAAACCTGAGGAAACAATACTTGCAAGTACTGTTGTACTTGAATGTATGCTTTGGACAATGTAGTCTATGTTGAAAGTTAGGAAAATTTACATAAATGACTATATAGATGCCCACCAACAGAACAATTTCTCAGAAAATCTATTTCAGAAGCTTAAAAAAAAAAAAAAAAAAAAAAGTTGAAAAATGCAAAAAGTGCAACACTTTTCTAGAAGATGCTTTACACTTCCCAGCATCCACTGGGTAGTCTTATTATGAGCCTTATGGTTTAAATCTTTTAATGGCAGGTATTAGAAGAATGCTTCCTCTAAATATATTTTCAGAAAAGGTGTATATCTCCTGGACATTATGTGAATCAAAACAAAGATAAAACAAGCTGTAAGAATAATAAGTATAATTTAGAAGTCCAGTCTTAGAGAAAAATAGGTTATTTAAGAAAAAGAAAAATGATGCAAATTACTCTCACCATGTTCATGGCCCACATATGACAAGACTTTGCAGAGTTTACAGTTAAGAAACCCAAGTTAAGTGGGTTGCAGAGATAAAAGTTTACACTGTTCCATCTTAAGCAAAAAAAATGTTTAAAAGTAAAATAACTACCTAAAATTTACTCTGTATATGTAAAATATTTACAATTTTGTTTACTACAAAAAGAAAGGTAGTAAAAAAGTATCTGCTAGGAAAAAAGATTTCAAGTTGGAGTTCAATTTGAGAAAGGTATAACGGAGAGTAAAAAAATTTTCACCATTCCATTTTGGCTAATTAAGTTTAAGTATCATTGACCCTGGAAAGCATATACAAGGTTATTATATTATAACTGATTTGCACATTCCTAATTTTGTCTAAAAAGAGATGGAGTCGAATAATTTCAACAGAATTTGATCTTTTGTGGCAAATTTTATTAATAAATTGATTGTTTAGCAGGGACTGCTGTTCATCTTCCTTGGGGTATCGCTGCTTGTGTCACATTGTTTCTCTTCCTCTCTGATGTAGCTCTTGTGACCACCCTGCTTAGCTCTTGCCCTCAAGACCTCTTGGCTATTAAACACATCCTTTATGTCTCCAGCTTTCTGTTCAGAAAGGATATACAGTTTTCATAGCTTGCCTGCATTTAAACTTAAAGTTTCCAAATCTACTAAGAGTTTGTTTTTCCTCTAAACATGATCTTTCTTTTCTCAATCTAGAGGTTTTTCCTCGCATAACATTTTCTTTCACACTGCAAAAGTAAGGGAAAAGCAGTTGGCATGTTACAGGACACTTTCACTGTCATCTTCATCTCCATTTAAAATTCATTCTTCAATTACAAAAATACTGAAAAGAGTACTTCTCAAACATATATTTGGATGGTGAACTAAACATTACTTGACCAAAACACAGATATCTAGACCTTAAGGATCTCAATATATGTTGGTATAGATACACACAAGAAGATTAACCATTTTGAGCCTCTTTGGGAAAGTAAAGTAAGCCCTGCCTCTCTTCACAAAAATGAATGCAGAAGGCTTTTTTTCAAGATTACCAAGAATGCCTAAATTTCAGATGATTAAAAATAAATAAAATTTCTACACACCATTTTTTGTCAGATGGAAATTATTGAATGTTTTACAGGATAGAATTTACTCCTTTGCTTTGTCAGTTTAATTTCACAGATCACAATGTGGTCTGCCTACAGACAGATTAAATGAGTAACTTCAAATTAATATAGAATTTACTCCTTTGCTTTGTCAGTTTAATTTCACAGATCACATTGTGGTCTGCCTACAGACAGATTAAATGAGTAACTTCAAATTAACGATCTCTTTCAATAAATTTTCTGATGGAGTATCCATACTAAGCAGAGGAAAAAAGGCAACTCTCTTTTATAGTTTTCTTAGCTATAATTAATGGATATTACGAAGAAAAAGCTGCAGTCATCTCATTTTGAAAGCTTTTTTAAGGGAAAGAAAATGGAAAAGGCAGTCTGCTAGGGGATATTTTATGTGCTTGTTTGAAGAGGGTTATATTTGTTCCCAGGAATATTTAAGAGAGATATTTTGATAATATGCTATAAAGCTTTCTTTTTCTCTATTTTGACCATTGAACTGAATGTATGTGGATCTTTTTCATAGCATCCAAGAAGGTTGTCCTAGTTCTGCAGAGCCATCTGGAGAATACATCTTTTCACAGGTTCTTTCTAGCAGACCATCACTACATATTTTCCCTCCAGAAATTATTATGAGAAATATGATTTTTATGAAAGGGGATCGCTGAAGTTTCCCAAGAGATGTGTGACTGTGGGAAATTTGAACCCAGACTGTAAAGTTTGAATGCAACTCTAGCTGCAATGTATGAATAGTGTTTTTAGGAGGGGTTTTGGAAGAACTTGGAACTTACTTAGGGTCTATCACTGCTCCCCTTCAGCTGTCCACATAAGAAAAAGTGTCAGTAACAGAACTCAGGACTAGAAGGCTATCAAAGTATTGTAAATATTTTCTTTCCCATCTCACTATGAATTCATAATTCTTTTGAAACAGATAAATGGCTGTACAAATTCATAATATTTTAGCATAATCATATCTTATATCTTACCTTCTGAAAGGCTATTCAAAGAATATTCTCTCAGTCTGCAGTAAGAATTTGGATGTTATTTCCTCCTTGATGCTGAATTTTCTCTTTTCTGTGTTTTATGTTGCTCAAATGTCACTTGAACAATACTTATAGCATGCAGTTTACTTCCACTTACTTTTCACACACAAAATAAATTATTAATTCATTTATTTTTGTTGTCTTATAAGGCATATGGGCCATTGTCCTACAGTAAATGAACTATACTTCTTTATTTAATCTATAACATAGGTAGATAGCACATTATTACTGATCTCTGCATGCTGTCATTTCCCCAGATGAAGTTATATCCTAGGAAGCCCTTGCAAAACAGGGTTTTAATCTTTGCTAATTCCTGTTCTGCTCTTGGCTAGTTAGAAAGTAGTAATGAAAAAAATCTACAAACGTTTCAAAATTGCTTCCATGCTACATTTCAGCAAAACTTGTATTCATTAATTTTTTTTTTTCCCTTCAATGCTAAGGACAGAATCTCAAGTCGCACAGATATTTCAGAGGAGGCAGAGATTCAAAGGATTTTTTTAGCTGGCAATAAGTAATGTAGATAAACAGAGAGGGCAAAACCTGGGTGAAAATCTTTAAATATTTAATTGTACAAATTGGAAGAAGAGAAGAAAAGATTGGAAAAGAAGAGGGAGAGAGAAGGAAGGAAGGAAGGAAGGAAGGAAGGACAGGGAGGAGAGATCACATGAGTATTATTTGTCTTAATTGCTCATTTTCTTCTTGGAAAAACCAACTTGCACTGATTTTCATCTCCAAATTTTTTCTAGATAGGAGACTGTTGTTATTTTTCAACACAAGACTGAAAATCTTTTTCAGCAACATTTCCTTGTTGCATCTGCAAGGTGGTGAGTCCTAGCCAAAGTTTTCCTAATGCCCTAATTTTTCCTCATTCAGTGACTCTCTTTCAGGCCAAAAAAAAATTAATAATTTTATAGGATAAATGATAAAAGATTCTTCTCCACAGGCATGAAGGACAATGTCAAACTGTGAAATCCTCATAAGCTAGTCAGAGAAAAAAGAATGCTGGTTCTGCTCCTCCTGACAGCTTCATATGTCAGTAATTACACCCATAACCATAAGTAAATGAAAGAGGTTCTTCAGATCACGTCAATGAGAAGTACTGCCTAGTGGTATGGATATATAAGATGCAGGGGAAGTGCATTTTGGGATTGTTCAGGACATCTGGGATGTTTAGAAGAAAAATCAAAGGCAGGGAAGAGGACGTATCAAGGTTCTTTGGAGGAAGGATCAATCATGAGAACATTGATGGGCAGAAGGTATGGCTCTGTGTTTACAGGCTACTGGTCAGTACATCTGCCTGACCATGTTCTGCGCCTCATGAATAGTTCTGTCATCTTGAATTCCTCTTCTAATTATTTTCCCGGGTGAGATTTTCTTACATATATTCTGTGTACCTATGTGCCTGTGCATATTCAGAGATTTATATGACAGCTGATGGACTTGGATCATGGGTCAGAGGGAACAATATTTCTCTGATATGAGCAGCTGGAGCAAGGGAAGGTATATACAGTGGTGAGTGATCACTAGCAAATATCAAGTCAGACTTATCAGCCAGTTGGATAAAAGTCTTGGGAGCCCTCAGTTTGGGCCAGACCAGATAATTAAGAGAAGACAGGGCCTGCAAACTGGCTACTGGAGAGACCAGTTGATCTAAAGCAACTGGTGGAGAGGATGTTGGATCAACTGAAAAACACATTTGCATGTGTGTGCACACAGGAGGCAACTGGAGACAGGAAGATCCAAGGGAATGTGTGTGTGTGTGTGTGTGTGTGTGTGCATGTGTAGGTGGGGTGTGTGTATACAGCCATGCACATTGACCTGCAGACCTCTGTAACTCTCATGGCAAGATGCCAGCAACTGAGGAGAAACAGGATCCAGGGACAGTCTGGGGATCTAGGAGAAGACCTTTATCCTGAACTTTCTTAGCACAGAATGGATCAAGGTTGCTGTCACTGTTTTTGTGTGTATGAGTGCGGTGTGTCCTGCATTAATTTGTTCACTGGCTGTACTTGCAGTGGATGTGTATTGCATAGATGTGATTTTGTGTGTCTAAGGAGAACGTAAATTCGCCCTGTCTACTGGTGGGACTTAGGGTCAGGGAACTGAAAAATCTTGCCTTTTCCCTATTAGCAGATTCAACAATACCTAAGTAGTTTAATCTTTATTTAATCCTAAGTGTCAGATTAATTGTGTCATTATTATATTTTAAAATTCACTATAATTGCTTCATATTCCATGTCTCACAGAAGAAATTAACTAAAAAAAAAAAGTTTAAAATTGTATTTTCAAGAACATAAGCCACAAAAAATTATTTCTGATTTTATACATACACGTGTAAATATATGTATTGAAAAAAGCCAACAGCTTCTTTTTATGGATTTACCTTAAGGTCAACTTTACGTAGAATTCTGTAGAGTAATTGTAGCAACAGTCCAGAAAGGAAAATCTGGACAAAACTTCAAGAAAACTTCAAGGAAGACAAATACACTGTGCCTTTTGTAGTAGGACATGCACTCTTAGTTATGTTCCAGTGATAGGGAAATAAATAAGTACACAGGTGTTGAGTAAATAAAGGGTCCCAAACTAAAAGGAGGAGGGGAGTTTAAAAATACAGACAGAAAGAAACAATGAATAATTAACACAGATTAAACAAGTACTTGAAATTGTTTGTTATGCAAATTTACCTTGCCGATTGCAAGCATTGCTCATTAGGGATTTGTTAAATGGATCAGTGAAGGTGTTGCAAATTTGGACTCCTAAGAGCTAAGAGCTGCCTGAACCAAATCGGAAAATCATCAAATGTCTCTCAAGTGAAAAAGATTCCAGCATTTTTTTACCATCCTTGTCAGCAATGTGGACAGTGGGATTGAATGCACTGCATTCTGGGCTGCATCAAAAGCAATGCGACCAGGAGGTGGAGAATTGATGTGATTGTCCCCCTCTAGTCCTCTCTTGAGAGACATCACCTGGAGTATGTGTCCACCTCTAGAGCTGCCAACACAGGAAAAAAATTAACCTGATGGAATTAGTCCAGAGGAGGGCCATTAAGTTCATCACAAAACTGGAACACCCTTTTATGAAGCTGCAAGCTTTGGGGCTGTCCAGCCTGGAGAGGAGACAAATCAAAGGGATTTTATCCAAGGTATTGCTCAACCCATTAAAACATTTTAATTGGTCTAAGCAGGATGACAGATACCTGTGGCAATGTGCAGGACAGTGCAAAATCCATACTGGAAAAGTTTTCTTACACAAATCAGATAGAAGTTACATTGTGGAGGTCTGAAGTGTAGTCCAACACCTTGACTGACATCTGTTCATGCCCACATATTCACATTGTCTTGCTGATGGTGACTAGAGCCCTAACTAGAATTTTCACACTATAGTCTAAACTGAGATATGATGCTAACAAGATAGTAACAGTATGTTTTTGTCTGTCAATTAACATATATCTTCTAATTTTACTGTGATATCATATTAACTAAGGAAATTTATGGACTTATTCTGATATTGCTTATGAAGGCAGAAATATGAACAGGAAATTTTTACCAGAAATTTGCCATTATTTTCTGGGATTAATTTTCTGTTGCAACACAAGTTATTTATCTTATTATACTTTATAAAGCAGTGGTAGGTAAAGTTTAAACATATTCATAGATTGAAATTTCATTTTGGTTCATTGTGGAAAATTGGCTTTGTCCTTGGTATTAATTTGAAAAAGAATAAAATAAAAGAATCTAAGTTGCAAATTTGCTTACAAAACAAATGTGCAAATATTTTAATGAAGACAATCACTAATGCCAGTATGAAAATTAACTGCTTTGGTTACTAGACAGATCTTGCACTGGCACAAACTAGAGCAGAAATGTGGTTACTTTATCTAATTGCAGACACTCCA
>VZSU01000689.1:1623878-1640822 GCA_013398715.1 Nesospiza acunhae | reverse complement strand
GAGGAAGACAGGAAATTTTACCATAAAATACAGAAAAAGTCATTCCAGGGCAAAGTAGCTGAATTTTTTAAATGAAGGAATTAAATACTTTATTAATTAAATCATTGTTAATGAAATAATTAATTTTAATTAGACTCAGGAATTTACATATACATGCTGAGTTCAGAAAGTATGCATAGAGTTTCTCACTTCTCTTCTTCACTTTTTTAATACAAAAATCCATGTGTAGATAGTCCAGAAATGCTGATGCGATAACCAGGATTGGACACAGTTTCTGTTTGCTTGCTAGCATTGTAAGCGTTGCTGAAAGAGTTATTACATGGTAAAAGACATGCAGAAAACATAAATGAAAGCCCCATTTTTTTCAACTCAGGACTATTCTCCAGACAGCAGTTATTGTGATTATTATTAGTAACTATTCCCAATACCTTCAAAAATATTACTTATATGCTCTTGTTAAATCCTTGTGTTGTTTATTAATATAACTTTAAATAAAGTGTAAGTACAACCCATCATTGTGATTATAAACACAATATAATCACAAATTATTAAAAAAATTTAATCTGTTTTTTGTTAAATTATTAGTTATCCAGATCAATCTTCATTTATTTTTATACTGTAGCTTTAAGCTGGCTGCCAATTTCAATTTTTTTTCTCTGAAATTATATTTCATGACTGAAAAGAAAGTTGTATTTTATCCAAGGCATTTCTTCAGTCTTTTTACCACTTTTTCCATCTGTATTGTAATGAGAATAATTTTAATATTTCCTTTTTTCTTGCCATAAGTGAGGGATGACATGGGGGAGAAAGAGGCTTGGGCCGCTGAACTAATTAAAGCACTTTAAATGCTGGCTGAGTGAAATACTACAAATAAATGTATCACCATCTGCTTGCTTATTGATCTTACTCGTAGCACCATTGTTGTCTTTTCAAAATAATTTGGTAGTGAAGGTAATATTTATTTCTGTACTAGTACACATATTTGCCCCTACCATGACACATTTAGCAAAGTGTTGTGCATTATCTCAGCATTTCACCTACTCCATGCTCTTATCTCAGAAAAAAAACCCTCTGTCACTCCTCCAAACTTCTCATTCAATATAACAAAAGGCTATTCTATATAGAATATAGATATCTATACATATTATATATATATATATATATATATAAATAATACATAAATGCTTCCTGTTTTCCTTACCTAGCAGTACAATATTTTAGCCTACTATCTCTTCTTTGCTGGTCTTTTTTTAACTAGTGCTTGCTTGGTTGGTAGCTTTGCCCTTGGGCAAGGGTTTGATGAGCTTGTGAATGGGCATGATGCCATCCAAACAGATGTGATAGAAAATAATCAGCCAACGGGCCCTCTTGTATGTATAAAACATATTTGTAAAGGGCAAAATTGTAATCTGAAAATGTTCAAATACCTGCTTACACTATGCAGTATTTGGATGAAGGATCTACCATTGTTGATCTAGTTCTGAATTCTACTTAAACGCTTTGCTTTCAGGGAAAACAAGGGAAAAGTTTTGATGTCACCCAGAGGAGCACTTTACACTATCCAAAATAAAAATCATCTTGCTAGTAAAGCCAAGGGTTTCCCCCGTCTTTTTTTTTTTTTTAATTTTCCTGGGTAAGAAATTTCACGCAGTGTTCCAAATCTGATTTCTAAACTTTAGAACATTAGATTTTTAAACTTTAGTTCAAAAAAAGTGAGTTACATAACAGTTTAAGCATTCACATTGAATTTCACCCATGGGAGGGACCCAACACTGGGACAGGGATAGATTGTGAGGAGTCCTCCCTCTGAGGAAGGAGCAGCACAGACAGCCTGCAATAAGATGATCCCCATCCCCCATCCCTCTGTGCCATTGAAGGGGAGAAGGTAAAAAACTCATTACTAAATTTGAGCCTGAAAAGAAGGAAGGGTGAGGAGAAGGTATTTTAAGATGTAGTTTTTATTTCTCATTATCCTACTCTAATTTGATTGGTCATAAATTAAATTAATTTCCCCATCTTGAGTCTGTTTTGCCTTTGATTGTAATTGCTGGGTGATCTGTCCTTGTCCTTATCTCAACTCAGGAGCATTTTGTTGTATTTTGTCCTCCTGTCCAGTTGAGGAGATGGAGTGTCTTTGGTTGGTAGCTGGCATGAAGCCAGGGTCAGTCCACCACAAGACTTTACAAGTAAGATGAGATAAGGATTTAAGTGAAATGTTAATTTAATAAATAACTTAAAAAATAAGATTGGTTGGTGTGGTGGCTTGATTTTCCCTCCTAATGTTGTACTGTCATTATATTTGCATTTGTGTGCATAGGATCAGAACGGTCCTCCTTTAGTCCTGATTTTACTTTTTTTTTTTTTTTTTTAGATTTTTTTATTTCACATAAATGCTTGCCAGTGTGGTCCTCTGCTTCCTCCCATGACTGTGAGTCATCTTCTCCCTCTCTTGATGTACCTTTTTCAAAACTCTCAGTACCAGGTTGACCAAGCTGATAAATATTTTTCCCTACCTGTAGATTCATAACTGAATTGAATAATAAGGGGTAATTTAATAATTGAATAACAAGGATCACTCTTCATACAGACCATAAACCTCTACACCTAGATTCCCGAATTTCCAAATTTCTAGATTGTTTCCCAATGTCTTAGTAAGTATTAACTTTAGAGTAGACTCTAGGGTTCCAGCTTCAGCTGTAGCTGAGGGTATTGACTGTCACTGTTAATTATAAGAAGATTTGAGAGACCTGGATATCATGGAGATTTTTTTATTCAGTGTTCTCCTCAGGGGTTCCCAAAGCATGCAACACCATCTGGAGTGTCCTAAATTATCCACCTTGACCTCCAGCTACTAACTAGGAAGTATGTTGATATATTCTCTATATTCTGTGCCAAATCTGCTCAGCTTTCTAAGGCAAGTTACTCCTATCCTCAGTAGATAAGAGTAGATAAGAGTAGATAAGCGTATATACTGAGGATAAGAGTAACCTGCCTTAAAAGTAGCTGGTTTGAGCTGTTAAAAGACCTAAATCCCACACTAAATATTTTCAAGGCCCTAAGAACTAAAGTAGAGCTTGGAGATATTATTATCCTAGCACTGGGGAAGAAACTGGGAGAAATAAGTCCTTCTTTATTTTGCTTTAGATATATGTTTTCCAGGAAGACAGAAGCACAGCTCCACAGTAGACACAGATCTTCAGTTGCTTGCTCAACCAGCTTAGGATCCAGAAGCTGCATACATCCTTTACATGGACTGAGGCACATGGAAAAAACTCACTATTTTAGGTGTAAGCACTTGTCATAGGCATTTGGTTGCAGCAGAGCGTGAAGATAATAATGAATATAAACCCATGAGAAAATGGGCTTTGTAAGTCCTATGGAGTAGAGAATAAACAACATGTTTGGTTGTTTGGGTTTATTTTTTGTGAGTAGGGAACTTTACAATGATGCAAAATACTACCAAGCAACAGAATAATAGAAGCACAGACATAAATTTTATTTTTGTTTTTTCAGTTTAAAAAAAAAATCTTTGAAATCTTTGATCACATTATAGTTGAGCACTTACCTAGCATTTTAAAATTCTAAACATCTTTGCAGCCCTGTTTCAATATTTGATATTTTCATTAGCTAAAAAATCAGTAAAACATCTGAATATTCCCACTATTGATGAAATCTTAGGACCAGCAGACATTTAATACTCCTAGTCTGTGTTTTGCTTGAAAACACAATAATGAAAAAATGCACTTTCACTGTCTCTCAGGTTCTTCTGTGTGTTACTAGATAAGGTAAAATAATGAAGAAACAAACCCTAATGGAGTAATCATCTCATTTTAGAGCAACATTTCATTTTAGGTGAGAGAAAAATGAAATAATTGTGTCTAGGTACATTTTTGGTGTCCAAATCAATGTTAAAGAGAATGATGTATTTTCCCAATTGATCTTTCATACAAAGTAAATATATTTGTAGTGTTTGCTCGCTAAGTGAGTAGCTGAGTATGGATTCTGTTGCCTTTTTTGCAGGAAGTTTCTTTTTCTGACATACAAATACAATGTAAATGAACGATATATTAGACCAAACCTTTTAAATCAGAATGTTTTCTTTTTTTTTAACTTGTTGTTTGATTAAACCAAAAGGCAGAAACTTTTTTGACCTCCAAATAATTTGTCAAGTGTTGGACAATCGACTGGACTTCACTAGAAAAAAAGAAGTGAGTAACTTTAAGGAAAATACCCCAAACATTGTATTTCATGATAGTTTTGTCCTATATGAAATGTAGATGAAGTTTGAAACCTTGAATATTGCTATTAAGCTAAAATGTCATTCTTAAGCCAACGACAGTAAGCAGCAATGCCTTCATCAGAAGCAACTCTGTAACACCTCTGTTCAGTAACATGTATGAAAAGTACCTAGTTAAAAGAAAACTTTTGTTCAGTCTTATATGCATCTTTTTCAGTCCATTTGGACAATGAATTAGTAATCCAGTGAAATTATTTTCAGGAAAAGAACTGTATCATTTATCACAAGTAGAAATGACTCAATCATAATGTTTTGTCATTATTTATTGGCCCCTCTTAAACTCATAAATCTGCATTCTTAGCTCACAGTTCTCTTAACCTTTAACTGGTTAAGTACTCACAGCCCTTAATTCATTTCCCATTTCAAAGCTTTTGGATTTTTGTCAGGCTTTCTAGATCCCTTCTGCATTGAACAAAAACACCCACCAACTCCATTCAGTTATTCTATTTCTTGTTATAGATTTTAATGCCTGACAAGAAGTTAATCCTCCTTCAGCCAAAGATTCCATGGCTGCTTAGAGAGTGTTAGTATAGACATTTATATCTGCTCGTCCTCTTGTGTTACAACATGAAATCTGTATTGCCTGCATCCCACAGAGAGCTGCTAAAATCGCTCTTTGCGCATTTTAAGCCTATAGGGTGATGTGTTGTAATAGTAAATCATTCTGGCCAGGCTCACTGCAGGCTGTTTCCTGTATAGGTCTGGTATGATAAAAGCAGTTAAATGAAATATAGCTCTGGTCTGAATTGAACAGAATTTTCAAAAAAAAGAAAGGCAGAGGGGAAGATATTGCAAGTAATACCAATCTCACCTTTCTCTCTTCATTGTCACTGAGATTGAGTGGATCCTTAAAGCAAGTATAGGAAAAGCCACCCAGCACTTTACAAATTTTTTTTTATCCTCTTCCGTCCTCAACACCCTGCCGAGATAAGGGCTGTTTTCCAAGCATCCTAAAAAAAGTGGATTGATGTACTACTGGCAACTCTATAAGAGAACAGCAGACCCCAAGATGCCCTTTGCTGCTGCCCTTCATCAACAATAGAGTGACAATGTCAAGGGCCAGGAATCACGTATCTTTTACTTTTTCGTTTTGCACATTGATAAAAAGATTTACCCGACTAAGTTGCATCTCAGCAGAAGAAATTGGGGGCTTAACAGGAAAGAAAAAGTTGTGGAGAACAAAAGATTTGAAGTCCAAAACCTCTTTTTATTATATCTGAGGGCTGACAATATATCTTTTATGCACTGTTTCTTCCCATTTTCATTAATGCCATAGACTTCCTTCTTATCCCAGTTTTAGTATCTCTTTGCTCCATGTCCCTCTAGAAACTCTAGTTTCATTTTCTATTTCTAAAAGGTTCTGTCAGAACTAGACTGCATCAGCCAGCATTTTGGAAGCAGGAAACCTCTCTACCAGCCAGCCACATCCTTTTAGAAAATATCCAGTACATATTAAATAAAGAATTTCAATTTCTTATTGCATTTGATTTATGTAGGGATGTTTTACTAGTAGGATGAAGCCTTAAGCCATGGCTTCTGTGAAAAGACTCTGGGATGCTGCCCCTGTGTCCAACAGAATTGATTTCAAGATGGACCCTTCATTTGTCAAAGACAAACCCATCAGCAATCCTTGTGGAGCCTCTGTGAAAACATATTTCAGAAAGGGTAAAACCTGCTGTGCAGCAGCTGTGTGAGAAAGGAGTAAGAAAATATGGCAGAAACTTCACAGACACCAAGGTCAGCAAACAGGGAGGGAGAGGAGGTGCTCCAGGTGTCAGAGCAGAGATTCCCCTGCAGCTGCTAGTGCAGACCATGGTGAAGCTGCTGTGCCCCTGCAGCCCACAGAGGACCAGAGTGGAGCACAGATCTACCTGCAGCCCATGGGAGATCCCTCGCCAGAGCAGGGGAACGTGCCCTAAGACTCTATATAGCAGGAAGAGCTTGTGCTGGAGCCTGTTCCTGGCAGGAACTGAGGTGTGTGATGAGTACACACAGGATCAAGTATTCCTGCAAGAACTATAGTCTGTAGGAAATCCATCCCAGAGCAGTGCTTGAAGAGCTGCAGCCTGTGGAAAGGACCCAGATTGTACTATGAGGTGACTACAACCCACATTCCATCCATCCTGCACCACCAAGGCAGGAGGAGGTAGAAAATTTATCAGTACGATTGAGAGGGGGAAGAAGAAGGGGATGAGAAAGGTGTTCTCAGTTTTGTTTTATTTCTCATTATCCTACTCTGTTATTAATTGGCAATGAATTAATTTCCATCAAGTCAGATTTGTTTTGCTAAACAGATGGTAATTGATTTTCCTGCTGAGGTGACAGAACATTGTCAACAAAGGTGAAAGGGTAAGTTTTGTTACAGTCATGGCAGTATGAAGAAGAATGAATGTAGGTGTATCTCAAAACTGTAGATTATGTTCTTAAGGATGGGATTACTATGAATGCCACAACAGTCAAAGTCAGTAATAGAACAGAGGCCCAGAGAAAAAAAAATCTGACTCATCTTCTAGAATTCAGGATGATTTTAGGTTTTGGCCTATTTAAAAAACAAATCCATCTTTAATGGAGGAAAAAAATCAGGAAAGAAAAGAGCAATGTGCAAAATATCTTTTTCTGTGATGTACAACATTTTACTCTGACCTGAACTAACCAGTTTGTTTTTTACACACACAGAGGATTTCTGATGGAGCCATAAGTAATATTTGGAGAAAGGGGCCATCTCAGAACTCTAGAGGATCAGCATAGACAAAAGGCATTTGATTACTGTGGAAATCACCCAGTTCTGCTAAAATACTACAGCTATGATACTAGTTGACCAAATGGCAACAGCAACAGAGAAGGAAGAAATATAAAACCAACTTTTATGGTTGTGAAGTCTGTGCAAGATCACTGTCTTTAGTCCTGGTCTCAATATTTTTCAGAAGAGATGGAAACTTTAAAAAGAAACAATATTGAATACATAAAAGTTTTAGTGGTGGGTGAATATATTAAATAATAAATTTTCCATCTTAAAAGGTAAGAATTTCAATTTCTTTTAGCTCTGAAATAATGTGCATTGTGTTTTGAGGGTTAAACTGTTCAAACATGTTGTTTCCTCTTTGTCTTTATGGCACAATTTTTTTGGTCAAATTTTGTTGAGTTTATTATTGTAAAGATCCTTAAAAGTATAAAAAAATGTATTCAAACAAGCTTTCATTAACCATAGAGGAAGTGAGGACTTTAAATTACTCCAAATGCAAAAAGTGAAATTTATTCTTGCAGCTTTGCTGTTGCTATGATTGATGGAAAGTTTCTTTGTAGGAGTAAATGCTGAAAGTTTAAAGGAATTTTCTTCATCTTTAGGAAACTTGCTTAATTCAAGCTTGTCTGACATTTTACTGATGTTTGATTTTAAAGAATAAAAGAGGACTTCTTCCTCCTGAGTATTTCAACAAATGTGACTTTTAGTATTGGTTCACATCTTTTTAATTCAGCACTTGATTTCAAGTAATTTCTTCAAGGCACTAATGACTCTGTCTTGTAATTCTCTGTAAATAGTTGTTGAACAGGACCATGAGTCTATGATCATTTGTATATCTAAGGTTTCCCTTTTGGTTGTCTCACCTGCTTCTCACATAAAATTAATTTTCCTATTTTGGCTTTCAGTACAAAAAACATTTTCTACTTTTAATCACTAAAATAAGCACATCTGAGAACATCTTTGATTGTCTTCCCTGTTAGCCTGTAATAATCTGGTCAGTTTCTCATCTGCTCTTATTGCTGTCACTAATTCTCTAAAGACAAATTGTCTGAAGAAGCTTATCTGCTGTAAAATACCATTAATTCTTGAGCTCTATATTCTATTATTTGAAATGTAATCTAAAGTTTGAGTCCTGTGGAATTACTGTAGTGTGTTATCTAACAGTGATATTTTTTCCAGAATCTCTATTATCAAAAAAATCTGATCCACATTATTCATTCCAATGTCACTTACATACTTTGTCATTCATACCTTCAACACTCTTGTAAATGTCAGTAGAATTAATAAGTTAATGCTCAATATGTTTTTCACTTGCTCTTCACACCCTCCTTGTAGACCAGTTTTCTCATTTGCTCATGTTTTCTCTTTTCTGGAATTGATGTTAAATATCTTCTGATGATGTATTTTTTGTATTTACTTTATTTTTTTTTGCAAGGTTGTGGAGGTCTTAGATTTTTTTAGTCCACATTATTTCCCCTTTCTGCATTCATACTTGTCAGGCTTTGTACTGATATTTTTACTTTTTCTTACAAGAATTCTGAGATTTGTTTTTCTTCATTTATTTGAGGAATGCCTCTCCAGAAAGAACGATCTCCAGGCTTATTCTAGGTCCTGCAATTAGACATTGTGTGGCTTTTCAAAAGCTTCTTTCCGTCACTCCTTCATTTCTTATCAGTAGTAATTTGTCAACACTGGTCTCTCACTGCCAACATCTTCAGTTCAGATCTTCCAGTCATCTGCTTTATCTCATCACACAAGGCCTGAGGCTCATTTCTCTTCCCATATTCTTCAGCTACTTTACATACTTTGCTTATTGTTTGCTCCAGTTTTGAATTTTTGTTTTGTCTATTTACTGTATTCTGCTTTTATGCTAGTTCAATGTCTTTTAACTGTTTATCATTTTATGCCTCATCTATTAGCTTCATCTCTTTAGTTTATAATATTGCTTCTCTGGCTGCTCCACCCAATGTCAGTTTTTTGCTTGTCTCATGTTCTTTCTCCATATCTATTAATTTCTCCAGGTAGTTTCATAGAACAACTCAAGCTTTCTTTAAATTCAAATGGGACAATTTGATCCAGATGAAATGCCATTTTGTCTCTTCACAAAAATGATAATTCCTTTCTTCACCCAGGATAAGACCATTTCCCTTAATTTTTTTTTTTTTTTGTAAATTACAGCTAGCTTCCACTTAGTTTATGAACAGACAAAATCAGCCTTGATATCTTTCACAATAGTAGTGAAATGGAGATTACCCAGCAATACTCGAAAGAAGCTTTGCAGAAATAGGGATGGGAGTTCTGATGGAAGCCAAGTTGAATGAGACTCAGCAGCACACCCTTGTGGGGAAGGCCAGGTCAAAGTGAGCTCCCTCAGGGACAGCACGGCTCCCAACGACAGGAGTAGTCAGTGGGTGCAAGGAAGTAATTACTCTTCACTATTCACCTCTCATAAAACTGCACCTGCAGCAGTGCCTGGTACTGAAACACTCAGAAGCACACAGATACGAGGAAACATTTGCAAACTGAAAAAGTTTAACAAGTGACCACAAAGGTGGCTGAAGGCTTGAGCGGGGCGATCAAGAACTCTGGGTTTATTCATCCTGAAGAAGACCCCTACTTCCCATGCCCTGCCCTCAGAAAAGCCACTTGCTTTTCTTTAGATGTCACTGAGTAGTAATAGAAAAAAAAATCAAACTCTTCTGAGAGGTGCACAGTGAAAGGGTGATGAGCCACAGGAAACAAGCTGCAGCAAGAACAATTTCAAATGAATATTAAAACAAGCAAAAATCATAGTGACAGTTGTGAAAAAGTGAAACAGGCTACTAGGAGAGGTTGTGAAGTCTCCTTTACTTAAAGATGGTACAGCTCTAAGCAATCTCAGATAAAGTGACATTACTCTGTCCAGGGAGTTGTCTCTCTCAATCTAAGTTATTCTATATTTATGCAAAGTACAGTTCTGGAATGTAATTATTACTGAAAATTCATATGTAATAACATAGCCTCAATCTTGTGAAATGTGTTTTTAAAGAGAGAATAAATAGCACTAATCAGAATACAAACAACACAAATGGAGACAAGGAAGTTTTTGCAGCTAGCATCAGTCTTGCTTCAAGTTTTACAAGACTGGCTGCTACACAGCACTACAGTTTTTTTCCTGTTAAGGAATCAAGTTTATAAGTGATCATTAGTAGTATGTGAGCACAAATAGATGAAGGGGGTTAACGATGTTGTACTGGAATTCATGAAGTTCTCAGGTTTGGGGTAGTGCATGGAGATTGTAGAAAATTGGTATATGGCTTATACCATTTGGACATAATTATCTGATAAATCTAAACTCATTAAGGAGCACTCCCAAATATATAGCCTACCAGCAGATAAGAAAGTCTTTTAAAGCTAAAATGTTTTTCTTTAAAAAGTACACAAACGAAGCCTGGAAAACAATGCATAATCTCCATTCTATACCTTTCTATTCTACATTATGATGACTGACACTGATAATCTTGAAGTTGTGTAATATATTATTCTCAGTGGTTCGGCTTTTCTTAGAAAGTTGTACAATTTCACACTCAAAGTTTTAGGGATTCCTCTTAGGAAACACAATATAACTTCTAGTTTTCCTTGAAGTTAGCAGCAAACTTGCTATGAATGTCTAAAGATTTGGTATTTCTGCCAGTGATGATAGTTAACCTTCATAATCAATAACAGCATATGTTCTCTTGACAGATGGCATTTGTTCTGTGAGTTCCCCAAGCACCGCGTAAATCCCAAGGTTCCTAGATTGTGGAGGTTGTGTCTTAATGCTTAGATGTTTCTCCCTCTTCAGTGTTGTCAGACACCATAAGAATACAAACACCCGTGTATGTAAAGGGACTTTGATCAGGAAAAAGGATGTGGTGAAAAAGGATTTTATTTGATTAAAGGTGGAAGATGTTTCAAAGCCATTAGGTGAAAATGTTCTTAAGTCTTACAATTTCATAAACTTTCATTTTTCAAATCATGACATACCATTAAATTAAAACTAAGACCCTATTCCTTATTGAAATGTGGGGTGGAAAAAGTGCCTATACATTAGGATGTGCTAAAATATCATTAGTCAGTATAGCTAGGAATTTATAAGATATGCTTAATACTTCATTAAAACGTGGTTTACTAGTGTCTCTGCAAACTAATGAGAAATACTGGACTAATCTTCTTTTCTTTCCACCACCAAAGACAACAAAATTCCAAGATTCATAATAACTATAGGGCATGAAATGAAGTTTAAACCAGAAAAAACTTTCTCTGACACATTTAACATGTTACGTGATAGAAGGAAGAGTAATTGACATCATCTACCTGGACATATAAAGCATTTGACACTGTCCCGCATGACATCCTTGTCTTTAAACTGGAGAGACACATATGTGGTGGATGGACCACACAAAGCAACTGGCTGGACGGCTGCATTCAAAGAGCTGTGGTGAGCAGGTCAGTGGGCAAACAGAGAGCAGTGTCAGGTGGTGAAACTCAGGGGTCGATATTGCATAGTACCTAGTTAAGGCACTTAACCTTTGTGTCTGCTTAAAGAGTGTGGTAAACTGGTACTCTTAACTATGGCAGAAGTCAATTGTCAACCAAACTCAGCTATCATAAGTAAAGAGCATCTCCTTGCAAACTGTGTCTCTCTCCACTTTACTATATATTGTATTTAACTTCAAAGACAAATTCTTTAACTGATGAAATCTCCATATTTCATGCAGTTTCCAAGGATTTTTCTAGAGAAATACCGTTATGCATATTTCTCATATTTTTCTTTAGATTTCCCCCATTCACTACATCTAGAGACCGAGGCAGATAAAACTTTGCATTTAAATATTATGGCTGGTTGCATCTGTTTTAAGAATTCTGTTCCAACAAGAACAGTGTTATGCAGCATTTAATTAATTTTGTTTGGGTATGTGCAGTACTACTCCCAGGAACTACAACATCCAGAAACAGCTGGAAGGACATTAATCGCTTATCTAAACATGAAAATAAGTAGAAAGTGAAGCATGAAATTACTTTCTGTACACTATATACCAATTTTGTCATCAATATGCTGATGTAAGTATGACAATGCTGTTTATCTGGAACTGTGATCATTAGCCTTGACTCTTGTTGAATGTGTTTTAGCAAAAGTTACTTGGAGGTAAATCTATGAGTATATTATACTTATATTAATTAGGTTGTCTCATTTTTTGTGATGGACAAAAATCTTTTTCCACCACCATCTAATTTTAGATGAGCTAAACCCAGAATAAAGCAAACAGAAAAAGTTGGGTTTTCTTTCCTTATTTGCTGTCCAATTTATTAGGTCATAAATACCAATAAAAACTGCTTGTTTACCTTAAAATTTTCCCTTAAAATGTGGGGGTTTTATTTCAAAGTAAATGTGTCCATCTCTACTCCTACGAAGGTATTTAGAGAACACTACATGTTTAGCCATGTGCCTGGGAAAAACTCATCCTGGTGAAGTTGCAGCTTGAGTCCTGTACCTAGTTTCAGGTCCCTCACTTCAAGGAAGACATTGAGGTACTAGAGTGTGTTCACAGAAGGGCAACAAAGCTGATGAGTGAACTAGAGAGTAAACCCTGTGAGAGCAGCTGAGGGGTCTGGGGTTGTTTAGCCCAGAGAAAAGGAGGCTCAGGGAGCACCTTATCACTCTCTATAACTACTTCAAAGGAGGGTGTACCCAGATGGGAGTTGGTCTCTTCTCCCAGGAAACCAGTGACAAGGAAAGAGAACATAGACTTAAACTGCACCAGAGGAGGTTTATATTGGACATTAGGTGGAATTTCTTCAAAGAAAGGGTTGTTAAGCATGGGATGGACTGCTCAGGGAGGTGGTCGAGTCACAGCCCATGGAAGTGCTCAAGAAGAAAACAACTGCGGCACCTAGTGCTATCGTCTAGTTAACAAGGTTGTGATCAGTCAAAAGTTCTTGGAGATCTTTTACTACCTAAATGATTCTGCAATTCTGTTTGAAACAAATCTCTCAATTAAGTAGAAAAATAATCGTATGTTTGTATATTTGCTTATACAATACATCACTTTACATCTTGAACTAGAACAAGGTCTGAGACAGAAATAATTGTACTTTTAACATTCTATCATCTCATCAGCTGGAAATACAACCATCAGGGTATGAGGAAATTCTTAAAAATGGAAATCCAGAGCTTTTACAGATGCTGCGGCTCTAATTCTTGAATTTTTGTTACTTCTATGTGGTTCCATTACATCTTACCTTGCGATGCCAGAGTTGTATATATAAATAGTCTTTCATATAATGGCTCTAGATACCCATATTTAGCCAACAGAATTATTATCCTGTGTTCAAAGAGCCTGAAACTTTCCTTCTAGTGAATTCCAATATCTCTGCAAAATAAGAAGCCATTATTTTTCTTTCTTTTGAATTTTCATAAAAAAAGACAAGGAAGGATAAAAAGAGAAAAATCTTTCAAATTTATTTGATATCAGGTTCTTTTACATATGTCTACCTGTAACTACTCATAACTATTCTAGGTGTTCTCCCATAAATACAGTAAAATGTCCTAAACTCAATTAAAACTATAATCAATAATTAATTTTGTTCTGGACAGAATTAATGGTATGGGTACCTACTTCTTATTTTTTCTCGGTCTTGTTTCCTGCCTTGATATATCTTTGTATAGCATATCTTCACACATCAAATAATATTCACAGTATGGATAAAATGTCAAAGACATTTCATCAATTTATTAATTTTTTATTGAAAATAATGTTAGCCTTGCCTCTGGAATAAATTTTGTGGGCTGATAGTATTAAGTCTTTATCATTACATTTCTTCTGGCACTTTTAGTGTTTTGACAAGGTTACTTTATTAGTAAGAAAATGGCTATTCAAAAAGCTTTTGTAATGTCTTTCTGAAAGTTCTGGATGGAGTGAAAAAAATAACATCTCACAACAGAAACCATACTCTATATATCCTGATTCTATTTTTCCTAGTCTTTTAACTTCTTAAGGAAAATATTCTGAAAATGCAACAGAGGAGACATCAGTGAAATGACGAACAATAGATAATAAAAAATAAGGTTTTGCACAGGGCTTAAACAAGTTCCAAAAGTTACAGTTGATTCATTGCCTTGATCAAAAAGAATTAGTAGCTGAAAATTCTTTGAAATACATTACTGGGCTTTGATGAATTAAACAGTTTTAAGACAAATTCTGCAAAGTCAGTCAATAGCAAAATGAAAGAGAGCTACATGAATGTATATGTGAGGCCTCATCGGAGCTGCCTTCAATGCAGCGCAACTTTCATTGTATGGTGAGCAGACACCTTTTGAGGGTTGAATAATATTTTTTGTCAACAAGCACTTCTGAACATTATAGTTCATGTCTGTCTCAGTTCTCTCTTGGAATATAGATAAATCAGTCCTCATGTGATCACAGATTAAAAGAATTATGTGTATTATTTAAAAATGCTGATTCTTGATTTACGTCAACTTGTCTTTATCAAAAATTTTCAATTGTTTTGGGTTTCTTCTTCCAAAAATCTTGCAAAATATTCTTTTCAGGAAATGGAGGGAAAACTTGTCTTCATTGAAGAGCTGGGTTTTTTTCAGTACTCTGTCTTTTCATTTTACCACAATCTATGTGCTAATGGCTATTGCATGATACTTTTGAGACTTTTAATGTTGCATTTACACACTTATATTATGAGATGCAGCAATTCAGGAACCGTAAATTCTTCTGAAGTTACAGAAGTTTTTTTTTTTTAAAAAAAAGGTGTAGTAATCCCTGGTTTTGCCAGAACAAAGCATGAAGATAACACAGATATGGACTTTGGGGAAAATAAGCATGCAAGCCTTATGCTTTATCATCTTGGTTTTAATCCATATCATGCAAAATCTGAATCCAACATTATTTGAACTGTGTTATGACTGCTCATTTTGTATTGGAATAGCAGATAGCACATGGTAATGTTCAAGACCAGCTGAGAGAGTTGGGGTTGTTCAGCCTGGAGAACAAAAGGCTTTTCCAGAAGGCTCTGAAAAATTTTATTGCTGTTTTTCAATTTTTAAAAGTGACTTATAAGAAAGACAGACTTTATATCATGGTCTGAAGTAACAGGAGGAGGGAGAATGTTTTTAAGCTGAAAAAGGATAAATTTAGATTGTAAATAGCGAAGACATTTTTTACAATGAGGGCCGTGAAACTGGAACAGATTGCCCAGGATGTTAGCATGCTCACATCATTGAAAGTGCTCAAATTTAGGTTGGATGGGTCTTTGAGCAACCTGGTCTAGTGAAAGATGTCCCTGCTTATGACAAGGAGGTTAGACTAGATGATCTTTACAGATTTTCTCCAACTCAGTTGAATGATTCCATTTTTATTTTTTTTATTGTTGATGATATAATGTGAGGATCATTTTGTAGCATATTAGAAAGGTGAAGTCCATCCACCTTAATACTGAATCTCTGTTGGTAAAGTTGTCATGTCATGTCACTTTATAATAATGAAGGAAAGAGATACCTTTCTGACTATAATTCATAATCTTATTTTGATATCTGCATGAAGTCAGTCAAACTTTACTTATGATTTTTAAGCATCTAAATAAAATAGGAAAAACCCATGAGAACCATTACTAACAAATACTTTATTATACCTAGTCAATAAAATTAATTTGGTTAAAAGAAGAATATTATTGATTTTCAGAAAATGCTGAATAGTAATTGCCTGTTAAAAATGTTAGTCTTTTAGAGTGTTTCACTGTAATAGTAAATATATTGCCAGTCATTTATTAAATATTAAATAACATATATACTTAAAAGCTGAACTGTAACCTTAGCAAATACTTAATAAAAATATTTCAGATGTTATCTAACGGTAATTACTATTTTGAAGTCAGATGGGGATTGGTTAAGAAATTTATTAAAATTTAAATAGAAAAGAAAGATCACAAAAGTTTACTTTTTAAAATTTTTGTGCACTGAAAATTCATGTGCTTGTTGAACATTTTAGAAAACTTATACTTTTAATGTTTTGAATTATCTTACATAATAAATTTTATTTTTCAATACTATCATATGCCTTTTTGCTGTTTTTTACTCTGAGCTAAAATACTTATGGAAGTATTTAAACTATGATGTGTTGTTAAATTTAAAATCAAACTTTAGGGATTTGTTGGAAATTTACCTAAAGCAGATTTATGGCAAAGAATAGTAAAAAAAACAGATATTTAAGAGTGTTAATTTTGTTGTGTATTCCTGTTGAGCTATCTCTTTTTCAAACTGTTGCTAGTATTATCTTTTCCTAATAAATAGTGTGTTTTCATCTAATAAAATTAAGAGCCATCTTTCACAGAATTTTTCCAAAACATAGCAGCAGAAAACTCTTGCAAGATAAAGATATATATGCATGACTAATAACCTGAAAAAAACACATAAAACTTTTTTTCTTGGCTATATGTTTGCTTAAACTAAAAGCATATATATGACACAGGAAATAAAAGTTGTCTTTTCACACCTTATCATCATGTGCCCACTATTCTGTCCTTTTATAATAATTTTTAAACTTTGACCTTCATACATTTAATGATTTTGTCAGAGGAGGGTAAATATGTTAGTGTTATGACTTGGAAGATAAAGGATTATCTAGAGGTTGTCATTAGCAACAATGATTTCTTGGAATTTTGAGTTGAACTTGAAAATTCTAGTGTTTAAAATGAAGCTTGAAAATGTTTACTTTAAATCTAATGCACAATATCGCAATATCAATCTGTCATATTAAAATGAGTGTTTCTGATAATTTATTTTTCAGTTGGGAGGGGTTTTCTTCCCTTTCTTGATGTATCTGGCCATCTGCTACATCACTAGTGATGCACTGTCCTGTTGTGAAGATAAATACTC
>VZSU01000689.1:1531166-1623862 GCA_013398715.1 Nesospiza acunhae | reverse complement strand
AGTTTCCCCTTTTGTTCTTTACTCTGCAGGTATCTGTATAACAGCACAATTCAAGGTTTGGTGGCAGGAGGAAGAGGTCCATGTTTACCTACTCCCCTCAAAATGAATAATCAATTATAAAATAAATTATATAGTAAAAGTCATATTGGAAGAAACTGAGAGAATCACTTGTAAAAAGGAGACTTATTGGCTTGAATAAAAAACATACAAAAATTGGATATTAATCCAAATGTTGATTTATATGTCTTTTTTTCCTTTTATTTTTTGAGCAACATACTCTACTAGTAGCACTCTTTGCCACATATCTGATGGCTAAAAAATCCCAAAGCTTTATCTTAGCTGGCCAATAAAATAAGTGGTTTGGGAAATAACTGCTATTTCTGTTTTTCTGAGAATATCTGCAGAGTTTTCTGTGTCAGACCTCACTTCCTCCTGGATGAAATAATTTATCTTTAATGAATTCCCTTTCCTTTCTAAAATGCATTTGTTACGGGAAATAAAATAACCAACAAAAGAGAAGTGTAATCCCTGAATAACTTCTAATATTGCTTGATAATACCTGAACAAAAGTATACATAAAACAGGAATTTTGTTAATATCCTTGAAAGGAAGACAGTTAAAAGTGCAGCACCTTATTTTAAGAATTCTCTTTCTTAATAGTAAGGATATAGCTAATCATATTCAGATTAGAACATCACCATTACAGATTAGAAGGACAGCGTTGATGTAAAAATATCCTTTTTATATAACAAGTTTTTATAAAGAAATCTTCAAAGTCAGGAAGGCAAAACAGAAATTAAAATTAACAGCAAATTATGTCTGTGAACTAAAAATACATTTTATCAGAATACTTTTTATTGCTATTTCTATGCCTTATAGACTTACAAAATTATCAGGATTTATACAAACTAATGTTAAAAGATATATGAAATTTATTTTCTTCTTTACTAGAAGTTTCTAAGTCGGAATTAAAGAAGTAGATGGAAGAATTGAGAAAAGCCAAGTTTAGTCATGTTACATGTTTAAACCCAGAACTGTATATAATTTTTGATTACCTAATCTTCTATTCCATTAATATTAAAGTGACCTCTAAATCTGTTTGTTTTGTGTGCTTGTATGTATTGCAACTTTTATGTATGACATGTATTTATTATATATACACAGATGTATTTATGGACATAATTTATTTTTTCTTCAGGGATCATTGCATGAGTGGAAAACAACCAGACTGCAAATCCAAACCCTCAGAGTAAAGGAGGACAGAATTATACATCTTTTAAGTGAAATATCACAAAATTCAGTGTATATTTTATTTCCAGCACTCCTGGTTAGATGATCAGATGATTCTTGATTGCAATCAAATGCACCCAGCCAGGATTTAGATTGTACATGATTTTCACCTCTGATTGGTTCATGTCTTTCTAATAGCTTGCAGATTGAACATTCATAGAACACATTGTAAGTGAAGTTGTAATATCAACCTTTTGACTCACACTTAATGCTAATGGCAAAATTTTGTCTTAATGGAAACAAATTAAACTGCAGGAAAATTAATGAGCTAATATCAGTGTTCAGAACCAGATACTCTAACTAATAGCATCTGTGATTTGTATATCATACTACCACAGCACTCCAAGTAAATATTTGAAAGTGTAAATCATGTCTGAGTTATGTGCCAGCACCACATAAACCAAATGTATCACAGTATGCTGCAATTTTTTGTGTTCATACTATCCAACATATTAAAGCATTGCAGAATTCTGTCTGAATTATTTGATGAAATACTTTTGTTCAACATCCCTATTTGCAGTTTATTAAATGAAAATTAAAATTTAGTAGAAATGTAGGCATTTCCTTGTCACCTTTTTTTCTTAGAAATAAGTTCTTATTTCAGATACTGCTTTAACAATTTTTTTTTTTTTTACTTAAAACAATTTGTTAGGTGAAAAAGAAAACAAAGGCATTAGGTCATGCATTTGAATAGAGTCTACATCTGTTGCTTTTAGAAGTTATTGTTTTCTGATACAATTTTCAATCTTCTTTTAAATGAACTCACAATCTTTTAACAAGTCCTATAGGTCTCTACAGTAAAACACTATCTGCTATTGCCAGAATTAGTTTCTTTATTGATTGGAAAGATTTGGACAGTTAATAAACTTATTCTTGGGTTGAAACTGTGGAAGATAGTGGCTTGTACCACAATGCATAAAAAGCAAATACTTCATATAAGTATTTTTGATGTGTCATGCCTTTGACTGAATCTCTGAGTTGATAATGCAAATATAAAATTTCACTGTTAGGCTGATTTAACTTCTCCATATTTCTACAAAAACTAATACATGGGGCTACAACATAAACAGTGAATGTTGGTGTTTCCACCAAAATATAAATATCACATGCTCATCGGAATTAATGTGGTTTTTATGGGTGCAGGATGTCACCACATCTAATTAACAAAATCTTAATTGTTTCTCTGATGTCCCAGTTTATGATTCAATATAAATGTTTTAATGAGGTTGAGAATCCAAGATGAATGCATTAAAAAGTCTTCAGGTTAAAGAGACAAAAGAATTCTAATTGTAGTGGAAACTAGGAAATCTGTTTTGAAATAACACTGGAGATACTAGTTTAGGTAAGGAAATAGGCATTTTCACATTCAAAAATGAGTTTTTAACTCATTGTCTCATAAAATCCTCTAGAACTTTTTTCATAGGTCTGTAGTTATTTCTTCTTTTTTTGCAAAAGGTAATACAGAACTGACTCTGTTGTTCAAAAAATCCCCCACCAAAACAGGAAGAAGCAGATATTGTACTTGGTAGTTAAAGTACTAAACAATGATACTATAATTAATATATTTAATAGTAATAAATTTGAAGATTCCCTAGTTTTCATCTCAACTTTCCTAAAATTTAAACACAATGGCTTCAGATTTTAATAGCAATAAATACTCTGAATCCCAGTGTTTAAGGTAGGAAGTAGCACCATCTGCCTTAACATGTTGTATCAACAACATATTACTAGAAATAGGAATTTTATTCAGCATGAACCAACATAAACAAAATTCAAGGATCATAGACTGTATTTGGAAAGGATATACTTTGAATTTATTTTAGTAACATTATCCTAGTGATGGTTATAGCAGCCAAAACACCTCTTCATCAAAGAATCTTGACTGTTTTTTCTTGAGGATTGTACCTCAAGAAATTTGCTTGTGATGCACCAGCATATCAGAACTGGCATCAAGCTGTCATTCCATCAGTCTGCTGATGAACTTATAACGTGTCCTATGTTGTGTCTGTTTCTATTGTGTAGGTATATTTTGATTTCTAAATCTCATCAAATATTACTAGACGCCTGTATACCTGTAGATTTAGCTCAGATTTCCATTAAACTCTATGAGCTTAGATAGTCTACTTTACATGCCAACAGCTATACTCACATAAAAAAATCTGAGGTGTCTGAAAGTTGGATCTGCATCCCAGATGGAAATTCTGGCTTAATCTAAAAGAGATTAGAGATATTGGAGAAAGAAAAAATGAATTCCTTAAAATATATTTTCGACTGCAATTTTTTTGTTGTTGTTGTTTTTTGGTTGTTTTTGTTTGTTTGTTTGTTTTTTACTTTTATGTATTCCACTACTGCAAACTGGTAATCAATTGCTTTAAAATTTAGTGAAAGATTAAATTGATTCTGAGGAATTGGACACATAGGAAGGCCCATTCCTTATGCACACAACTTTCCATGCGGGAAGACATTTGGACCCATATGAGACTTAGTATGACAGGAATAAGTGGAGAAAAATTTGATTGACCTTCAAAACTGAAAAAAATCCTCTATGAAACATGACTATTTGTGGAAAGCACGTCTGAATCTAAAGAATCACAGTTTATTATATGTATCTGTTTATAGTGACTGCTTCATGCTAATTAAGAAGTCTCTATGAATCAACACCAGTAACATTTCTTTTAAACCCAAACAATTTTTTAGAAAACATAGAAAAAAATAGTTTAATATAGAACTATTGAATTATTTGGAAAAAAAAAAAGTGCTAGGAAGTAATTAGCTGATTATCCTCTATTGAGAAACTTTTAAAACACCTGTAAGTAGATCATGTTGTAATTTTTCTATTAAAAAAACATGATAAATCTATCAGGCAAATGCAGAAGCTTCTGTGAGCAACACAGGATCTCTGAAGACTTTTTAGACTTTATGGCTTCATCATCTAGGCATCCGTATTCTGATATGTAAGGTTTTCACTTATGATTAAAGGCATGCAGTCAAATAATATTTTTGTCCTTCCAATTAATTCTATTTGGCTTCATTCATTTCAATTGCTGCTTTGAAATTCCAGACAAAATTATTTTAAAACTTGCTTATGCAAATAAATGTGCATGAAATCAGAAAAATGTTCTTTGTAGCTGATAGGAAATAAAAGCAGAATACAAGGAATAATCTTTTATCTAGATGAAGAAATCAAAAAAGTCAACTACTGGTAGAACCTAGGGTTAGAACTAATTATGCTAGGTTGTTTCTGCCACCTGAGAGACCATTTTGAAGATGCTTTAAAGAAATAAATATCTTAAAAGTGGTGAAAGGGGGGAGAGCATAGACATCAAGCTGAAATATTTATTATGCTAGTTGTATGAGGATCTTAGCAGCAACTAACTAACCTCTTTTTAGGGGTGAGAACCCAGTTTCTCACTTTTCCCTCATGTAGGAGGCTGGAGTAGAAATGCAGTGGCACTGAGTGAGACACAGCAAAGATACCTGTAAGAAAATTGATGGCATGCTTACTTTTGGATATGCTTGTATTAAAGATATGTTAACCCTTTAGCCACTGAAAAATGCTGAAATACTTATAGCTAAAAAATTGTGTTACAAAGTTTTTAGTATTAAATGCAGATTTCTGTCCTACCATCTCTGTTAATAATATTTTTTTTTTATTTTACTGGAAGAATTAGATTATTGGTTGCATATTTTATAGATTTACTAAAAGAATGTTAGAGTACACTTGAAACCCCCTATATAGTAATTTTTCTTCTTGATTGAGAGAGAAAAAATAAAAATAATACTATTAGAAATATATTTTCCCCCATAGTTTATTATTCACTCAAGTAATATAAGAAAACCTACATAATTTAACAATTTTTGGTTCAGCTTTGTCATACGTTTGTATTGGGTCTCTATCAGCCATGACTCACTTACCTGATAGTGTGTGATTTTCCTGTGATTTCCATCTTGCATAAAGTTACACATATTGAATGTGGGTGTTTAAAGAATACTCATACCCTTTTCAGTTTTCAGCTGTTACCCACATGGTGTTCCTGATCTTTTTACATGTCACAGCTTGTTTACTGAACAGGCACTGCAATTTTCCACTTAAAAATTTTTGAAGAACAGTGACAGATTACCTCAATTTTCAGTGCCCTTCAAAGGTTTGTCCTACTTAAACTCTATGACCAGATATTTAAAAAACTATTAAGCTGTGTAAATGTTGAGGACATAACAGCAATCAATTATAGTTGTGTATCTGATATAACAAATATGTCTAGAGTAGATCAAGATATGACTGTAATTTTACACATTTAAAGCAAATTTGTTTATTGTAATTCAGTCTGTTTTGTACTCAGTTGCTTATGATTTTTAAACTTATCACTACACACTCTACACATATTGGCTACCACATTATAAGGAAAAATTATTTAATTATTAATATTTTTTTCTTTATTAATATATAACTTACCTGCAGAATTTGCCTCAGTTTTAACAAACATATTTTTACTTCTTGTTTGCTGGATTGTTTATTTAGTTCTAGTTCTTTTTCCTTATTTGTTTATTTGCTTGTTTAAACATTGCTGGTTGTCTCCATGTTTGAAAATATTTGGAAATCCCAAGAATGCCTTTGGATGCATCCACACATCCATAATGCATGAATGTGCCATAAATTGCACATCCCTAAATTGCAGCAAAGGTCTAGGGTATGTTGCAGGTGAGTGGCCTTTTCAACTCGTACAGTCTCTTCATACAGGGTAAGTGAAGAGTGCTCAGAATCCCTTGGACTCATCATACATTAAAAAAAAAAAAAAAAAAATGCAACTTATCATTTCAGCTCAGGAAAAAAAACCCAAACAACTCAAAACTAAAACAAACAAACAAAAAAGCTCTACCAAAAGAAAAATCCCCAAACCCAAAATCCCTTCTCCTGCAAAACACCTTTGCAAAAACAAAGAATTTTTATTTTCTTTATCAGTTTTATTTTTTCACATAGAGTTAAATCAGAATTGTAAGTGTGAAAATTCAAGGGAAAAAATTAAAAATACTCAAATAACATTTTTCTTTAGGTCTTTGAAAAGTAATCAGTTGTCTTTTTAGGAAGGCGCTCTAACAAAACAAAATAATAATTTCTGCTCCTGGGGAAAGCAGCATAGAACAACATTACTTTTTTTTTTAATAGATGGACAAAAGATTAATGTGGAAGGGTAATTGCATGAAACTTCTCAGAAATTAATAGCATGAAATGTATGAGGAATAATTTGGTGTGAGCTGTAAGGTTTTTTAAGGGAAAAAAAAATTGGCAGCAATTTTATATAATATCTTTAACACAAAGCAATATAACATTCCAGATTTTACATCTTAAGTGTCTTGTCTCCTTCATGCAAAAAGCCTACTCCATTTAGAAAAGATTTCTGATATAATTGTAAAATTAGAAACAGATTGCTGGTATTAGTCCTCTGTGATGGGAATCTTAGCCACAGTAATTTCAAGAGGTTTCATTTTAAAAATTAATTGAAAACACACCTTGATGCATTAAAATACAGATCAAATTAATATGTTCACGTGTGAATTTTTTATAATTATCAAAGAAAGGACAAGTGGAGAACATCTCTAAAGAGATAACTGCACAAACAACTTCCATCTCTTCAAGGCAGCAAAATAATAAAGTATTATCATTTCTTATTCAGTTTAAATTGTTGCAAGTAATCTTTTCACTCATATGCTGAAACCTGCTCATAGCTTTAAATATCTGTCATAAAAAAATAGGTGAAAACGCCCAAAAGTTTCACTTCTTTCAGGATATTCCAATGTCACCTTTGTGTATTTGGCTTGGTCTTAACCACAGTTCTTGTCCTAGGGTGATGTTATGATGCTTGTATCCCCAATCATGTGTCCTGTTTATGCTGGATATTATATTCCCTGCCCTCAAGACTGGCTGAGAGCGAAGGCGGAGAGAAGAAGAAGCACAGCGTTTTCTTTTCAGGGACTGGACTCACTCCTCCGCAGTGCGCTGGAACACTGTTGATGTCTGGGCACGGACAGGGAAGAACACCGCGATCCTTTTGCTTGTTAGTTAGTTACTTTAGCTAGCTGAGGCAGTCCAAGATTTCCCTGGACTGTTTTTCTTTCCCTTCTCTTGGAACCAGTCGAACCTGCTCCAGACGGGGACCTGGGGAAACACCAAGAGCACTTTGCAGCCTGCCGGAGCCCACTCTGCTGCCTTTCCCAGTGCTGGAGGGACGGATAACAGAGCAACCATCCCAAGAGAGACTGTCTGAATTTGTCATCTCTTCAGAGCTGAGAATGAGTTTTGTCATCCAGTATTGTTCATTTTGCGTCCTGGGGGGTGTTTTGCCTGTTAAATAAACAGGTTCTTTCCAGTTCTCTCTGCGGAATCCTTCCAGAACCGGTTGCAGGGAGGGGCCGTGTGGGTTTGCTTTCCGGAGGGGCCCCCTTTGGAGGTTCTCTACCAAATTTGCCCTAAACCAGGACAGTTCTTTACACGAGGCTCCTTGGGAGAGTTTTATATTGTTCTGCAAACTATGAATCCTTAATGAGACTGGCACTATTGCAGCCCATTTTGCAGAGTGTTGCCTACACAGAAAAACAGCCTTAAATATTGAAACTTTAGTTAGCTTTTGCCACACAATCCTGTTTAACTAACCTGCCCTCAATTTAATGGGACTTCTGGTATCTGACTGCTTTCTTGTCAAGAAAGGAGCTGCAAGGAGCCTACTGTAACCAATAAGTTATATTTTGGATTTAATGTTGGTGTTCTGATATTAGCTATAAATCATTATGATTTTTTTTTCTGAAAATTATTCACTTGACATCTTTGTAAGTACGAATATTTGTGGCTCTGCAAGTGAACTGCTAACAAACTGCTATAAAAAAATACCATGATTCCTATAGCTCTATGATTTGAAAGCTTATGTCTCAGAAGTGTAGAATTTGAACTTCTTTTAATAAAGCTTTTGCTGAAGTAACTCTTAACAGAACATAAAGAAGTTTAACTTGCAATTTTCATGGTATTAAAATATGGTAGGTTGTACAGAGAAAATCTGTAATGTGTATATGTATGCACTGACCTATTAAGCTTACATGAAATAAAGTTTAAGTATAAATCAGTTGTAACAAGTGTTTTATGGTTTATATCATGTGCCTTGGGTAAGGTAAACAAAATGCTTTGCTGGATCAAGGGCTTCAGGAAGCATTTTTACAATATGTAACCAAGTGAGCAATTAGTTGAATGCATGGAATATGAATAGAACTGGAGCTCAATTTTTGTCCACATAATACATCACTTATACCATACATTGGTCATTCAAATATATGGCATTTCAAAATGCCCCTATGAGTCTTATGAAGACTCTCAACGTTTTTAAAGACCATTGATAATCTCTTCCGTTTCCTTAAAGTGTTTTGGACCTGTTCCCATGCTTTCAGAGTGTCATTCTGCTTCCCTGGTGATCCGTAGATGTCAAATTCTTATAAGAAGCTTGTGGGTAACAAGAGATGTTGGTGTTGGTGTGAATAAGTCAAGAAAAGCTTGCTCCTATGACCAATATTCAAGGAAGGAAAAAAATATAAAAGCAGTATAGGAAGTACCAAGTACCAAGGGCAGACTGAGTGACAAGATCTTGTGTATCTGAATTTTATGATCCTGCTTTTATCAGTTTAGAATGGTACATTTTCCTGGCTGAAAGTTATGCAGGTGCTGCAATATATTGGAATGTATATCTTGATGAGGAGTTGCTTATGCTTCTGAAAGCTAATGGCAAATGTATAACAAAGAGAAGATGGCTGTATTTTTTTGATACTAAGTGTATGGAAAAAATTCCCAGCTTGAAGGAGAATTTTTAGTTGCTTGCTTGTTCTGTCATCATTTTAATGACAATGCACTTTATTCTTTCATGAGCCAAACCCAGCTGTGATTAGCAATTTAACTTCCTAAGTAATGGAATAGAAACAAAAAGAGTCAGTCGATCCTGTACCAGGTGGCAAAAAAATAAATTCAGTCTAAGCACCAGCTGACATGAGTATCAAAAACAATAACTGAAGAATTATAATTGGGAAAGTGGAAAGAGCACCTGGAAAAATGTAATGAAGAGAAAAATCTACTCTGCTGTTCTGTTTGGTAATTTCTGTGATTTTGTTGCAGATCACCTCTGCCTATTCCGTCCAGTAAAACAAGCTGGCCATGGGGAATATTCTGCTAATGGATCAACAGCAAAGAAGATATTGGTAGCCCATGATAAGCCAGTGATTCTGCAACAGCAATAACAAATAACGCTCATCAACATCTTACTGACCCTCTTGGGTGTAAATGTTATTCCCAAATAATTTTTATCTTCTTTCCTCTTTAGTATGCCTCTGTTTTCTCTGGGTGGCTGATTTATTGCCATATACACTCAACTTCATTTTCTCCCTTAGAACTTCCAGATATGAATGTAAGGTCATGCTTAACTGTGACATATTCCGAATGCTCCTTACTATCGCATTATTTGAACAGGAAAACCATTATGCATTTATAACAGTTGCATATCATACAGATATTATTGAGAGAAAGAAAATTTAAATGAATTGTCAAAATTAAACACAATAAAGCATTTTAGTTATCTTTATACTGAGTAGGACACAAAATACCAAGAAAATATGACAGTGTAGCCCAGATGCATTTGATTAACAAATAAAAGCAAACAGAGAAGGACATGAGGTTTATCCACTGTGAGACTCCATACATCCACAACCAGGTTACCACTATAGGATGCTCATGGCAGTTTTTAGTCTGAGGCACCGGCAGCAAAGTGCTAAATGACTGAACATCCCCACTGCAAGAGGAACCTTTCTGAAGGTTCCATAGGGTATTGCTTCAGCCCTAGTACTGCCTATCAGGAAATCATGAAGTGCACCAGTGACACACATGAGTGCATCAGAAGCGCACAGAGAAGGAAATCAGCAGCACGAGACTTTCTCCATGCTGCAGCCTGGGATACATGTACCCTGTGAGGGACTGGGGACTGCCAGTCATGTAGGACGAGCCGTGGTTCACGTGCCAGCAAATACCACAAACTGCATATGGAATAGAATACTGCCATTTAAGGGGTTAGAGAAGGGGAAAATGACTACCTGTTAGCCAGAACTAGTCCCCATTAGCAATTCTTCTTTAACTCCATCTACTTTGATTTGAAATAGGAACTTAAACCATTTCTGCTAGTTTTTTTACTATTCTGTATCCTTGTTTGCCTTTGTTTTGTTTTATTTAAATGGGTGGGGCTTTTTTAAAACAATTGTCTCCTTTTCCCATTTTTGAAATTGCATCTTTTTAACAGGACTTCTCATTTCAACAATTTTATGTCTGCTACAGAGATCTATTCACCAGTTCAACCAGAGAAATGTTAAAATTATCATCAGGATCTGTTTTCTTCAGGAGCCTTCTGGGAACACTAAGATTGACAATAAGCCTCAGAAAAACAACAATATATTCTAGAGCTATTTATTCATTTTGCTTTATTCTTGCTAGGAATTGTTCATCTGGGCTCTCCCCTGGGCACAGCATCTTGAAGGACCTCTTACATCAACTAACTAAAAGACTGTCAAAATAAAACACTTGTAGAAGTTCTGCTAATACTATAATTCCAACAGTTTTTTCCCTGTTTGATTTATTTTAATTTTTTATGGCTCTCTTTGCCAAAGTCTCTAATTAAGAAGGCTTAAATACATTGGTACATATCATCACCTTGGTTTCTACTGGGATTTATTCAGAGTTTCTATTTGAATTGACTGAATTTACAACTAAGACAAAAGCTCTGATTTTTACTGAAGTACATTGTGTTCTTTACTGCATGTATTATGACCCCATGCCACCCATTTATCATAATCAACAACCCACACTCATGAAAACTGGTATCAAACTCCCAGTGATTAAACTAAAGCTGTTCAAGATAGAAGACACCACACTATAAAATTCTTTTCACCACTAAAATATAATAAATGCTAGTTTCTTCATATATAATGGTTTGTCATTATAAGAATACATTATTTTACTTATGTAGTCAGCATTCATCACTGGTTTTGTCCATAACAGAAATTTGGTTGCTTTGCGACTGAAGCACTTAAATTTCCCGTTTGTTTCAAAAGCAACAGACATATTGTTACGGCTTCTGATACAAAACAAGGATGTATTTGTAGTGCCACTTTTCTTCCTTTGCCTCCATTGCAATAGTGCATTTGTAAAATGGTCCATTTTGATTGTCCAAAAAAATGTTTTCCATTCTTTCAAATAACATTGTACACCAATTTCCTCTGAAAGCTTTTAAAGCTGTTTATATTCAACACAAGTGTTCCTCACTACACTTCTGTCTCTCCAAAAGCCTCATAAATACAGGGCTGTCGGTACTATTTAATTGCTTGAGATTATTTTCCCTAGGACGTTTTTCAGTATAAACTACACACATTTAATGAAGCTTTGTTTTGGTTTGAGCTTAACTCATTCACTGTTGCAAACTTGAGTCATTATTTACATCATCAGTAACATAGTAATAATTTTTCTAAGGCCTATGAAATGCTCTCTGATGTAGACTATTTGAATAGGGACTGTGGATCTTTCAGATGCTTAAGCTGCATGCTTTATATTGAAAGAGGGAATCTGAAAGTATCATTGATGTGGATCCCTGTGGAAACTCCTGATAGAAAATGAAATGTTCTAGTGACCTATTATACAAAACACAGAATAAAATTAAAAATTAAGACTGAATTTTGTAGAATATTCAGGATATTTTTGGGAAAGAAAACAAAATCATAAGACACAGAAAAGAAAGGCTCACAAACACTGGAAAGAAGATAGGATCAAATGAAATGCAACTGAAAAAAACCCAGGAAACCCAGAAAATTGGGACATTTAGTGACTACAAGAAAACAGTCTGGAAGGAAATGAGGTGCAGTGCAAAGGGCCAAAACTAACCTGCAAAAGCAGGGGGAAAAATAAAGGAGGAGGATGCAATTTGGAGGGGAAGATATGAGAGACACAGCATAGATACTGAATAAAAAAATCTTCGCCAAAGTGAAAGCCATCAAAAGGCATGAGATGCCATCAAGTGCAGGGACATGGTCCAAAGCTTGCCAAAATTGATTCCCATTGAAAGTGCAAGATTTCTTTTTTTTTCCCAATAGGAAATTTGATTTCCTTTTCGGAAAGGAAACAAAGTCTTGCGAAACAGAAAAGAATGACTTATAAAGATTCTGGAAAGGTGATATGATCATAGGAAATGCAATTGAAGAAAAAAAGAAGAAGAAAATTAAGACATTTAGTGACTGTAAGAAAACGGTCCGGGAGGAAAGGAGGCATAGTGCAAGGGACCAAAACATGCCAAAACTAACTTCACAGATATTTCAAAATCAGGAGAAAAAACAAGGAGGAGGACAGAACTTGGAGCAGAAGATATGAGAGGCATGGCATGGATACTGAAAAAAAAAGATTCTTCCCCAAAGTGAAAGCCATCAAAAGGCATGGGATGCCATCAAATGCAGAGGCATGGACCAAAGCTTGCCAAATTGATCACCATTGAAATCACAAGATTTATCTTGCTTTTGGGAAGGGAAAGGAAATATTGCAAAACAGAAAAGGAAGACTTATAAATGCTCTGGAAAGGATATATGATCAAATGAAATTGAATTAAAAAAAAAAAAAAAGGGGAAATTTTTTTAGTACAAGAAAATGGACGGGGATTGTATTAGGTGCAGTGCAAAGGACCATAATATTCCAAAACTAACCTCACAGATGTTGCAAAATCAGGGGAAAAAATCAAGGATTAGGATAGAGAATTGATGGGAAGATATGAGAGACATGGCACAGATACTTAAAAAAAAATCTTCACCAAAGTGAATATCATTGAAAGTCATGGGATTCCATAACATTCAGGCATATGGGCCAAAGATTGCCCAATTCGTCCCCATCGAAATCACAAGATTTCATTTCCTTTCCCAAAAGGATAGGATTATTCTTGCAAAACATTAGAAAAAATGTTTTGCAATATGGGAGGTAGAAAGTCTTACCCTTATTTCATCTAGGTTCATCATCTCTTTCATTGTTGCTTGGAAATCAGTGTGCACTCCAATGTAAATTATCTGTATTCTCAAAGATATATAACATAAAATGCAGCTTTACTTGGTGGAATCTGTATTTTCATTAACATATAATTTTACATTTGCTTTCCATTTTTTAAAAGTATTGATTCATACATGAATCTTCATTAATTTCTTCCTTGTCCTAGACCCCCTAAATATACATCTAACTTGCCAGACAGGCATATTAAATGCCTCAGGCTTTCTGGAACTGTAAGACATTTGATTAGAAAATGAAAACACTGGCATGTAGTCAGCATTGTTCTTTCTGGTTTAGCTGGCTTTAATACAGCGCTCACATTAGTTCTGTGCCCATAACCTCAAACTGAATAACATTGGAAATGCATGATGTATGGAGGAAGCTTAAAGGAAAAGTGCCAAATGAATATATGCCTTTCATGTCCTTCTCTGGTGAGCAGACGTGCAAGTTGGATTCAGGATGCAAAACAGAGAGATGGATACTAAATATTCTCACTGCACTGTAATGTCTTTAAAATTAATTCCTCTAGAACAAATCCAACATGTTGATCCAACTCAATCATTTTTTTTAATCATCTTGGTCTGGGTAAGATCTCATTTACTGTAAGATCCAGCCATTTTCAACAGTAATGAAAAAGGTAAAGAATAATTTTTGGTCATGAACATGGGTCAGAAATAAAATCCCCAGCAGGATAGACATGACTTATGTACAGTTTCATTTTCCACATCTCAAACATAGAAAATTTCACCTTGATAGACTTAAAAACATGCGAAGGATTTTATTTGTTTAAAATGAACACAATCACACTAAGAGCTAATCTTTGACCAATAAATTCTGATAGAAAGTTTTGATGCTGTGCAGAGGTTTTGTTCTATTAGTACTAGTTAATTTATTTCTTAAAGGCAATTGACTCCTACACTTTCTAAATTAATTTTTAAAAATGTATAAAATGTTTTAAAATGTACTTTGGCTGTTTCATTCTCTTAAAAGGGTGCAGGTGTATGTCAATATATTTTTTGAAACATACATTTTCCTTCTTGTCTGCAGAGGTAGGTTGTCCTGCTGCAGCGTGTGAGGACCTCTGTGAAGCAGGGAGTCACTGCAACCCGTGGAAAGGACCACATCAGGGCAGACAACCACATTGCAGCCCTTGGAAGACCTTACACTGGAGCAGTGTTTCTCTGAAGGACTTTATCTCATGTTGGGGACCATATGTTGGAGCAGGGGTATGCTGTGAAGAGTAAGAAGAGGCATATATGAAGTGTTATGAACTGGTCACAAACCCCTTGTCACGTTCCTCTGCATTTCTTGGGGATGAAGAGCTAAAGGAACTGGGAATTACAGTATGAAGTTGAGCCTGAGAGGAAGGCAGGGGTGGGGAAAAGATGTTTAGTTTTATTCTTTGTTTCTCATTATCCTGCTTTTTTTAAAATCAGCAATAAATTAAATTAATTTTCCCTGAATCAAGTCTGGTTTTGCTGTACTACTGAGTGATACAGGAGTGATGGTAGCTACTGGGTGATGTGCTTGTCTTCAACCACGAGCTTTCCTGTCTAACTGCCTTCTTGTGTCCTATTGAGCATGGTGAGGGAGAAAACAGCTGGTGGGTATTGGCAGCACACCACAATGAATTCACCACAAACTTGTTCTTGATACTCAATAAAATTTGCCCCAGTATTAAGTGGAACTTTTATGAAGTAATAACAAAAAATCAGTTTAATAACAATGAAACATATACTGGGAATAGCACTCTACAATACTATTAACAGTTTAAAAATTTCATCTCAACTTCTTTTTGCTTAGCAGATAGATAAGAATTTATGGGTACAAGAAAAATAACTTGATGTCCTGAGATTCAGTAGACAAGCATAGAGAAATATGACGGTAAAAGCGTAATTGATTACATTCTTGATGACTATATGTAAATGTCATGGTTTAGGAATGGTATTATGTAGAGGTGGCTGGTAGGGAGTCTGATGGCTTGACCTGGATGCCTTAACCTTCCCTGAGAGAAGTCCCACAAGAAACAACTTTCTAGGAGTCTTATGCAGTCCTTCAGCCACTGGGTAACCTCAGAAAGGGGCAGGCAGCTCAGCTCTTAGCAGTGATTTCAGCTCTTAGCTGTGATTTCAGCTCTGCCTTGCGAGGTGTACCCTGGCTAACATAGGGACAAAGAGACAGGACCACTGTGTGGTTATTCCTCAGAGGCAGCCTTTATTCCAGCACCCTGTGAAGGACACCAGTGACAGCAGCTCCCTCCGGAACAGGGCAGAAACTGGAGGTTTTATGGGGAACAGCAGAGGGGAAAAACCAATCAGTCCCAACAAATCTACATGGAGTTCCAAAGTATGCTGGGAACTGACCATGACCATGGAGGATTTCTCAATCCAGGAGAGTTTGAGATGATTTTATCATAGTCCATTCAAGGGATAGCTCTCCAAGGGAGAGGGCTGGCATGCCCCTTTTTCTCCACACTATTATCCAATTTAATGTTCCCACTGAAACCACAACAAACAATATACCACAAGCTCACTCCTCCTTCCCCTCTCCTTCTCTGTATAGGGCTGGAGAAGTAAGCTAGAGGCACAAAAGGTAAAGATCATGGGTTGAGAAAAGAACAATTTACTGCAAGCAGCAATGAGATAAGAAAACCAACAGCTTCAGAAACAATACTGATGACAGAGGGTGCAAGAGAGGACACCTTACTGCTCAAGCACCCCAGGAAAACCTCTGACAATCCAAAATGCTACCTCAACCTGGAAGCGAGTCCTTCCCACATTCCCTGAAAATGATGTGGGGTCATATATAATAACTTTTGGGTCCTAGCCCTGCCTCCTTCTGGTTACTGTAAAAAATGCTTCACTGTGAGTGTTCATGTCCTACAGGCATGACTGTAGTGTAAACTTTTCCACAAGGGCTTTAAAATAGCTCAGAAAGAGTAAAATCAGCATAAATTACACATATAAAAGGTTGGAGAAATAGAAGCTTTGAATGGATGCAGGAAAGAAAATAATTTTAACTTCTACCTTATACTTTTTTCAGCTTCTTGGTAACTAAGATTAACCAACAGAAAGGAATTGTAAACAGTTATAAGAAACATTTCCCTCCCTCCCTTCCTCCCTCCCTCCCTCCCTGCCCTGTTTTCCTCAGGTCACCATCTAAGTTACACTTCTCATATTTTTTGAATTTGTCCTGATATATAGATATCTATTTTCAGTCTAACACCACCAACATTTTCCTGAATTTTTAAAGTGCCATATATTTAAATGGGTTTGTAGCCACATGATTCTCCATCTGTTTCAAAATTCATCTAAAAATAATTTTCTCTTGTCTGCTTCTCCATGCTTGCCTCTTTTTTTCACTATTTCATTATAGCAATGAAGAAGATTTATGATATATTTTATTCGGGGCATGCAATTTTTTTAAAATTTATTGTATCTATTATTATTCTTCGATTTTGAATTTCTGATTTAACTTTCCTACCCCCACTCCCCACCCCCAGCTATTATTATATAAATTACAGTTACTTTTTCAGCACTCTTTGTTTTCTAGTGTTCTATATTGGGGGTTATTTAATTTTTAAAAATTATTTTCATATCTGCTGTGCTTATTTCTCCCCTTTAAAAATTAGACAGAATTCTTCATATTCAGGAACTTTTACGCAGCATCAAGACTCTTGTCATGCATGCCCTTTTCTGTTTTATTTAATTTTAAAATTATTTACTAACATAATCTAAAGTTGCTATTTTGGTTTTAGTGAGTCAAAAGTCCTACTGACTGTTTTAAGTATTTTGTCAGACCACTTAGTGTTAGCTAATTTTACCAAATTTACATTGGAAGGGATATTCTGCCTTATGGATTTCTGTATTTGTAATATATTTTTGAAGTAGTTTTTGATTCAAGGTTGCTCGTCCTCAGGTGAGTAGTTGGAAAATGTTGCCAATGTCTGTATAGCTGTAGACACATATTCTTGAACTCCCCCACTGGAGGTTCAACGTTGAGGATCTCCACAGAGTTTATGAGGTTTGCAGATGCTCCTGGATAAAACAGCTACACTATTGTCGGGAGTCAGTTACGTACAGAGGGAAAACTCAAGATCTCTTATACAGTCATTGAGTTAATATAGTCTCAGTCAGAATAAATGAGAAAATTGTAATTCATACAACAATTAGCACAGGGATTGAATTCTAAATGAGGTACCAATGCCCAAAGGCCAGACTAGCAACTGCATGATCAAAAATTTGGGTAAAAAATATCCCTGATCAGTAACTGTTACTGTAGAACTAGCCCTATAAGTGATATTTCATATATCTATTTTTGCCACAAATGTGGACCTAACCCCAACATTGAATTTTGCATGAATTTTCATATCCTTTGTTGACTGTCTGGTATTTTGAAAATTACCCCCCAGATTTTCTCATCCAGTTGAACAGTTATTGTAATTAATCTTATTAATACTGATTGAGCATACACTATTAATATTTTTTCAACTCTTTGATTACCACAGTGTTTTGTGTTTCCTTACCTGCCAAAAATATAGCTTCCTCAAGAATTTTGTAAAGTTCACATTTATGTACAAAAGCATTAAACATTGAAACAGCCCCCAGGTAGAAGACCTGTCACTCTTTCATATACTTTTTTTGCTGGAAGCAGAAATCCACTTTTTTGGATACTTAGATGAAAGTTATGACAAGGGGATTATAGTACCAAGTGATGGATAAAGACATAAAAGAGGTAACAATCAAGGAGGACACAGAACTTCTTTCAATTTGAGACACCGAAGGTCCTACATATATATATGAAATATTGTCATGAAAAATATGAGCCAGGTTTAGGAGTCTTGACTGCCTGAGAGTAAAGTTTCCCATCACATATTTTATTTTGTATGCAATAACAATGTATGTACTCTGTGTAGATGTAATGCAGCTGTTTACATGTGAACTGGTTAATTAAGAAATTAATGCTCCAGGAATCTGTGCCATCTTTTTTTATGAAACTCTGGTGTTCATAAATATTTTCATTGTTCATTCAAGATCATTTTCTTAAACCAGAATTCTCAGTCTTCTGCAATGAGCTGTATTATGTATTGTAATGTAGAAAAGTCCAAAAAGGAAATGGATAAAAGGAAGGAAGGAAGGAAGGAAGGAAGGAAGGAAGGAAGGAAGGAAGGAAGGAAGGAAGGAAGGAAGGAAGGATTATGCAAAATACGTGTATGAAAATTGTGCACTATAAAATGCTGAGGTGTAGAAATAACAGTCTCAACATTCGTCTTTTATGATTAGTAGATGGGCATGATAAAAAGGGGCAATATGAAGAAATGTCCAATGCAAGGACATGTAAATAATTATGGAAGACTGCAATGACAAAAGAAAAAGGTATGATGTGAACAACACCATGGAAAAGCACAAAAAAAAAAATTAGCACAACTCCCAGATGGAAAGGAAATAGTAATAAGTATGATGTCTTACTTTCAGGGTATTCTACGTCATGCATTCAGGACTCCTTCAAAATATGGAACTTAATATTCCTTAATAATGATTCTCTGGTAAGTTCAGTTTTTTTGGAACGGGTAGGAGGGTTCTGTTAAGGAGTCAGATAGGCTTTTTTTTCAAAGACCATTGCAATATGTAGTTGATAAATCTAGGAAATGTGAGAAAAACTTGTTGACTTAGATATACCGATAGATATTATTTGTGGAAACCAGCTTTTTCTCCCACTAAGAACAGCTTTTTCTCCCCCTTGTTGAGAGGCAGAATAATACAGACAGAGTGAACTGCTGTTAATGTGCAACTTCCTCATAAACACAGAACGTGATCTCCAGCATGATAGAGATCAGACCCTAAAGTTCCTTTTGGTTATACTCATTTCTCCAGAGAAGAGTGTGCTAATTTCAGGATTTATAGGACATATCTAATTCACTTAAGTGATACATAGATTTCTGTGATAAAAATCTACTTTCAGAATACATGTTTCTGTAGAATATAAATGTCCAATTACTTGTCTAGTGAAACATCCCTCATCATTAAAAAATATTAAGGGTATATTTAAATATGATGATATAGAATTGTTCTTAGATATCAATCAATTACTTCTAATGCAAATTTTCCAATTCTATTCAAAGATTGAATAAAATTGGAAAATTCTATTCATTCTATTCTTATAGCACAGTCATGTATTTATATGATATCTGAGAAATATTTTATATAGATGCAATTACATGGTGATCTATGAGGAGGGAAGCAGAACTTCATGAACATTTTGCTATTCCCTCTTAGAAAGTTAAATATACTTAATTTGTATTTTTTCAATGTTGTTATTAAGCAATTGTAAGTCATGTACTTTTTAGAGTGTATTTTAGATTCTTGTCTTTGGTCTTGGCTTAGTGTTGAAGAATAATTCTTGGAGAAGAATTCTGCGAATTAAAACATATATTTGAAAATAGCAAACCTCCAGTTTTCTTGATCAGGATAATGCATTCTGTAAAAAAAATAAAATATTTTACTTTTAAAGAAGATATTATCTTTATCTATCCCGTTAGAAAACATAATGAGAAATTTGGACTAGTATGAAAAAGTCAGGTGAAAAAACCTTAAAGTCATTAATATGATAATAGCATAATAAAAATAAAAGTCTAACAAAAATGTTAGTAATTTAGCAATTTTTACATTGTTATTATGTTGTTCTTAACATCATATTCTAGTAAATGTTATATAAATAAAATATACAGATCTATATACGGAAAAAATGGTTTCAAAATAAGAGTTATATAAATTCACTGTCAACTAAAAAGACATATGTATAAGCCTTCAGAAATATTCCTGGACTCAGTCAGTATTTACATCAGCAAAAAATAGTATCCCCTAGAAGTGAGAAGTGTAGGTTCCATTAATCTCTGGATTGGGTAAGGTTTAGAAGACAAGACTGGAATTCAAAATTATCTTGATTGCCTGTGGAGATAGCCTGATGACAAGACTAAAATTTGAACAGATATATTCAAGTCTCTGGCTACTAAAAGACAAAAGTTAAAAGGGTGGAAAATGGAACCAATATACCACAGATTGCTATAGATGACTGATTCTTCTCCATGAGTTCTCAGGAAGCAGCTTGAAGTAGTCGGTTGATTTTGAAATAAGAACAAATGAAAGCAGAGTTGGTACTACAGTTGACTGGGAAAAACTGCTGATAGGCTATGTAGAATTTTATGATAATATTTTTAAATAGATAACATAATATCTGGTACTATCATTGAAGAGTTCCCTAAATTTTGATAGTGCAAGAGTTGAACTAAAACATTTTTGCCAGACCTACTGTTCTTTAAGTTTGCATTCCCATGGCCTGCTTTCTTTGTGAATATTAGACAATTAAGAGATAAAACAAAAAATAAACTATCCGTAACCACACCATTTATGCCCCAATACAAAGAAAAAAAAATACTCAAGAAAGATGAACTTGAAGACAATTTAATTCTATTTTATGAAAAGGAAAAGATATTGATGAAGAGATCAAAGTGGAAATCTTAGGAGTGGTTAGCTCTTCAATGTTGTTTGATTACCTTTGAAATTAAATAGAAAAAAAAGGAAACAGAAAAAACCTCCTAACAAAGTGAAAAGCTTCTAACTTATGAGGGAAATGACCAAACTGAACTTGCTTCACACAAGTATTTAATAAAGTATGAAATGCTTTTGGCTTTATTCCTAAAGTTATGTACTGGATGGGATAGTATTTACCTATGTTACTGTTAGTTTATTTTTATTAATATATTTTTCTGTGTTCTCCCTTTAAGAGAAAATTTTTTACCAAAGAGATTGGTCCATGTGTTTTAAGTGAAGCAAGTTATTTAGGTGAGCATCAGAATATTTAGCTTTACTGTTCTAAATGTCTACATGGAAATTTAAGATAATTTCTTCAATTTGAATCTAGAAATTACTGATGACAGATGCTGGCAGAAGACTTACAGAAATTAATATAATATATGGTATTTAAATACTAGCTTAAATTGTGCAGAACTGTAAGCAAAACATGAGTACTTCACAAGAGGCATTAAGTCCCTCTGGTGTGGTAAACTTGCTGTGTCATCTTATTACCAAGCAATAGAAATGTAATGTGCTGATCTACAGAGACGTAATTTTCCCCCTCTTGGAAAATTTTAGTGATTTCCCAAATGCTTTTATGCAGTTCTGGCCAGAAAGCTTGGCTAAATGTATCCCTTGTGGATTTTCTTATTGACCAGTATGATTGTAATGAGGGAACACAAAATTTTCAGGGAGAAAAAAAAGAGACTTAACTCCAAAGTAATTAATCCCCATTTTCCTCCAGTTTTACCCAGGGTTTGCAATAGTCATGCTTGATTTCGGATAACCTACTTTTTTTCTAATTAATAATTCAATATTTATACAAATTAGACAAGATAAAGCAGTAACAATTGAGTAAGATATTATAAAATAGCCAAGAGTCTGCTTGACAAAAAAGAGATTGAAGTCAGGCAGAAAGGAAGCAAAGTACATCTAAACACTATAATCCGACTCCTGCTAGGTACTCTGGAGCCAACAGACGTGCAGTCAGCCCAGCTTTCTATTCTTTCAGTCAGCTCAACCTTTCTTCCAGTAGTTCTGTAACTGATGTTTCATTCACTCTGGTGTATTTCCACAAGAGTCTTAATGGCCCTTAATGGGACATTTTATGATTTTCCACAAAATTTAGGTATACTCCTGTAGTGACACTTTTTATCATGCCCTACACAATTCAATATCCATTTTACAATGCCCTAGAAGACTTTTTTTGTCCTTGTTCCAGAATTGCCTTTCTCCTCCACTTCAGCTCTTAGAGAGGTTATTTGCAACATTAGTGATTTTCCAGCAGGTTAGTATGATCATATGGAGACACTTCTTTCTCCACAAATGGTCAAATGTAGGAGTTTTGCTGTCATTGGTGCTTCAAAAAACCAAAAGATCAGTGAAGATATTTGCTAATGAGGAACAGCAAATATCAGATGCTCCACAAATCCCTCTTCCCATATATACGCATAAAGACTGAATCCAGATCCAGAAGTGCTGGACTACTGCAGTACTTGAACTTGTGCAGCATAAGTCAACATGGCTTGGCAAACCCACTATTTTTACTTTCTATAAAGACTCTGCAAAGTTTGACTGTGTCATGATATTCATTCTGTCTCCATATAATGATACAATATGTATCTATTATGGCAATTCTAGTCACATAAAAGATTAGCCAGATTGGCAGACAGAACCGAATTTAACAGGAACAAAATAGTCTTCCTTCTTTTCCTGATGTGAAGATATGTTTTGGAGTCACCACTCCTGCAGGTATTTGAAAGATGAGTAGATGCGGCTCTTACAGACATAGTTTAGTGGTGGACAAGACAATATTAACTTAATGGTTGTGCTTGATGATTTTAAATGTTTTTGCCAAACCAAATTATTCTATGCTGCTATAATTCTATGAGGCTGACATCTGAAGCTGATTGATACTACTACTATTATCCATTGCAGATTTGTCTTGGAAAAAGTCTAATAGGGTGGTAAAAAGCCATCCCAGAAAAAAAATGTTTCCCAAACACGTGGTTCAAGCATTTTCAATAATAAAATAATTTAATTAATTAATATAATAGACCTGTGTCTAAAAGAGCTGCTACAACCCAAGGTACACCACAACATGAATCATAAATGTTGGCACTGCCATCAATCAGCCATCCTTCATCTCTAGGCCATCAGTATTCTCAGACAACAGTTACAGATATGTAAATTGACAACTATATATTCACATGAATACTCGATTGTAATATGGAAATTTAGAATATGGGATATGACACCCTGAAAGCTTACTCCTTTAACCATAATCACAGGAGTAATTTATTTGAGTAGTACCTCTTTATTGACACTAAGGGAGTTGCTCAGTTATTTATAAACTGAAAAATTTAAAACAATGTGGCAGAGTTGATTATATTCTTGGATACTAAATAAAAAAGGATATTTAAAAGAAGTATTTAACTTTAAAAGATATAAAAAAATTTACTGCTGTTTGGTGCTTTTTAGAACTGTTTCTATGTAGGAAGCGAGACAAAAATTATAAATCTCTGATTTTCATAGTGAAAATTGAAAGATATTTGTGAACATGAATGATATTTATTACAGAAAGTGTGATTTTGCATTCCAGGTTGGGATACTCTACTAAGTATGTAGAGTACTATCTTCCATGCTAAGTATCTTTTAATTTCTGAACAGTAAGGCATGCTTTGTTGTATGTTAGTTGCAGGTTCTGAATTCATGGATGCTGGCATAAAATTAAAAAAAAAAATCCTATATGGCTGACAATGAATATATATGTTGTTTAAAATACTTACTAGTTAGCAAATTGTCTGTATGTATAATAGAAACAGACAAGTATGAAAATCTGAACATGTAAATATGATTAAATTATCTAAAAATTAGATCCTGCATCTTTGAATCAAAAAAAATGTGTGTATAATTTACACCTATTCATCAGAATAAACAGGAAGTTTTTTTATAATAAATTCTTTCAGATCAATGCATGCCTACAACCAAAGCCGAGCAGGTATTACTGTAATAAATTTACTGTACAATATAGGAAAAACTGAGGTGGAATTCATTAGGTATCTATTTTGTCATGAAAAGTGGCCTTAAAATGCTTAAGGACAGGTGCTTTAGAGTCACAAACATTAAACAAATAAAAAGCAAATTACTTTTCTAATCCCACCTCCCATCATTAAATAACTAGGAGAAAATAACAGAACAAGAAAATTTCAATAATAGACAAATAAAAAACTGAAAATCCATTAGTGTAACTATACATTAAATGGAGAAAAAGGTATGTCTTACATGTCAAATTTTATCATCGTGGTCAAAACCAAAAATCTGAATACATTGTTATTACTATTGATATTAACAATAACATTGACTTTAAAGATTTGTACAAAATGGATTTTTAAAACATTTAAATAATGAGAAAAACTGGATCACATTTTAATATATAAATATTTTCAGTTCTATATTTAGAACAAATCTTTGAAATATGTTTAAGTGTATTTATGTAATTTCCAGGTTTTTTTTTTCTAAAACATACTTAAATAAAAATTAAAGTAAGGTAATAAAATTATCCTACATGGTTTACAAAACTGGTTTCTGAAGCAATAATCCATCAACTCTTATTGATGCAATATAAAATTGATTAAAAAGGTGTTATTTTTCCATTTTTAAATATAATTTAATTTTCTTCTTAAATTTCTTCTAGAATATATTGATTGATTTGTATTCTTCCTTTCTTCAAATTATGTCAGAAGGGAGACTTCATGGACAATTAACCATTTGAAACCCCCCCCAATCAACTTTTTGTCTTCGAGATTTCTTGTAAAAAGTGTGCTGTCATTACTACAATAAACACTCTTTTAGAAAAGAGCTGAGAATGTGGTCTTGTTTTTATGATTGTTTTTTTTCCAAATCAATCTTCCTGATAGCATTGAAGTTATAATTTACTTTTTAAATGGTTGTTTCAAACTCCCTCATTGACATATTAGAGCTTTTTAAAATGTAATTTGAAATAGATCTATACATAAAATCATATGCATGTTTTCTCCAAATTATTTTGAAGATACTGTTGTCAAAAAAATTCTATTAATGATATTATACATTAAAGAAGAAGATTAATCAAGGTAATGAACTTCTGAAAATGAAATAACAATGTTATGTATAATGGCAGGATGCACTCTGGGACAGCTCCATATTGTTTTATTCACAGATCCATTCCTTCAAGTGCAAAAACACTTTACTTAAATTGTAACTTAATATGATTTTACATCTAAAGAGAGATAAATGAGGCCAAAATTTTGAGGTGAATCTGACTAGAGATTTTCTCTATTTGCTTGCTGCTGTTCAAAGAGAGATACACAAACCTGAAAAACACCTTCAGGACAGTTAAGATACCCAAAGACATAACAAGTGATCTAGGCATCCAAATGCCAGCAGTGGCATCAAACCCTAGACATAAAGCAGAAGTCCCAAAAATCCTCTTTTGTGCCTTCCAACCTCTTTGAGCTTTCAAATATCATAGAGCTTTTCAAGTGGAGCTAGAGATGGAAATGGAAATGCATATCTCAAGTGGACAATTGAACTAAGCTTCTGAAGTTTAGCTTCTGAATCTCAAGTTAAATGTCACCATAATGACTGGACTTTTTCAAATAGCTTTCTTACATCCACTAAAAAATACTAAGCTAAAAATTAGTACTGATCTAAAAAGTCTGATTGAAATCAACAGTGAATGCTATCAGCAGATCTACATTACAGGACAAATTATCTGTAGTTAGAAGAATCTGAACTTAACAACATTAAAATATTGGTTTCAGGGAGTGGAAAACCTGCTTTCATCAAGCTGGTATATTTATAGACCAATCATCTGACAAGATGTCAAAACATGAGAGGAATTCCTGGAAATGAACACAATTGCAGTGTAAAATAAGTTTAAATGAACTTCAAATTGTATAAAGAGTAAACTCTAGACTTTTGCCTTTTGTTTACTGTAAATAAAAAATATTGAAAATAATGTTGTCCATACTAATATTTGCCATGTTGTTTAACTGAATGTTATATTTAAAATAAGTAGATATTGAGGTGGAAAGGCTGAGTAAAATTTCAAATAGAAGCATAAAAAGCAATCTCTTACTAATCCATGTAAATGACATAAAAGATACATTTGCACTTCAATGCCCACTTGAATAAAATCATAGATTCTTACATATGTTGGATTATCAAGCTATGCTTCAAGAAGTACAAATATACCTGACTTGCAAGACCTTGAGGAACTGAATTTTGTTTTAGGTGAGCAAATCATGATCCTTGTACTTATACGGTAGTTCATGCACCTCTATTCACAAATCTACTACAAAAAAAAATATTGTCTATATTGACAAAACATTGGCAGCAAATATTAAAATAAGAACAATGGAAGATAATGCACTCTACAAAAAATCCAAGGGCTTGCTTAATATGTCTAGATTTGTTTTCCATGTATTCTGGGAGGACTACTTTGTATCTTTTTTTTGGAGACATAAAACAGGCATAGTTGAACTGTTGATTCTGGCTTTGATCAGGCCATATTCTAATTTTGTCTAAAAGACTCTTATTTTCTTCCTGCCCTATAAATCTGAGTCATTGCCACAATCAAATTAGTGTAATAATAGAAAGATTTTGGACCAGATATCTATCCAGCTTTCTTTGAAAGAACCTTTTAGGCAAATGATTGCTGACACTGAAATTGCTAAGTTTATTACCAAGCTAAATCTTTGAATAAAAGGCACATTGATGAATCAATCTCATCTTTTGAGGGCAGGAATACTATTCAAGAAATATCCTTCAGATATCCTTGTGGTTTTGCTTATATTTATCTGACATGCAAAAGTCAATCATGTCCAATACAGATGGGTGTGAAGTTGTGGGTTGTTTTTTTAATGGATTTCCAAATGACTACTGTTTGATAAGTTATTTAGTACTGGTTGTTCAAAGATAATCATCTGCATGGATTATAAGCTAAGTTTTCATGCCTAATAATATTCAGTTACTAAAGGGGCTGTTAAGTTGTTCTTACCTGTTGTAGTATTTTATTTGACTATTTTTTTGTTTCCTCTGACTAAGCAAAAGGCTTAATCTTTTTCTGAAATGTGGTAAAAAAAAGCCTTTTTTGTCAAAGTAATCTTAAATACAATTTATGTACAGGCAGATCCCTGATCTGATATGGTCCTCCGACAATTATCTTCTATTAGTTTTCCAGCTTGGTAGTGATGAAATTGAAGGACGTCTACAGCAAACAAAAGGGACTTCTGGGTACTGGGACGTTTGCTCAAAGGAGGAGGTGCACAGGTTGTGTTCTCCTCAATCCCTTCAATACCGGGGTGAATACTGAATGGAACAGGAAAACTAGCCTGATTGCTACATGACTTAGAGGGTAGTGCTGTTGGGGAAATTTTGGTTGTCTTGACTATTAGGTAGTTTAGATTGGGTTTTGACTATTGGGTAGTTAGCCTGATCATGACAGGTGGCTCTACTTGTCTGAAAGGGGGAAAAAGATTATGACTCATGACTCAGGGACTGATTGAAAGGGCTTTAAACTATGCTTAAAGAGGGGAGGGGATACAGCCAAGCTTACTGAGGTGAGCCCGGGAGTGGAATGCTAGTCTTGGATGTGAAATGAATCTGCTGAAGCGCATCTACAGCAATGCAACCCTAAAAGGTAGCAGATCAGGCCCCATGACTATATTTTCTCTCTTTGTTTCTCTGGCTCTCTTACTTCTTTCTCTTTCTTCTGTCTTTCTCTTTTGTCTTCTTTCTTTGCCACAGCTCTGGATCATCCATGCAGTAGGACCAACGCAGGATCTAAGCTCTGGTGATATTTGCTTTCTTCCCTTGCTTTGCCTGGTCAAAGCACAACTATGAACTTCTCTCTACTCCATACTGAACTCTTCTGTGGAAGTGGAGAGCTTGTGCAATGGTGTTTTGTGGCTTGTGAGCCAGCCCCTTGGAGGAGTTTGTTGTGGGAATTGAGAACTTACTGAGGTGTACTATACAAAATTTAGGGCTTGTTTGTCTAGAGTTTTGTGGAAGTCTATTTACATTTTGAATCTTATTATTTAGCACCTTCTCAGTCTAAATAATTGGGTGATCACTGGTTACAGTTATGGTAACTGTATAATAAAATCATAAGATTCCCTGACATGTATCCAGTATTTGTCTTTGTTCAGCCTGACAAGAGCTTCTAACAAATATCACAGTCCCTACCTGTGGGTGGTGACACTGCCTAGAAGCTGATCACAGCAAGAAGTGCCGCAGATAAAATTACCTGCACAATCAAGTTTTAATGTATATCTCTGCATATTTACTTTTCCCCCTAAAATAAAAGTGTTTTGCCTTGCTTGATCAAGTACTATGGTATTTTTCCCAATAAATAGGAGTTTAAAACTTTGATAAATATGAGGAGATTTGCAGGAGCTAGAGAAATGAGTGAGAAACAGGATACTTATCAACAACTCTCAAAATGGATCTTACTTTCCAGATCTTATTGCCAGTATTTTTGTTTTATACATAATTGGTAGTCTGAAAACACTGCATAAGTAATTTATATTATTCAAGATTTAAATATTTTCAGTTAGAGTTTATTTTTTTCCTCTCTCTCTCTCAATATCTATGTCTTTTCAGTTCATTTAAAATTAAAGGGGTTATCAAGGCTCACTGAGGGTGACAGTGTCATCTAAGAGGAAAGGAGGAGAAAAAATAAAAAGGTTCCATCAAAGTAGGTACTTTGAGAAATGCTTCTGACAAGACCCAGACTGAAGCTGACAGCAGCTGGATTATGCAATCAATTTATGTAACTATGTAAAGAAATCTTCAAGAGGAGGTGAAGGTGATTTTGAATTTTTTTTTTTGATTCTGCAACATCTGTGGATATGATTTCACTGCTAGGCACAGGCAAAGCTTTTCTCTTGCAACACAAGAAACTGAAGACATGTCTGTGAAATACAAACAATTTCTCAGGAAAATTAATTTTTTGCTATTCAGTATACATTAAAAAGTAAGAGCAATCAGTGAGTATGCTGGCTGCTACTTTCCATGGAAAACAGAAGCGTGCTGCACGCATCCTTGAGGTCAAAATCAGTAAGGGGAAAATGCTTTCTCTCCAGGTTTTCTTTTGCTATTGCTTTTCCTCTGAAGCGATGAGAGTAAATCCATTCAAACAGTGTCCTGGCAGCAGTTTGACATTTTAAAAGATCAAAAAATACCATGTTGGATATCTAGGGAGCCCCCAGACTGCAATAATACCAAAAAGGAAAGTAATAAAGTAAGGAGCACACATATGGCCTGCAGTTGCATTTCTTGCTATTGATTCTGAAACTGCTGAAGTGGAACTTCTTTATCAGCAGCTACATAATCAGCAAGTCAAAGCAATGCATCTCTGTCTGAAAATACAGTAAAACCACTATGTCAATTTAATCAAAAGATATCAGTTAGAGAAACCTGGAAAACTACATGACATTACATACTGATGGATGTAAGACTGTTGAGATCTGCCAAGAAACGTCTGGAAAGACGCTGATCTTTGAATTATCAGGCCCACATGTCATCTCTTGGAGCTTCCTAACATGTAGAAGAAACACTTTTACTGCTGTGCTCTTTAACAAATAATGGTTTGTACACTCAGAAGTGAACCAGTCCTACTGGCTGCATACCAGTTTATGTTGCAATGTCTTTGTCTCCTATTTTTTGCTTTTGGTGTGACTACCATAACCAATGGCACTTCAGTATATTCAGAAGAGTAATTTGAGACAATTAATAAATCTATAAAGCCTTTCTGCTATAGACCTTGCTTACTCTGAAGTCGTACAAAAGACCAGATGCAGTTTGAGACATTCTCGTTACTTCACTGAGTTCCATAGAGGCTTTTCTTCAATGAAAAATGTTTTAAGAGATTATAACAGAAACATATTAGCCCAAAGTAAGAATAAGATTAGGGGGAATAAAAAATCTGAATATAACAGTATATTTAACTATGCCATTTCAGTGTGTAAGACAGTTTGGATTTGCCCTATTTTATGTGTAGAAGAAAGAGAAATTAGTGTTCAGGACAAGAATGCTTTCCTTCACTCATTTTTCAAACATTCATTATAGGCTTTTCATCTGTTGGGTCTATTTAATTTGGCTTTTGCTCTATCATTTAAACATTTATTTTTTTTTTTTAATGACATTAGTTCCTTAGACATATTGACTATAAAGCCGTACCTGAAGAAATGCTGTTGTAACTTTTAGAACTAATCAGAATTAATATTTGAAAAAAAACAAATTTGCAAAAACAGGAGAAAAAAGTTTTTCATTCATCTTCATTAAAATACTTGTTTGATCTGTTAGAAAAAAGGCACAACATTCAAAGTTAGTTTGTTTTATGGATGTGAGGAAACTGCTGCTTCTTCTGTGTAGAAAATAATATGCAGAACAAGATCATTAGTTGGTGTTATACTTTATTTAAGTTTACAGACTGCAATAGATTAACACAGCATTGTTTGTGCCTACTATACATGCATACAATGATTCAGGCTTTGTATATGGCAACATGAAAACCTCTGTCACACTAAACTTTAAGAACTATGAAGGAATCTATACCTTCAGTGCCCTCTTGTTTTAATGTTGTTTGGTGTTATATTTAGAAAGCTGTGATTACCATGAAGCTGTACATGTTTCTGTCTTTTTAAGAAAAGTCCTATCCACGTCTGAGACCATTAACTTAGGCAAGAGCCTCAGCTTTACTGCGTCCTTTTCTTCCAGCTGCAAATATATATATATATCAACCTAAGTGCCTTCCTACGTCTTTTCATAATCATGAGCTATGTGAGTCAAGGAAAGTTCTGGATAGGTATTGTGACATTATGAGGAGATTTTAATTTATACTGTATTCTAAGTATCAATAATAATAGGCCATAGCATTATTTATGCTATTTTTAGTTGCAAGCTTAGAGACCAATGACTCAGAGTCACAAAAGTCTCAAAGATATAGGGGAGATCCAAGCTGTACAGTGCTTGCCCTTGAAAAATATTCTCTATCTTCTGAGTCACAGCACTATTTGCAAAGAGTTTTGCACTGAATATACTGACATAATGATTGCAGCAGCAGATTATAAATAGCTGTATTTATACATAGCTCTAAACTAAAAGAGCAGCAGCTTGCTTGAGACATTTTTAGTAAGAATTTTCCCCCACTTTTAATTTATTCCTTTCTCCATGATGCTTAAGAGCAACCTGGGCTGGAAGCTTTAAAACTTATGACTCCTCAACATGAAAACAGACAGTTCTTAATCACATTTTAGGTGTTGTGGTTTTCAGAGAGAGGAGAGGCAGCTATATGCTTGTCCTGTTTCCTTAGCAACAGAGCAAGGGGAGCTCAGGAGACGCTGCTGGAGGGAGCCTGAGATGCTCACGTGTTGCTCTCAGTATCTGTCTCCACCTGCCACAGCCTACGAAAGGACCAAAATCAAAACCAGCTTGCCAAGGAAAGGTTCTGTATATATGATTTAATACTACTCCATACCAAATGTGTGATAACTGAATACTAAATTTGCTTGGTTAAGCATTCAATGGTCAGGAGGGGGGCAGAAAAAAAAAGTGACAAACACGTATTCTAGGCTCTGAGATATGCCAGTTATTTTTTTTTATAAATTTTACAGTGTTTCTTTAAAATACTTGCTCACAGTGAAGATACTGAATAAAATCCTCATAGTTTCAAGGACCAAAAACCACTCATTGTTTCGATTTTCTATATGGCCCAAATTGTGGAGCCATAGTAAATTCAATTTTCCTTTGAAAATGGAAATACCTTTTCTAATCTTCATGGTACTTAATAGAAATGACATATTAAATGTAATATATTAATTTAAGCAGAATATATTAATTTAAGTTGAATAAATAAACAAATATCCTGAACACACTCCCTCCCCCAGGTTTTGAAGGACTCTACATTAGGTTAATGCACAGCTGTGGCATTATCTTATTCTCCATCTATAATAAAAAGAAAATATAATTCTGATTTTTGGTTCCATCTCCTCCATCCCTGGAGAAGTGTGAGCCCTGTAGCAGTAGTGGTCTGATGGAATCTGAATCAAGGTCTTTCTTTATAAAATGTTAATTGGACTGACTGAGGCTTTGGTTCCATATACATGGTATTTTTTGCCTTTTGGACATAGCAGAATTTTGTGTGGGTCAGTAAGGTGAATCATCTTCTCAGGATAGCCTTCAGTTCTTTTTTCCCCTTGGAGGGAAACCTAGCATAACTAATTTCTCAGTTGAGATTTCACTTCACTACTCCTTTCCTGGTGCATCTTATGACTTTTTAACATGGATGTGCCAAAGCTATTTTATGGGTTCCAGATGCAGGCTCAAATGAAACACCCACTGGCCACTACCTCATCCTTCAAAAAAAAAAAATCACAAAATACAGCATTGTTGGATAATAGAGAACAATAAATCTGTCATCTGTCTGCTACACCGATCCTTTTAAGATACCAAGAGAAGTGGAGAATTACAGCCTATTTAAATCCTTGTTTTTCTACACAATAGGAGCTAGAGGTCCTGTTTGCTGTCCCAACCATTCCTTCTCCATGGTCATTAATGCTCTCAGCATTAGAAAGAGGCAGAGCTTTAACTTGGACCAAATGTATGTGTGTGTGTGTGTGTGTGTGTGTGTGTGTGACATTAGCGAGTGCATGAAAGAACAAGCTCGGAGATAAAACATCCCATCCCATGAAGGGATACAAAACTTAAGGAAGAAAAGGTCTCAGGAGAAAATGAGCAAGGAGAAGGTCTCATATATTGCTTACTAATCTCACAGACTGTGACTATATGTTCTCCAAAAACATAGTCTAATTCACTTTAGGGTAACAGAGCTTTGAACTGCAGTGAAAGCACAAGTTCAAATCATCTTCCCAACACTATCACATGGTCATATATTGCATTCTTCCACCTCATAAACTGCTAAGCCAACAATCTAAAACTGAATGCTCATGCTTACAAATGAATACTTCTGTCCATATTTCAGAGGGAACAATTTGCTTTCTTTTTATATAGTTGAAGTGGCTAGTACTGGCCTGAAATATTGCATAGATGGTCTACTGTTATTCCTTGTGTGTATGCTTACACTGTGATATCAGATATAATATATATACTTTTTTGGTTTTTATAATAAAAGCAAAGTATTCATGATGATAGCAGAAAAAGAAGTGCTTAGGTCTGAGGTGGAGACAAAAATTTTAAGCCCTCAAAATTAATAACATTTTCTGTGGCTTTTGTCCAGAAAATTCTTTTCTTAACTAATGTTATCATTTATTGAGATCATTATTGTCCAAGTATTTTCAAGTTATTAAAAGACTATGTGTTTTATTTCAGTTCGCTATCATATCCATAATCCAAAATTGGACGTTGTATTTTCTTCATTCCATCTCTAGGTCTGTTGTACTGGCTTTTTGAAACTTGACAAAACACAAAGCAAATTTTCATTCCTCTTAATCTTCACTTCTGTTGGCATAAGAGTCAATAGATTTTGAGCAAGTCTAAAATATGCTTCAGGAGTTTTTTTCTGTCTTCTAGTATTTATGTTAAATTCCAACAGAATTTTTAGTAGTTTGAGGATTTCAATTCCTTCATTTATAATGGAAATAATGATTGTTAATTTACTGTTAATGACTGTTTATTTAATTTAATAATGTTAATATACAGAAAAATGAACCCTTTAAAGCTGCAGTCTTGTGAGATTAATTAAATTGAATGAATAGAAGGAACACAAAGCAGAGTTATGCTTGCTTGCTTGTCAGTGCTAAGACAATAAAGGTGGGACAGGGGATGCAACAGGAAAAAGAACAATAGGATTTTATGAATGTTTGGAAATAATTTCAGGACACTATGTAATTTAAACATTAGGATATTCTTAAGGAATTGAAATCATATGACTTAAATGCAAACATGCCAATTTTTGTAAAAAATCACAGGCAAGTCTGGTCAGTGTATCAGTCTGGCACTTATTTGTATGCCAGATGCAGAATATAATTTTCAAAGGTGCTCTTCTCTCAGAAGAACCGACCACATGCTATATGTTCAGGAAGGCAATTTTTTAATTCTCTACTATTCTTAAGCTTTCAAACTACTTTAGCTGTTTTACACATTCATCATGTTGTATTCCGTATGCTTCTTTATTTCATGCATTAGGACATATAATGCCTTTCTGATATCTGGAAAATTTCTACTTTTACCACAACTACTGTTACTAAATTTCTGTCTAAAATGAAAGACATTTTTACCTTGTCTATAAGCAAACAGTTCTTTTGAGTCTTTAATTTCTTTCCTTATATCAGAGGTCAATAAAAATATAAATAATTCTGCAGTATGATTATAGATAAAATAACTATCGCTAGGTAGCTTTAATACAGAACAGAAGAAAGCCTTTTCATGAAGGTAAGAAACTTCTGTAGGATGTTTTAAATACAGAGACTGGAAAGAAATTGTTTTCATTACTATCACCTCATAATAGTTGGATATGTTAGTTATAATGTAACTCAATAAATATTAGCAGTAAGAAGAGGTAGACTTTCAGATGGATTTCCTTCTGCAAATTGGTTGTCTACCCAGAGGCAGGAGGAACAAAAAAAAGAATAAATGCTTTCCATAAAAATTTATGACTAATTTTTAGTGCTTTGATTAAATCAAATAAGCAGGTTTCATATAAACACATTAATTCTGCAGTTTCAGTTGAATATTAATCACTTTTTGTCTTAATCTACGGCCTAATGATGTTATGAAGTCTTAAAGAGCTGGCACATACCCCCATGAAGGTGTTTGCATTTTAGTCACATATAAAATGACTTCTCTTTTCCATCACTTCCACATGAGACCAATGTGGATTTAATTAATTCATGTTTATGAAGCATTTTCATATCCTTGGATGACTTGCACAATAGAAATGCGAAGTGGTAGTTTTAAATAGCAGAAATTGACCAAAAAAAGTAACCTGTTGTATTTTATTTAAAATAGTTGAGGTTATTTATATAAATTATTTACTATTAATAGAATGGGAAAATGTAATAATAACAACTTTTAAAAGTTAGTATGTTTAGTAGGGGATTGACTTAGTTTGGAAAGGACTTTAAAAATCCTATAGTTTCAATCCCAGCACCATGAGCAGGGATGACACCCATTATATCATATTCAAAGCCTCATTCAGTCTGGCCTTGAACGGTTTCAGAGATGGTCAATCCACAACTCGTCTGGGCAACCTCTTCCTGTGCCTCACAGCCCTCTGAATAAAGAATTTCTTCCTAATACCTAACATAAATTTATTTCAGTTTAAAAAGTTTCCTCCTTGTCCTATAATTATGTGTCAGTGTAAAAAGTCACTCTATTTTTTTTTATAAGCCCCCTGCAAGTACTGAAAGATCACAAAAAGATCTCTCTGGAGTCTTCTCTTCTCCAAGCTGAACAAATACAGCTCTCAAAATGTTTTTTGAAAGAGAGGTGTTCCAGCCCTTTGATCAACTTTTGGCCCTCCTCTAGACTAGCTCTAACAGGTCCACATTTCCTTGTGTTTTGGACTCCAGACCTAGATGCAGTACTTCAGGCAATAAATAGAATGTCATTTAAAAAGAAATGTATTTGTTATGGTTTATGCAAAGATTTTAAGGTTTTAGAATACCAAATTTTACCAAATTTTAGAATATCAAAGTGTCTGATACTGGATTAGTACTCTGCAGTAATTTGTTGCTACAAACCTTCACTACACTGAGAGGCATTAACTCCCACTGACACTGGGGAGAAATTAAACTGCTCAGATATCTACCAAAATTCTCAAAGGTTTGATCCAATTTCAAGTATCTGAAGAGGAAAAAGCATTGAGAGTCTGTAGTTTACCACATGAGGCTTGCCAAATGAAAAGTGTGATGATTTTTAAGGTCATCTAATTTGCTTATGTATGTTGTATCTTAATGATCATTTTGTGTGCCCATGAATCTTTTTCAGACTTTCCATTTTCTCAGGTGGATTTCCCTTCCTATTTTGCTGTGCAAATACCATGACTCTGGCTCATTATAATGCCTCACAAGCAGCTTTCCTGAGCAGCATACCTTATTTTTTACAGTTTATTTATGATCATCTCCCTGGTGCTGTCCATATTTCTGGAGGATGTTTTCTTCAAGACCTGAATTGTCTTCTTGACTCCTTGTCTAAAAGCTAACTCACCTTCTCTGTGATGTGTTATGTCACTATCATAATTTTAATTGCAGGGGCTGTCTGATGACCAGATGGGCAATATCAAAACTCTGTCTACTTGCTTGGAAAATATTATAGCTCTGCTAAGATTTTCCCACCTCATAAATGAGATGTCATTGTCAGATCAGAACACTTTCCAGCTGTAGGTATATTTTCTATGTTATCTCACATACCAAATTTTCTGCATTTTCTTATGATTTTCTAGTGTCTAAGAAGAAGAAATCCTGCTGTATAATACTTAATAAGCATGATGTAGGATATTCATGCTTTATATAACTGACACAGCTATCTATTTTGTATTTTCTTTGGTATGTTCAGCCAATTGATTCAGTGAAATAGCTTTAACAGACACTGAGTCTTTGAATTGTCTTGAGCATAGTTAATTTTACCATAACATATTTCTACTAAGAGTAGTCTTATTAATATTAAGGAGTGGGTGTTTGCAAGAATGTGGAATAACTCTCCTGCAATGCTTAGAGAGTAGGAGAAAATATCTTCAGCCTACAGCTGTTTCAGATTAAATGTTGGACTTTTCCTGCATTCCGAAACAAAACTATTTTGAAGTGTGTTTTATTGACAAATGATCCTACAGATTTCCCACCCACAGATTCTTAAAAGCACAGAGGCAGGTATGATGCAGCTTGGAAAAATACTATGAAATAAAGCCAAAAATAAAAGCATTATCTGGATGGGACTGTGAAAATGCCTCCACTTGATAAAGAGATCAAGATGGCACTTGATGTAAAATCTGTACAGAGGCCATGTATTATGCCTTCTCTGACCCATGCTCTCTGAAACCTTACATTTGAACAAGTCTATGTGCATAAGTAAATCCTCGTTCCAACAGGACTTTGGTATTATGCTGTCTTGGGTATTTCTGCATTAGAAAATGCCCTGTCTATTTACGTTTCTTCCTCTGTTTCCATTCCCAGGATGGCTCAGAAGAAGTATAAGATGTAGTTAATGAAAAATATTGTGTAACTGATGTTGGAAATTAAAATTATTCTATCACAGAAATACATAGAGAAAAAGCTAGAGACATGAAATCATACAGTTGCTGATGCTGTGAGATTTTACCATGTGATTTGCTGCTTGGTAATGCTCTGACAGTACATGTTAAGTTGAAGAGTTATCAGTTAGGGCTCATGTCATTGTGTTCTAATTTGGTTATTACATGAAAATAAAAATAATTCTTTACTACATTAAAACAGCCACATGCAATAACAAAGATAAATGCTGGAAAAGAAACAATTGCTTGGAAATACTTCACAGTGGGAAATACTTCTCAGTGTATATTCAGATTCTCAGTGTGTGTTTGCAGCTTGTGTCCTGTACTTAACATAACACTTTCATCATATCAAAAATTCTCTTGACTGTGTGTCAAACACGTAAAACTGTTCCCAAAGTAATTTCCTTTAGATGCAACCACTGCCTTCAACAAAAGTAAAAGTACTTATAGCACACCTGAAGTCCTTTAACATCTGATAGGAACAAATCACATCAGAAAATATCTGAAAAATATCACAGCTTTTCTATTTTCACTGTCTACTGAAGCTAAAATTTTAGACTGCTTTTGAGGGTCACATTTACAATGAATTTCAACTCAGTGTGTAAATATACCACAAAATAAAGCCTGAGATCACACAGTATTTCCATTTGTGCTCATTTCTTTCAACTACAATTCAGCTCAAGTAGCTACATCTTTGTCAAAGAAAAATCTCAACATTTGTGTGATGCATGCAACAGCAATAACAACATGACAACACCCTCCAGTCTTGAACTAATGAGCTAAAAATCCTCACTATCCTAATCAATTGTACTTGCTTCCAGCATTATCAAATAATTACAATGTCTTATTTCCCTTTTCTTTTTTCATGAGGAAACCTGTATAGAAACTTGCTTGGATAGGAATATAAGTAATGAGAATTTGGTTTTGATTTATTCAAATCAGCATTAGACTTCTCAAACTGCTGAACAAGTTACTTGTATTGTATTTAGTATACTGAAGGTGTGTTGCATCAAACATGACATGACCTATTTGTCAGAGATTAAGTAATTTCTAATTTATCTAATGTCTGTAAATCTAGGTTAAATCTGAGTGCTTTTCTTAACTTTTAAAGATTTGAGTCACCAAAAATAATCTATCCATTGAATCTAGACAGTATACTGAAAATCAACCTGATTACAGATAGATAGCCAGCATACATTTGCAAGGGCCATCTATTCTGCATGGTTTCCCCCAGCCACCCTCCCAAGAGTAATCTCACAGTGGTACCATGTCTCGTTATCTTCAATCACATCTGTTGACACTTACATTCCAAAAATAAAAAAAAATACCTCAACAGTGGAGGCAAAGAAGGTTTAGATTATGGATATTACAGCAGGTGCTGGGAAGCCCACTGAGAGAAAACAGTGTCAAACCTCTACAACATGAGCACACAGCTTGCTGTTGCTTAGAGTAAAGGCAATTTTATGGCAAAGCAAGGGCACAAGGGAACACATTCAAGAACAAATAAGTAGAAGGGAAACAGAACACAAAATAACACAGGCAACCCAAAAAGTAGGAAAATGGCCAAATATGCATTTTTACCATCTGGCCAAGAGCAAGGTGCCTGATGCCTTTCTTTACACATGGGATGTTGGCAAAATGAAAAATGCACATAGTGTTTTATGCAGTAAGTAGAAAATACAGTTCCATTGTTCAGGGCTTTAAAATCACAGTAGAAATGAAAAGATAGGTGATTCTTATTGCTACCTGCAATCAGTCAGATAGAGGCTGACTGATTTAGTAAAACAATTTTCTAAGCTTCTTGAAATGCACAAATATGTTGGTGTTATTTGTGTGTTTTTTTATAGACAGCAGGTTGATGAAAAGTACATTGCAAATATAGAAAAATACCCCAAAAACTTCTAGTGTAAAATAGCTTAAATTATGTTTGAAATAACTGCAACCAGGGGATAAATACTGTGCACCTGTGCAGAAAGCTCAAAAAGGAAAATCCTGGAAAGAAAAGTCAGTTTCACTCCAGAGGCTTGAGGAGGTCTCCAGAGTGGCTATTACAGGCCCATGAAAGTCTGGAAAAAGGCAGTAAGCAATTTACCAAGGGGAAACTGTGCTTGACCGACTTGATTGCTTTGTACAATGGAACAACTTGGTAAGGAGATGAAAGAAAGAATGAGGGATGACATAACCTCCCAATGGCATCTTTTTTTCTAAGATGGATTGGATGGATGGACTGTAACCTGTATGAAAAACTGGTTAAATGGACTAGTTCAAAGAAAGTTGGTTAGTGGCAGTTATCAAGAGTGAGTCCCTCCAGACATGTTATAGGATTCAATACTACTCAATAACTCTATAAAATGACCTCCATGACAGCAGTGAAGTAACTGTCATCTGATTTGCAAGCAAAAGCAACCTGAGGGGAGAGTTATATAGTGGGGGTAGGAAAAAGTGAAAGACTGGGCCAACAGAAACCACATAAGGCTCAACAAAAGGAAATGTAGAAGTCTTGCATTTGGGTCAGACTAATCCCTAGTAGTTTATGGGAGATCTAATCATAATCTCCCAGGACCTATGCTTCTCCTAATGTCCCCAGTGACAAGACAAGAAGCAGTTGACCAGAAGTCACTTGAGGGGAAATGCTTGAAGTGACAGGAGCTATATATAGTAAAACAGACCCAAAAAAAAAAAAATAAAAAATCAAACCACTGAAACAAGACTGAGGACAATTAAATGTTGGGATAAAATGCCTGGAGAAATGGTGCAATCTCCCCTCACAGGAAAGATTTAAGAATTTACTTGATGGAGCCATGGAAAACCTCACCAAATCTCCTCTTTGAACAGAAAGCTAGTTTAGATGATCTGCAGAGGTCCCTTTCAAACTTGATTTTTGTGTAATTCTGTGCTTCTGCTGAGGCAACAACTTAAATGACAGGTACTGAGATAAGCCATCCAATTCTTCCTTCTCGCATCTCTAAACTTGACATCAAGAGCCCCCCACAAACATTCTGTATCATGCACTATCAATCTAACACTGAGATTTCCTTTTTCTCCTCATTCCTGAAATGGGAAATTTTAAGTTCTTTTTTAACCTATGAAGTCTCAAATCCTTCCTCTTGGCAGAATTTTATCAAACATGTATTACATTCCATGCTGTAGATGTCTCTCATTGTTATTATCATTGAATCAACAGCAGGGAAGATATCTAGGGCATTTGGGCATTTGATGTTAAACTTTTTTTTTCCCTTAAGATTTCTTCACTCAAATTTTAGTAGCATCTTCAAATTATGGTCTGAAGTATCTTGAATTCTCTCTAAGCCAGTTTCTAGCTAAAGAGGTTTTGTTACACTCATTGAGCAGCATATCATGCTCAGACTTTATTAAAATATGCATTTCTTATTTTACTATAAAACAGTTCTTTCAGTCTGATGTATACAATATGAACTATTGGCTTTTTTTAAGTGAGTGTTTTTTGGTTTTTTTTTATTTTTGGGGGGTGGGGGGGACGATAAATTTTTTATTTTATTTTTCAGAGAGAGTTCACTTTTCAAAATTCACATTTCAGAACTGAGGCAAACCGATTTTATATAATACTTGTGGGCAGCTATATGTTTCATCTTTATTTACAACCTTAGTTTCATAGCAACTAATATAACTCAAAGGAGAAATACTGTAAGAATGTTAAAAACAGATTAAAAGGAAGAGCTAAACTAAAGACGTAAACCAAATAAACACTACTATGAGATACTCTAAAGGCTTTATTATCGCTTTTGAATATGTCAGTGTTACTATGGGAACTTCAGGTTTTTGCATTTGACATGATTCAACTGTAACAAGTTCTGACTGAAAAAATGAAAAGATCAACAGCAAAAAAATCCAAGGAATTGTGAATCTTTTTTCTTTAAAAAGTAAAATTTCATTTTCCTTTTATGTCATCCATCAGATTGAAAAAAGAATTTGGAGAAACTACAGAAAGAATGAGAAATTCTGTCTCTCATGTCACATAGGATTCATTGTCAAAGAAAACAAGTCATAGAGTTTATGTAAACTTAATTTCAATTGTTATAAGGTTTTAAATTATCAGTGGGTGTATTTTTAGCAAAGATCCATTAACCATATGAAAAAAAGTCTGCATAGTCTGCCTTTAAAGTTGAAAATCTTCTTTTTTCAAAATAGCTGGCAGGGAAGCAAGGTCAAGATTTTGAATGCTACCTTGCAGCAGTAGCACAAATCAGAATATTATGTTCCCTAAGCCAGCTTCTGGATACTTTATCTATGTGAAGACACTGTTGTATTTGCAGCACTATTTATTATATCTGAGAATTTTTGACGATCTGTGATGTATACCATCCGAGCTGCACTTACTGTGCCTCATAGTTACAGTTCTTTCCACTCTTATTCCCCTTCTGGATAGTCCTTTCTCTCATCTGTGCAGTGACAGGAACCAAATATGCCTACCATGGATAGAGTTTTCACTGATTCTGATAAGATTTGTCAGACTGTGTGTAGTAGCTGCTAGGAAAAAAGGCTATTTCCTCAGCATTAGATGACTACTTCGTCTGCCCATCATCACAGCAGCAGAAAGCTGGTGTTCTGATCAGGGTAAAATGAGTTAGTATATTCCTTGAACAGCTTTTTTTTAAGGAAAGATAAGGTGGAATTCAGAGGTTAATCAGGAAGTCAATACTGTGTTGATATCTAAAAGAGATTAAGGAGGTTTTATTGAAGAAATAGTCAATTTTCTTGTGTAAATGTAGATGCAAAACAGATCTGCTTCTTTCAACTTTGGTCAAGTTCTGATTTATGTACCAAACCTAACATCTTGCTATCCACAGATTTACTTAAGTAGCTATAATTCCTCATCCCATCTTTTATTATAAAAATGAACAGTGGAAGCACAGAAATATGTATGCAAAGACAAAGCATCAGAATCTCCATACTATTATGATGAAATTGATGTAATGCTGACATACAGGTGAATCTTCCTTTTAATTCAATTGAAAAGCTTGATCTAATATTTACTTCCTGTATGTTGTGATAGACTGCAAAAATGATTAGGAAACTCAATTGAGCCAAACTGACAAATATTACATAAACCTAATGCCTTATTTTCCTTTGTACTATCCCCAAAATTTCCCAGCTAAATGTAGATCTAAAATATACAACAGGGTCTGAATCTGTCCACGACACTGTCACAAAATAATATTATACTTTATTACTTGTAGAGTTGTTTCTTATTGTTTTCTATGCAATTCTTATTCAAAAATTCTTATGCAATTTGTTTGAAAAATGTTAGTTTTAAGTCTTATTTCTCTAGAGTTACTGCCAGTGCCATCTGCTGTGGTCAGATTAGAGGATAAAACATACTAACGTCAGTGTCTCCTGCCATTTCTCAAGAGACCAAGACTCTCTTCTCACTCAGATTTCACAGCCCATATCCTTCTAGATTTTATCTAGTATCTGACCCTTCCATGTCAGTAACGTAGTTTTCCACTTCACTGGGCTGACATACACTCTGTAATGAATTGACTATGGTTATGAGCTCAGATAAACAATAGAAAACACAAACCTTGAGTGAGCAATTGCTGCTTCAGAGTAACATACAGTACTTTCTATCAGAGAGAGACAATTTTCTGACTGATTGGAAAAGATATGAGAGAAAAATCTGGAGGTCTGTCACATCTGCACATATTCTTCCTTAATTGTTCATGTACAGTTTAACATCCACATGTATCTTCCAGTGCCTCAGTAAGCAGAGCTAGGGTAAATTGGTTGACTCAGCTCCTTTTTAAGTAGAATAGCGCACTTGAGATTTTTGCAAAAGGAAATAGTGCCATTTATGTAAGACTTCTTATCTTAGCAAACTAAATGTATTCTCTAAATGCTTTCTTCTTTCATACAATAAAATTGCTGCCTATGTGATTGTCCTTTTGTGCAAAATTGACTTTCACATTTGCTACTATAGGAATCATGCTGATAAGGTAGTGGCTGTGCTTAAAAACTTTCTGTGCTGTGCTTATATTATAAAACTGCCTTTTCATGGTATTTATATAAATTTAGAATTCCAAATTCAAATCAGTAGAAAAACATCTTTTTCTGTCAAAAAGTCTGGGGCATACCCCACAGACTATAATGCCTTATCACTCTCTGAAGTCACAGAGAATGCTAAGGAGTTTCTCATGTATAGGCGATTGTGAAGTAGAAAATGGGATGTTTCCTCAAGGAATGTCTAGGAAAAGACAATTGTAGCTAAAGCATGGCTTTTGAAAAGTTGTTTACAGAAAAATTGAGGATGTCTTTTGTTGCAAATATTCTCTAAAAATGAATAATATAATTTACAGGATTGTAACTACAGAATTCCATTACATTTTCTTATTAATCACAACCCCAAAATAATATAAAAACTGGCTTGTTTTTTTTTTTTTTTTTGAAGTTTATTCAGTATTGCATCTTCTTTCAATTTTTTTGTCTTTAAAGAAATTTAAATTATGTGTCTGTTTTTCTTTCTCAAGTTTATTTCAGACAATTCATAAACTCTACAGCTATCTATTGATTCTACAAAAATTTTGTACAATCAATATACAGCATCCGCTGATACCAGTCCCCATTTGGGTCTTTACAACAATCAAATATTTGCTACAATGTCACTGGCATATCTCTTATGGTGAGTTTTGAATGGATTTGGCAAGGTGTGATTGCATAAACTCATGGATTTTATATAGGCATTATATCACCTGGACAGTACACTTCATTTAAAGAATCTCCACAGACTCAAATCTGCTTTATGAGATGCAAAGGAAAAAATCTAAGGAAGAATATATCATAAATAGTCAGCTTGAGTATTGGTAGATCTTGACTTCAGAAGTAATCCTGTCAAACTCAGCAGATTTGTTATGTCTGTTCTGTACAGGACTGGTACACTTAAGAAATACTAAGAAATACTAGGAAATAAATACTAGGAAATACTACTTAAGAATACTAGAAATACTAGGAAAGTATTCCTTACCTTTTGTCTTAGTCACAATGAATAATCTGTCTGTCCAGGATACTTGAGATAAATAATAACAAGACAAACTGATGTTTAAATCAAATTTTGACTCTGTAATTATAGATAATCATAAAGCAAGGAGCCAGACAGCTGTCCATGTAAGGAACTTTCATTAACTCTAGTATTATTCACATTTTTTTCCCCAGTACAAGAACCTGCTTTAATTCATACAGATCCAGAATGCTGTGGGCATTCTGAGACAGGAGGATTGAAGTAGATTTTCTTGTTTTTACAGACTGGACTTAGACTATGTATTTGAAGTTCTTTAATGAAGGGAGTTAATAATGTTTGTAGAAAAATAGAAAATGACAGCCTTTCTGGTGAATCATCCTGAGACAGAAGCTAATACAGGTGTTCTAAATTTCTCTCTGGAAAAAATTGGTTTTCTCTGTTTCATAGGTAAGAAAGCAAGGAGTGCCCTCTAGAAGGCACCCTGTGCCACTACTACTGAGCAGAGTTATGCATGGTGACAGTGGACCAAACACTCATTTAAAAAATCACACTCTTCCTCACAATTTTAATGGAAACTATAATCACAGATGTCATTTAAGTATTTGGATTGGAATAGGACTCAGCAAATCTTGGTTATATACATCAAGAACTTATTGCATTCTGACAAACCAAAGCTATTTCAATATAAAGGTATCAAAAGGCAGGGGATGGGGAGAGGCAGTACTGATCTTCTGCAGAGCATAAGGAAGACTAGGAATAAAAATATGTGAGAAACCAAGACAGTAGGCAATATAGACAGGGAACCTGAAATAATTGACCCTAGTACTAAAATATAATAATAATAAAAAAAAGGAAAAAATGCTGTATAATAAAATATTTGTGTTTTATGTAGTAAAGAAAGTCAGGTACAGGGATGTGTAGCTAGCCCATATAGGTTTGGTCCTGATTCTTCATTCATGCAATGTGCATAACTGAAAATAATTGATGCAAAGAAGCTGTACCCTGCTATTACAAAAAGGAAGTATCTTTTGGTGTCACTTTTGTTGAAGGTTTAGTGAAAAGATTTCTGTAGGAATAATGTATATGTATATAATCTAATCATTTTAGTGTTTATGACAGAAAGCTGTCAGATAATCAGCATTTACAGTGTACACCTTCTTTGAAACTACTTAGCTGTCATGATGTAAAAAATATTCAGTATTCAAAAAATAGTTTGTGCATAGATATGGGGTTTTGTATTTGGGTCAAATATTTTATGTTTATTGGCTTAGAAAATCCCAATTTGACTGCAGATTCATTTTTCATTTTTCTCTTTTTGAAGGGAACTCTGATGTTGGTGTCAATTGCTGTAGCTAGGAAGCAGAGACACAGTCTGATGTAATGGCGCCAATACTCGGAAGACAGTTAATAGATCTAATGAATCAATTTCACGTATAAATATAAAATATCAAGGAACAATAATCAAATTTTCTATCTTTAGAACTATGGGCTTTTGATTAAAAAAACCAAACCTATGCAACAAATAGTTTAGCCCTTGCCAAAAGCTTCCTTTCAAGAAAAAAATATAAAAATTTAGAATTAGTGACATATGATGTCAATAAATTGTAGATTATCATTCAAGTAATTCTTTTCAATATGCCACTGAAGACCTCTTAATTTTATTGACATTTAAATGGTGAAGGTGAAAACATGGAAGGAATGATGAGCAATGGGGAAGGAATGGAAGTTCAGCTTGCCAACATACACGATGATATATGGCTTTAAGCACTGTAGGACACTTTCCAGAGTTACTGAATAATGTCATCCCTTCCAGAGGTTTTACAAAAATTATAAAATAATAACATTCTTTTTATTAATTTTTGTAAATCCATTGATAATATAGAAAGCCTGGACAAATAAGAACCAGAGATAGGATTCATCTGAGCAGATATCTTAAATCTATATCTATGTGTGTCATTCTATGTTCCCTTCCCTGCCAATGGAAAGGTCATGTCTCAGTATATTTTCTCAGAAAAAAGAAGAAAGTTTTTTCTAATAAAAAGCTGCAAAATTGAAAAAAAATTCTGCATTGGCTAAGGAGGAAGTCAAAAGCATTTATCTTACATATGAAATGACTGTAGATGGAGGGATGGAATCTACCTACCTTCGACATGTATGAATCCATTTCTGATTTGTACTGCTCTTTACATGCATATCTTAATTTTGTTATGGCACAATTGCTGTCAAAATTTTTTTCTTCAAATTGCATACTTTGTTCGCATTAAAAAAAATGTTTTAAATTACTTTTAAAAGTTTCTAGTAAAATCTTCCACACAAGTGATTAGTTATAATGCCTCATGCCATCCTCTCCTTCTTCTTTCAAATCCAAATTATAAAACTAATATTTTCTTGAATTTTTTGGGGTTTCTAAGAAAAGTGAGAATTTTAGGGAGACCTTTATCCTTCAATTATGTTTATCTATGGAGCTAATTATGATAATGACTCTCATTGCTTTGACTTCAGAACTTAAAAGTCACTGTAGGTACTTACATTTCTGTAATATGAAGTTATCTCTCCTGAGGAGATGGACAAAAAAAAACCCATAGGAATAAAAAGGAAGTGGCACACAATTTTAGATTTTTCTTATTTATTCAGGCATGACTTTAAGTCTTTTAAACTTTCTTTTCCTGAAACACAATAAAAAATCCTCCAGTATGCACAACTCATATAAATAGATATTCAAAATAAATGAATGATGACTTGCTTAGAGAAATAAAGCACAGATGAGAATAGACTTTACCACCACTGTACGCATTTAATGCAATTTTTCTTCTGGATTTTTTTTAAAGAAAAGAAGTCATTAACCACATTAATATTCAGTACTGCTCTGTCACAGGGCAGATGTTTATCTGCATGCTTCATTGCATTGTGAACAATGTGACCCATGCAATTGCCTTTCATGATGTGGAAATGCTTGCTATGCAGAAATATACACACATAGCATTTCCAAAAATTTTACAGCAACAATCTGCTTCATAAATACTAACATTTCAAACTTATTTTTCCTCCATTCCATCGTTGTTCCATTTGCTACACACAACTACATAGATTCCATTTAATTCAGCCGAGGATCCTGTGTCTGAGTCTTAAAATTATTTCTACATCTTTGCTTACTCAAAAGTGAAAAAGCTCTGATTTGTGCTATATTTATCCTTCATTGGATCAGGTTAATATTTATATTTTTTCCTTAGTAAGCATAGAGAACTAAAATAACCTCACTATAAAGCAGAGATAAAATACGTCAGATGAATGCTTATAGCCTAGAAGTGTCTTTTTCCCCCCTCTGACTAGAAAGGGTTCAGCAATTATGTATAAAGTAGATATGTAGATGCATGTAAATGTGGATGTGCATTGTCCTGGTTTTAAGTCTTTCACTATTACTTGACAAGAACGAAAAGCAAGCAAGAGGGAAAAGAAAGAAAATATTAAATACATAAATACATAAAAGAAACATGCTGCCCTTCTCATTCATCTGAAATAAAGAATGAGCTCAAAACCATGAACAAGATCAGGGTTCAGTAATGCTCTGAGGACACACAAAATACAGAAGTAAGGTTTATTTCTTCACAGGTAAGATTTACCTCTACAATAAAATCTTCAGCTTATAATACTCAATCAAAATGTAAACTCCCCTTGCAAAGCAAGAGCTCGGTACTAATCTGCTAAAGCAACGCAGCATGAACTGTACTTCAAGTACAACAGTGCCACTTATTTTCCTGCAGAATATCAAAAACACTCACAAAGCTATCTCTGCAGGGAACTGCTATTTCATTTTTCTGCAAGCTGACAATGGGTATCCAGACAAGATGCCCTCCTATAAGTAATGTGGGAATTTAATGAATATGTGAATACAAAAGGAGTAACAGGCTGATTCGCACACGCTCAGCTAAGTTATGAAAATACCTACTAAATTAATAGTACATACTATGTGAACAATATTTGACTTATACAGGAGGCTTGTTTCATTTCTGAATTAGAATGGAGTACAGATAAGGATTTATAGGGCTGATCAGTACATTTCTAGACTACAAAGGCTCTTGAATTTTAGAGCAATATTTCCCTCCAGTAAAAATGCAAGTACTGAAGATTGTAATTAGGACAAAGACCTATAAGATGAGACAGAATGCTGAGTAAAGCACTGGATTTCCTTTCCAGAAATGAAATGAAAGCAAAATACATACGCAGATCCTAACAGACAACTGTGATTTTTTTTATAACACAGATGATAGTAAGAAAATAGAGATATTTCAAGAACAATCAACTTTCTGAGTTCACTCTGACAAGACTAGGATTTTCTAGCTTCTGGGCATGGGAGGAAATGTGAACCTTACTTATAATCAGTTTTCAATTGCTATATTATTCAGTTAAATTATGCAATACCTGTTAAAGAATTTATAAAGATGAATTTAAAAGTTTTTTGTCTATATTTTTCATTTCCTGTGCTAAAAAAAAATATTTGATACATTCTCAAAGGATATTTTGATATTTTAGGTACTAAAGGCTCCTTAAATTTCACATAAAACACCTATATAAGTGTTAGGATTTAAAAAAAAAACAACAAAACTTTTAAATGATGAATCAGAATCCACTTGTATAGAATTTTGAATTGATACAGTGAAAAAAGCAAATCAAATAAAATATGTGAAAAGACAATCTAAAGGTCCTAGACATTTCAAGTCAAAATGTTCTAAAAATAGAATTGGAAAAGGATGGTGCAGATACCCAAGACTGGACAGGAAATCAGGGCAGATGATTTTAAGAAACTGTCAACACTTTTCCAGAGCTGAAGTTAACGAGCTTGATTGTACAGAAGATAATCAATAAATAAATGGGGTAACAAAAGCAGTTCAGGGCACAGAACAATGGATCTTCGGTTTAGAGAAGGGGTAGCCAAGAAAAAAAGAAGCAAGCCTTTTTATTAGTCCTAGATTTCAACGCTGTCATGGACAATGCCATGCGAATGACCTGCAGTTTAGTGTCATGAAGTGCTGGGTTCTAGTCATGTAGAAATTCTTTCTTCAGCATTATGTATGAGGATTTCATCATTATTTCTTGGGGAGCACATTGAGCAGTAAATAGCATGAAAATTCACCACCACTTGCTTCCCCATTCAGAATCCACACAATATGTTTTAACAATTTATAACTGCCTTGTTATATAATTGGCCAATTTTTTTTCCTACTATGATTTTTTTTCCTATGAATGATGATTTATATTAAAGATTACAAAAAAAGTATATGTTAGGAACTTCAATCCCAAACCACTAACAATTTCATGGCCTGGATCCTTTTAATTATTCAACCAATGGTACTATAATGTGTATAAAATAATCCAGGTTTTTTTTAATAGTGGTTAAGATTCTAATTCTTTGCATCTTTCACATTTTTTAAAGTCCACTGATTTCAATAGAAATATGAATCTAGTATAATTGGGAGAAAAACTACATTTCTTGGATCACAACATTATGTCATATTTAGTAAGTCTACTTGTTTGAATAATGGTAGAAAAAATGCAAAATGTTAGGATCAAAAAGAAAAATTAGAGAATATTTTCATTCTAAATTAGTGGCAGTCAATGATCTAAAAAGTAAAAAAAAATAGAAGAAACAGGGGCATTGGAAAAATCCAGGGTCAGGTATTCTGTTGGCTATGCGGCATTATATTAAGGGATGTGGCTGCAACTGATCATAGATGGAATCCTTTATAAGGTGGCAAAATTTCCATGCTACACTTCTATTACTGACCACTATCTCCAGATGCCCTTGCACAGAGAATGAAGTTATGGCTGTGGCATAAGTGATCCTTTCAGTTGTGCCTGCTAGTGTTACTTTATTGAGCCATTCCAGTTCTATTAAAATTTGCAGTTATAATATAATATCTTCATAGTAACATTCTAGCAATGGTATAATAATTTCTCATACTGTTCTAAAGAAGGTCAGTGTTTATACTGGACTCATCTTAATCAAATAAATTAAACTTAAAAGAAAAGGCTCTTCATGCAATACTCCAGAGCACACGGTGTGACTCTTGGGGATGGTGAAATGTAGGAACTGAACTCAATGTTCCTTGAGTCCCTTCTAACTCTACTTTTTCTGTGATTCTGTAGAAATGAAATCTTTTTCTGTAGAAATGAGAGATTCTTTTTCTGTGAAGTAGAAATGTCAAACAACTCATAATTCTATCAGCCACCAGATCTCTAATAGAAAATTCAAAACTGTGTGTATCGTCAGAATCTAAATCTTCAGTAATTCAAAGTGGATCCATTGTGAACAAAAAAAAGAGAAGATCTTAAAATAGTGCAATTTCTTTTTTAGTACAACTGTATTTACTAAAAAAATATATCTAATATATAGATAATAATTCTTCAACTGTAGAATTTGACTGACACACCTACATAAGGAATTTTATAATAATTATGAGATATCTTAAATTTTTTTGTAATAGTAACCAAAGTACTTTTAATTGTGCTAACACAATTAAAGAAGAAATCTAATACATGCAGATCCGTGCAAATTTTTTTTTTTTTTACCACAAGCTTTCATTAATTTTGGAAGAGTTTAACACATCTGCATGTCCCAATTGTCTGAACTTTAGGACTGCTACATTTCCTTTGCTATTCTTCACTTTTCACTTGATTGTCATATCTTTATGAGATTTATAATATGATATGGATTTTTGGCTTTCAGTTTGTAATGAAAACATTTATTCTTGTCTAGTTGGATGTTGAGACTTGTGTGGTTTGGCAGAGGCAATGGTCTGAATAGATTTAATCAGATTTAACCAGTCAGTTTCCTTTTCTTAATAAGAAAAAGACAGAGAATCAATCCATGAAAACAAAGAAATCATATAAATTTTAAATGGAGTATATTAGAAGCAGTAACTTTAACATAATTACCATAAAAAATAAAATTGCTTGTCCAAAAGTGCTCTTAGTTCTGATCTAAACTAATGAAAAATCATGCTGAAATTTATCACGAAAACCTATTTTCTTGCAGCACCCTGCCCTACATTTTGACATTTAAAAGATGAATCTCATAGAGGGATGTCATTTTCTAATGCAGATATCCTTCCATGTGTCAGATTGTACGTGCTAATTAAAGACAAGTTTCAGAAGTATAAAAAATATCATTCAAGATTTTAATGCTTTTCATTATAGAACATGTCCTATTGTATGCAGCTTAGATAAAGTGCTGGACTCAGGTGTATACTACCACTGTTATAGGGTGTCATGGGAAGGTATATATCTCTGGTGTTGATAAGTGTTGTCCTCATAGGACAATTCTTTATGCAGATGTTCCTTTTTGTTACTGTTTTGAGGTAACAGAGAGCAGCAGCAGAAAATATACGTTGTCTGTTAAGAATTAAACAAGCCCATGATTAGGAAGTCATAGGGAAAGCATTCATCATCCTCTGAGTCTGGGGTTTTGATTTGCATATCATAGTTGATTTAAAGTTCAGGAAATTTGAGTTCTGTTGTGAGGAAACTTTTAGGAAAAACTGTAATTCTGATGAACCTGCTATTTTTTTCTATTGCAAAATCAGTAATATGGCATGTGGAGACTTCCTTAATTCTTACTTGTAGAATGATAGAGATGTCTGAATTCCAAACACAATTTTTTCCTCCTGTCTTATTTAGAAACCTATTTACACAACTAAATAAATAAAAAAAAAAAAATAAGATGTTATATGTGTTAATATGGAGTTTCTCAAGGAACCTTTAGATGTGGATCCTGATTAATTCTTTTTATTTGTAAAGTTGGAAGAATTTCTTCTTATGAGTAATTCTGATCACCACCACAGTAAAAGATCTATTGCTCTAACATACAGTATTGGTCAGAATAATAAAAATTATTTAAAACAAAAGTTTCGAAATCGGGTCTTAAGCACATTACTCAGAGTATTAAAAATATCAAAAATAGATTTAAAGTTTAAATCCTTTAGTATAATACCTGATTCTGTATATGCACAATATTAGCATGTACTTCATAGAGCTGCATAAATCAGCGCACGGCTCAGAAATAAAGTCTTACTTGCAGTGACAGATACATAACAAAGCTGGACTTGTGGGAGGTGGCAAGTTGAGTTAACTAGTTTTAGTTCTGTTTAGATACATCTGACAGATTGAGACAATATTTTTTATACTCAAGTTGTAAAGGTCTCTTTCACCACGAGGCTTTGACTCTGTTCTTACCAGCACAAGGAGTTCTGAAAAAGGAGAAAACCGGACCAAAACTACTCATAGTCTCCATTATGGCCTTTTATGGCTTTATATTTTATTAGAATCAATGAGGTCACTGAGGCATCAGAAGGTACATTGCTATGATGCAATTTACTGTATTGGAGAAACAGCTGAACAACCTCTGGAAAAAGGAGTAATGGGTATAAATAATAGAATAACCAAGTTAGTACTGCTCTTTTCTTTGTTTAATTTTTACAATGGTGTTGATGGTATTGCCCAATTATTCTAGACATCTCTGGTGATACCTCTTGTTGTACCTGATAATTTAGCATTTCAAAAATACCACTGATTACACTGCATGATGGCAGGGGACATGTTCTAAGGGAATAATGCTTTAAAACTGTAAGTATATTTGCCATAAATAGCACTGCCACTATGATCAGGAGTATTTCTGTCCCTACAGTTCAAGAAAATTAGGAAATTTTGTGTCTGTGATATGAGTAAGGATTCAGGAATGAGCTCCTGTCAGTCTTTTGCACTTAGCAGTTTGCACATGTAAAAGGAAAGGGCTTGGCTGCTGAAATGAATTGAGCCTGAAGGGATGGATGTTGGTGTTGATGTGCTCCACACTGCATGTATGTTGGGGGGGCCACAAACCTGTCTGTTGGTCTCACATATAGTGACCTTATCCAAGGGACTGGCTCAAGCTTTGCTGACGATAGAGTTTGCAAAGTTCACAAAAAAAACTTTTTCAAAAGCAGAGTCTCCACCTTCAGCAAACACTGCCAGGTAAAGGAGGAAACCAGCTTGGTTGCCCTGATTTTTTCAAGAGACCAGCAACTTCTGACTGCCCCAAAATTCTGGTTCCAGCCATGCCAGTCTGAAAGAGACTGTAACAATTTTTGGGGAGATAGAGATAGGGAATACAATAGTATGTTGGGATTTCCATGACACTTGTGGTTTTGGGTGATGATTTTTGTTTGTTTGGTGCTTTCCCATAATGATTTACAAGATTATGTATTCTTAGTTTGAATCTTATTTGCAAAATATTGCTTCAACAGGGACAGTGTATTAGATTTTTCTTACAAAGTTTTTTCATAATTAGAGAAAATATTTTAATTTTAAATTAGGAAATTATCAGATAGTACAAGGTGAAAGAAACAGACTACTCCTTCCTCACAGAAATCCAGTAATACGACTTAAATACAGCAAGAAATAGCAATTTTGTGATTACAACATTTAATATAAAACATAATACTGTCAAATGTTTCCTTTTTGTTTCTATCATTCTTTTTGACTGGTGTTTGATGACATTTCAATAACAAGTTTCATTAGAAAATTTTCTGTATTGTATACGAATACAGTAGTTTCTTTATAAATGCCACTTAGTATGTATTAATCTCATGAACAGAGCACATTTATAAAATATGGGTAAAATCTTGTGACACTAGCTTAATTCTGCAGTAAACCCATTTATTAAAATTATATTAAAAACAGATTATAATTGAAAGCTGACAAAAATTGTTTTCCTCTTCCTGGATTAGAAATATAAAGAACACTTGGTGAGTGCCTCCAGGCTTTTGACTGAGGGTTCCTGCATGCCATTGTAAAAGTGACCTAACAAAGAGATTAAAGTCATGCTTCTGCAGTATTTCTAGTCTTATGATCTTACATGCTTAACTCTGGAATTAGAGGATTTCAAAGGAGAATGCCAAAAGTGTTTCCTGCTTTAGTACCTTGCTTGTTCTGCAGCCATACAATTCAAGTGTACTTGTAGAAATATACACATATTAATGTGGCTTAATATATTTCTGATCAAATTCCAAGTAATGGACATAAATCCACGAATACACAATATGTTTTAATTATGATACATTTTACATTCCAGGAAACTACCAAAGAAAGAACACTGTTCAAATTACTTTAGATTTTTTATCTTTTCTCATAAAATTTGTAAGGCATAAGAAAAGAGTCTACAGATTTCATTTCTTATCTCTCAGAGGTATTGGTGTATTTTCAAGCTCAAGTCACCTGTGAGTCACCTGGGAGGAGTGACTGCTCAGCCACTGACACCAGCATGAGAGTTCCCAGCTGGGCTGGGGGCTCAGGGTTTTCTCTTCTCTCTAAAGGCAAAATAAAGCCACAAATTCAGCCTGGCTCATAAAGAATTGCAGTGGAAATACCTTTGCACCAGGGCTGTGCAACCTGGCCAGCAAAGCCATCACAGGCACGCTCTAACACTGATGATGGCCAGAAGTCAGGCAGTGTTAAAAAGCAAGCATGTGTTTGTGTCATGGTTTGACACTGGCACAATGCCAGTGCCCCCATGAAAAATACCTCTTCCCTGGTGTCTGCTGTGAGATGGGGCCAGGAATAAGCAAAGCAGGCCTCTAGCTTAAGAATAAAGGGAAAAAAAAGTTTATTGACTAAACTACAAAGCAAGACACACACCCAGACAATGAAAACTTCACAAAAGCATTTCCTGCTCCCCCCTACCAGATTCTCCCAATACATCTCTCAAAGTTCAACTCTCAGTCCATCATCACTCTGTAGATACTCAATTCTCAGTCCATCAAGAGGAGAAGTCCTTCTTGGGCCATGGTGACCTCTTCCTTTTCATGTCCAGTGCTCTCACCACATGAACATGGACCAGAGATGCTTCGAGGGTTGTAAGGCTTCAAGGCCACAGCCCCATGCACCAAGCGCCTCTGTCTCTCCTGGGGGCCTGCCCAAATCCTCTCGGGGCTTCTCTTTTCTCTCTGTCTCTCCTGGGGGCCTGCCCAAATCCTCTCGGGGCTTCTCTCTCTCTCCGTCTCTCCTGGGGGCAGCCCAATGCCTCTCGGGGCTTCTCTCTCTCTCTGTCTCTTCTGGGGGCTGCCCAATACCTCCTGGTGCCCCCACCACCCTTCCATCTTGAGAGGCCAGGCCTACCTCTGCCCGGCCGCATGGCTTCCCCTCCCCCCTGCCCAAAATCCTCTCGGTGCTCTTCCACCCTTCCACCCCTCAGGGTCAGGCCTACCTCTCCCGGCCGCATGGCTTTTCCCCTCCCCCCGCCCAGCCAGTAGCTAGGCCGGGGGAGAGACCCAAACTCTTCCCGCCGGAAACCCAAAGAAAAGAGCTCCCAGGCGACAGCTCTGCTTTTAACCCCTGTGTTCTCAGAGGCGTAACCAATATCCCAATGGTCAAACCAGGTGCCAATTTAAAATCTGGACACCTAATTGGTGGCCACAGAATATCCCAGAAAACGTAATTCCTTTAAACCCACGACAGTTTGGTATGGGAAAGGAGGAACAACTGCTCCTTCAGAGACTCTGTGTGCTTTTAAAGTTGCTGTAAAAGCTCTTTTCATAATCTTCACATTTATTTTGTGCGCAAATTTCCACCAGAAGGGAACTTCCAGGTGACCCTGTGGCTAAAGCCCTGCACCCACTAGTCCCCTGTCCTTGCTAAGGGCCTGCTCAGCAGAAAGCAGCTGTGGGCATCACTTCTGGAGTCAATACAACTATAATCACAGAATGCTTTGAGTTGGGAGGGACCTTAAAGCTCATCCAGGTCCAGCTGATTATCTTCTGCTCTTGCTTCCCCTCTCTGACAGGTGCTTCCTATTTTTTTCTATCTCTCTCCTTCACACTTCTCGTTAATTAAAATTAACTAATGAAAATTTCACAGTTACATCAATGAAAGCCATTTCTGTACTTCCAGGATAGACTAGGGCATTAAATCTTTGAACTGATTACTGTTGAGTCTTAAAAATAATCTCAGCATAGTAAGGTTTACCTGAAATTAAGCTTGATGAAAAGCAAACTGATAATGTTCATTTGTTTATTGCTTACAATACAATATTTTTTAGCAACTTCCTCCGCAGACTTTCTCATTTTTAATAACATAACATTAAAAATTAATAAAATCATAAATAAATTCTCATAGTCTTTTGAGAACAACTGAATGTTCAGGAAAGCAATCAAAAGTTGTTTTCTCATATTAAGCATTTTATACTTTTGTTATCTGCAGGTCTGTGTATCTCAAGACATTTACAATTAGTCAAGAGTCACATATTTTTCTTCATTTTAATAATATAAGCTGTTTTACTCAACTAGTGCAACTAACTCATCCATTCTACAATCATCTGCTATAGAAATTGTTAGAGCAAAGAGTGGATGGAATATTTTTCCAGCATCCGTCACAATTTTCTATCATTTTCATTAAGTTTTTTCCCCATATTAAGTCATATTATAGACCTAGTTTTCATCCTCTGATTCTCCTCTGTGCATTCCTTTCTTCTCTTACTTATTCTCTTATCTGTATATTTTTGTTGGATGTGATAATTAACTGCAAAGTCATTGGCTCTATTTGTTCCTTTGTTGCCCCTATTCTGAAAAATCTTTGCAGGCTCCTTACTAACTGGTTCAGGCAATTTACCTTGAATTGTTTTTAACATACTTAATAACATTTTCAATAAAAATATCTATTTTGAAGGTTGTTTTATAAATCACATTGAAATAAGCAAAAGTTTCACAAATATATTTTCTGAGTAAATGTACAGCTATACCCAAATTTTCCATTCTCTCTAAAAAATGTTAATATCATGTTTTGTTAAAAGGTTTTGGGGTGTTTCTCTGGTTTCCCTTCATTGTACTTTTTTATACTTAATATCAACTGTGGAAAGTAGGAAAAAAAGCAAGAAACAAAACAAGCAACAACAAAAATAGCAACAACTGAAAAAACAGCTAGAAAGCAACAAAGAGAATGAGAAATGAAGGAGAGACTAATAATTAAGCAAAATATAATACTATTATACTTCTTGTTTTAGCTTGAAGTTTCACTGTCAAGAAAAAATACTCATGAAAGATAAAGTAATTTTTAACAGCTTCATTATGCATTTCATTTGGAACCACTTTCTGCATTCCCTTTTCCACTTATAACCATAGTTACGAAATCATAAAAGGGAACTTTATCATTTTAAAAAGCATTTTAGTAGAACAATAATTGTTTATTTTCAGTTTGCCAAGTATTAGTAATTGACTAAAAAATGCCTGTCTCAAAACACTGTCNGAATTTGCGATAAGCATAGAAGAGAGGAGTTTGAAATGTAAATAGTAAAATCCGTAACTGATTCTGACTTCAGCAGATGTTGTCATTTGCACCTTAATTCAGGCAGAGGCATCTCCTAACAACTGGATCTTAACAGTATTGGTCTGTACCATGCTTCTTGTATAAGAAAGACGCTTTGAAGAAGAGCAAAAGACATGACAGTGAAGCCAGTAGTAGTGTACCAGAACAATGCATGAGGAAGGAAAGGAACGAATGGAGGCATTCACTCTTCTCGAGATGGGAATGGGAGTGTGACAGGCCACAGTCCAAGCAGACAAGAAAAGCATCCAAAGGAGCAAAACAGCAATCACTCAGCAGGAGATGCTAAAAATGTTACTTGGAGTGATACAGCATGACTGCAGAGCTTTAATTCTCTATTTGTACTGCCTAAAACAAAGCAGAAAGCTGAAGCAGCTGTTTCTTCCCCACAGCTTGTCTTCAAAATATGCTTCATGAGCAGCCTATATTTAAGCCAAGCTTACTAGCTTGGTGTGTCAGAAATCCCTTCTTTTCAAGACAGACTTTGTAACTTTGTAAGTCTGTGGTTAACTAAAAGACTTATTCTTAAAGAAAAGGCCCAAAGTTCTATTTTCCTGTTCTGACTTATTATAAGAGCCAGACTTCAGTGGAAACCATGATAATTGTGATTTCTTTCACTTTCTTTCAAATCTTTTTCAAGACTTTGGGTCTGCTAGGGAACTATAAAACTTATAGATGGTTCAAACTAGAGCCTTTTTCATCAGGTTATCATGTAGGAAAAGTTTAATTTTGGAAGACACGTTGTTTTTGCTTCCTTGGGGTGAGAAATATATTGACTCAACAGAAACTCGTTCTGTATTACTGAAGAGCCCTCAGTGTGAAGGTAAATATCTCAAGCAAAGCAAAAACATGACTGATATCCATTTCAGATAGTCAGTAGCCTTATACACCAAGGTTGTAAGAGGGATTCTCAGCTTGTTTAATGCCTGTAAATACTTTTTTCTTTGGAAAATGTAAATTAAAGAAAAAAATTCTATTCAAACCTTGAGATGTGGAGTGGGGATGTTTCCTCAAAGTCTTCTTTATGGCAAGCAACTATCAAATCTATCAACCTTGGGCAACCTTTTGACTGGTTTTCAAAATTCAGGAGCTATTTAGGAAAAGTTAAAACAGAATAATGAAGGAACTACATATCAGAATCTCATCAGTAATATACAGGATTTAGTGATCTTTAAATCTTTATCTATTTGAGTCATCAGCACACTTAAGCAGTTTTCCTACACCACAACTATGGGGATAAGAAAGCAGCATTTAAAATATCTTACTAAATAAAATACATTTAAATTAAATAAGGGCCAGGAAAATATTGAAAATGTAATCTAAATTAAGATGAGCCTCACCATAGCTTTGCTGAATTAAAAAAAAATATATATATAAAATGTAGATCCAAAATTTTAATTCAAAAGAGAATTTTATTTTAATTATGGCCTTTTATTTTTTTCCCCAACGTATTCTGTTACTTTAAGCTTGTTAGTTTCATAGTTTTTTATCTTTCTGGGGTTTTTCATGACAGAATTCTAGTTTTATTTCTGAGTACAGTAACTTGTATTTTCAGCATAGTCTCTTCCAAGTCCCTAGGAAAATATTTTTCTCTGCACTTATTTAGTTTTGGTTATAAATCTGCTTCCTGCTGTAAGTAGGCTCCCTTATAATTTCAAGAATCTCTCACTTTTTCTCTATGTTGTAAGAATCTTTTATTTTGGTTGTAGCAAGGTTAAGGAAATAAATGTACAAAATGAAAATTACATGTAGGACAATATTTAATATTACATGAACTAAAGGTGAAGAATGGGTTTATTAATTCTACTTTCTTTTCAGCAGCTCTCTCAAATGCAAGACAAAATTTTCACAAGTACCAAAAAGTGGTATAAAGTATCAACAAGTATTTTTTTCATACAGATAAAAATCTCATTTGTTCCCACAATACTGTCTCAGAAAGTGGTTTTTCCACCTCTATTCTATTTCAGAGGTAGAAGGAGTGAGAAAGTTCTCATTAAAAAGTAAGTTTTAATGCACAGCAAGAAGATAACCGTGGTTCAGACACGTGATTTAGCATCATTTTTGACAGCTCATTGCCTCCATATTCTGAGTCAACTCCCTTGTGCCTTCCTACCATCAGCATTAGAAGTATTCACTGTGCTGAAAATGCCACATATAATTAGTGATAAAAAGTATTTATTTAAAAGAAAAAGTGATGAAATAAGGTGAAATGAGTTACACTCTGCAGAGTTCACTTTGAAATAGAATGAGACAATGATCTCTTCCACACCTACCTTTCTCACTTTTGCCAAACTTTGGAAAAAAATGTGAAGATAACTCTTTTTCCTTATAGATAAAATTGTAAAACAATGTTCAGCTCCAGTGATTTCTTTTGTTAGCAAAAAATAATTTTCTCTTTAAGTGCAATTTCTTTCTTTTTTCCCCAGAACTAAAGTTATTACCTCATCTGTTGAGCTATGTCCAGGGGCTTCTTTCATAATTTTCTTATATTATTCATGCATGAGCCTAAAGCTGAATTTTAATATTTATATACTCTAGGAAGAACTTGTGTCTCAGTCTGCCATAGATGAAGTGCAGAACACAGTATGAAGCGTGGATCAGCGATGAAGGCAAAGAACAAGATGATGTAGGGAACTAATTGTTAGGGATTCATTCTTTCGGTGTAAAGAAATGCCTCGATACTTAATTATGGTACTCATACACAATTCTATTAAAATTAATAGAAAAAATTCTGAGAAGTAAGTTCAGTAAAAATTTTGGTGTCTGAGTCTCCCAACACCATCTAAATGTAAGGCATTTAAAATTCCATGCTTCTGCTGAGGCTTAAAGTTCACTAAACATTTAATGTTAACCTTTTTATCATGTTTAGAAGTATCTGTTTTTGGAGGGTGGGAGAAAGGTGGAAAAACACATGTCCCTCCTAAACTAAAAGTCATATTTAGGTAAACAGACACTCTTAGGTTCTTGGAGGGGTCCAGTCATGCTCAGAGTGAGACTAAGAAAAGTCAGATCAGATAATTTCTAATGTCTAATCATGGTTCTCTTCAGCCCATTGCTTTAACCATGAAGATACTCGGACTTTTTCACAAAAGTACACATTTTTTCTTTGGTCCAGTACATAAATAATAGTAACCAAACTGAAGATTTTTCCTTGCAGAAAGGATAATTTTTTAAATTCCCCTGGGCTAATCTTAAATCACCATCTCATTGTAGAGGAACATCATCAATATTTCCAGAAAAAAAAAAGCAGATAAATGCCCATTAAGCCAACTGTGAAAATATAAATTTGGGGAGGATGAGGAAATGAGAAAATCAAATTTTGAAAACCTCTGAACCTTCTCTCCATTGCATTGTTTAATTGGAAGATACTAAACCCATTCACAGTTTTATTTTCCTTTTACAAAAACATCTGAAATTAATTGTTAGTGGTTTTGGAATTTGTCTTCAGGCTGAAATGCAGACACAATTAATTAACTTGAATGAAAACTTAAGACCAGCTTGCAAAATATTATAAGATTGTTCAAAAATCCTAAGCAAAAGTGTCAACTTTCTGCACCTTGAAGAAATTATCAACACATTAAGCTTTTAAAACTATAGGCAACCTAACTATTTTTTCTGATTTAACAATACAAAATCATTTATGATTATTGCAGGTATTATGTTGACAGTTATGCACTAAGATATGATCAAAGTTCTGTATTTTGAAAACATTATGTAAAAAGTGGATTAGCACTGATGCTTCTAGAGCCAAATGTCTTATAATATTACAGAATTAGATGTTTCTTCCATAGCTGATAGACCAGACTAGCAAAAAATATTGTGGCTTTGATTTGTGGCTGAACATATTTATCTTGACATAAATTGCAACGGACTTCTGAGATTTATTGGTAAAGATTACAGTTGATACCAGTTTGATGCAGTTTTCCCTTTTTCCAAATGGATGAAGAACTGCAAGAGTACATGGATGAAGAAACTGTATACTGTAAGAAAAGTGGTTCTTATATTTCTATTGCTTTTTTTTTTTTCCTTCTCAAAATTTTTGCAGTTTGATAAGATTTATTAGTCTGAATTTAAATTAGATTTTATTTCCTGTACATCAATTTGGGGAAAAAAAAGGAAATTTTTAGGAAAATGAAAATTATTGAAAATATGTGAAAGGATGTTGGGGATGGATGTATAGGAGTTGTCTCTTCCAATAGTTGATTAAATACTAGCAAAGAGCCTTTTTGTTCCTTTTTTTTTGTTTTGTAAATGTGAAAAATTAAGAGGAAAAAAGTTTTGTGGAAATGGAAAATCTGCCTCTGGAATGTCACTGAAGGAAGGAGCTAAGAAATGTTTAGAGAATCTGCCTAATGGAAATCTAAAGTCAGATAAAAATATTACTACTCATTCATTTCATTCACAGTAGTGTTTTGCAAACTGGTGATTGTATCACATTTCTAAATATTCTACAGTCATGCACTTTTAATCCTCAGAGAAGTAATAATCTGTGTGTAGGCAAATCCCTATAACCGGGATGCTTTGAAGACCATGAAGTCAACGATTTACGGAACAGGACTTTAACAGGGTTTGTTTTCTGCTTTTGATTATCAAAAGATGCAACGGAAAGCAACATTAGTTTATACGGACAATTTACATGGTAGTATGGATATTTACATTTTTTTTAACTTACATAAACAGATGTATTTAACTAGATTATTTGCTCCCCAGGTTCTGAAAACTTTATTTCATTCACTAATGGCTAATATGACAGAACATTTTCTGCCAGAAAATGTGAGAATGGGACAATGACATAATGCTAATTCAGCAATTGCTCTTTGATCATTGAACCAAAAATTAAAGAAAAATACTGGCATAGAGTCTCATGACTAAAGTCTGTTCTAATTCCTTTGGGATAGTATTATTTTGTTTTTAACATTCAGAATTTTGCCCAAGATTAATCACAACTTCATCAGGAAAAAATATATTTGCAGTAGCGAAAGGGAATTAATTCCCTTTCCTTCCACCCACAGTATTAACAGGACCTAAGAGGAAGGAGAAGGCACAATGTGATGAATAATATATTAAGACTATTGATTAGGTTTATTTTACCATTATTGTTAAATGTCCTAATGTAGTGAAACATTTCAATGGTATTTCTTCTGCCTGATTTGCAATACTGGGAGTCACAAATAGTTCTTTCCATCTTTCTGAAAAAACACTCTTGTGGCAGACAGTGCAAATAGCTTAGTGTATTTTGTTCAAGGTCAGTAGAAAAAGTAACTGACACAGTGCTAGTGTGGATTTCTTTCTGAGATGCCTCATGGCACTGGCGGCTGCTGGGAGGACTTAATGCCTGCCTGTACTTCATTTCAGCTGCTAATATTGATCTGACAGTTTTTGACCTGTGGGTAATATGTGGTATATCATCTCCTTACTTTTCTTAGCCCAATTCTACTCCCTTTTCCTCCCTTTTTTTTTTTTTTTTTTTGACAGTGTAGCCTTCTATCACATATCTTGTTCCAATGGAAATAGAATATTGCTTAAGTGTGGCAGATTATCTTTTCATATGTTTTGCTTCTGTTCTCCTTTAAATCCCTCTAGCCTGTCCACAAGATAAAACCAACTATTTTTTTAACTGAAATTTTTTGAAACATCCTGATTAGACAAAAAATTTGCAGGCTGTTGCTAGTTTTGAAATTAATCCTATGAAAGGGATTAAAACAAAAAATGAACATGGGAATAGAATAATTTAATTTTTCCTATCAGAAATTTGGTTTTATTTAAAGCTCAGTTTGGGGAAATTATAATGGAAATGTCATTTCTCTACTTTGGCATACAGATACTCAGGTCTTATGGAAATGCCTATTTCAAGGCAGTATGCGTACCCTTCTGGCAGAACTGAACTCACAACGGGCAGAATGATCCTGCTGTTAGGGGACCTGATAGGCTCACTTCACCAGCTTTGCATATTTGCATTTAAGCCATGCATACCTACATTTGTGTGACACACTCTTAGACTAGGTCAAATGAAAAATAGACCCTGTAGGAGATGACTTCTAATTTCTTTTAAATATACCCTTTGGTTATTAGTGTTGGTCAATGACTGTTGACTCAATCCCTATTGGTAGTAGATCTTTAGAGCTGAGTTTAAGCACCCAGAACACATGAAGTCTCCTATTCTGTAACGTCCAGCCTTAATTTCCAAATTATAGAATGGTTTGGGTTGAAAGGGACACTTAAAGGTCACTTAGTCCAACCTCCCTGCCATAGTCAGGGACATTTTTCACTGGTTCAAATTTCTCAGAGCCCTGTCCAACCTGACTTTGAATACTTCAAACGATGGGGCATACATAACTTCTCTGGGAAACTTATTCCAATGTCTCCCTGCTCTGATAGTAAACATTTTTTTTTCTTACATCAAATCCACCCTCTTTCAGTTTAAAACCATTGTCCCTGTCACTACCTGCCATGGTAAAACGTCTGTTTTCATCTTTCCTATAAGCCCACATAAATACTGAAAGGTCACCCTAAAGTCTCCTCTGAGCCTTTTGGCTGAACAACCCAACTCTCTCAGTCTGACTTCATAGGAGAGGTTACAGCTCTCTTATATTTCTGTGGTTTACCTCTGAACCCTCTTTGACAGGTCCACACTTCTCTGGGGAACCCAGAGATGGATTGAGGTCTCTGGTTGAAGTCTCGCAAGGACAGAGTGATCTCCCTTGATCTACTGGACACACCGCTTTTGGTGCAGCCCAGGACACCACTGGTTTTCTGGGCTCGAAGGGCACTTTACCAGCACGTGATCAATTTTCATCCATCAGTATCCTCCGACACTGGGACAGCTGCATTCAGTCTGTTGATCCCCCAGCCTGATTTGATACTAGGAATTGCTCTGACTCTGGTACAGGACCTTGCAGCTGGCCTGGTTGAGCCTCATTGATGTTCACAAAGGTACACTTCTCAAGCTTGTTGTGGTTCTTCTGGATGTCTTCTGTTCCCCCCAACAAATCAGCTGCACCAGTTTGATTGGTTTCATCTGGACACTTGCAGTCCATTCCACTGTCTAAGTTATTGATAAAGATATCAGGGTGAGAACCTCTGAGGGACACCACTTTCTACTGATCTCTGTTTGGACATTGAACTCTAGACTGGAACTTTGGATGCAGACAACCAGTCAATTATTACATCCATCAAAACCTTCTCTCTCCAATTCAGCAGACATATGTCCAGGTAGATGATGTCCACAGCCCTTCCTTTTTCTACTGATGCAGTCACTGCTTAATGAAAGGCCAATGAATTAGCCAAGCAGAGTTAGAACCCAGCCTTTCACCTTTCTATTTTGGTCTGTTCTTTTTAAAAAGCTTACACACCAGGAGAAATGTATTTCACAAAAAATTCTGTAACATATTTTCTATGCGTAAATTCTGTAACATATTTTCAGTGGCACATTTTTTTTTGTTCTTATGAGTTTGATGAAAACATAGCAAAATATATTAATTTTCCAGAAATACAGATAGAAGAATTTTGTTATGAAAATTAAACTGTTACTTTTTTATTTTTAACATGGATAATGTTATTTGATTTTAGAACATATAAAGATAAAATCTTTGGGTAAATGTTAAAAAGCATGTAGGAGTTATAGACCCATACCACTTACAGGCAGTGTAAATAGACAAGAAGAAAATTTGCTTAATTTCCTTTTCCTCTGACAACATATTGCATGAACTTTCTTTTTGAGAAGAAATTGAATTATAATTAATGAGAACTCATTTCTTACAGGCAATATAATTTTATATCAATCATTCATGTTATAAGGTGTATATATTAAAACCAACTGAAACTGTGTAGCAAGAAACTTTATCCCCAATGTACTTATCTTTTGCACTTATATGCTAATTTAAGAGTTTTGTGAACTGCTTATTGCCCAATTAGTGAACAATTATAACTTAAATGAGCTAAATGTTATTTTGTTTGCATGAAGAAATCTTTAATAATGATTAATAGAGTTTTAATCAAGTACAAGTTGAGACTTAAATATGCCATGACTGAAACAGAATGACTTGAATGTTCCTCCAAAAATGGAAAATGAGTTTTCTGTTTCTAAAATGAAAAAAAAAAAGTAAAAATCATGTTTTATATTAGAAGTCAACATTGTGGAAGAGTAACTTACAGACCCGAATATATTTTGAGCTCATTATGTGGCAGATAGCATGTCTGCTAAATGGACAGGGTGGAAAGAGTGTTTTTGTTATACACAGATTGATACAAGAATAGGACTTCATGACCTAGTCTTTGCTCTAGTGTGCCCTCTATACGAAGTCAATTATAAAGATGTTACTAAATTTAATGTATGTCTAGAAAAAGTAGCAGGAAATTACCAGGATTATTAATACCATGAAAATGATCTTTTCTGGGGTTTGGGGTCATTGCTAAGACTAAGTACAGCAAGATAAGAACATTAAAGACTCCCTTTTTATCACCTGTCCATTTAACAGTCTGAAGTATTTGAAGGATGTAGATGTGAGGGTAGGTAGGCTATTTTAGATTGCTAAAAATCTCTCATATTTCTTCAGACACTACAGCTGGACATATTTCAACTAATTTAAATGCTAAAAAGTTAAACATCTACTTCTTAATTAGCCATTCTATGTGTCTTTTGTATTCAATGGAGAGAAACAAGCATCCCCACAGTACAACTTCAGTGTCCCAATGTAGACAACTTTCTTAGAATAAGGTGAAGCTCCCTGCAAAGCTGTTTCTTTGACAAAATGGTTTGTTCAGAGTAAGAAACAAGAACTTCTAGATGGTTGTGCTATAATCAAATCTCCCCACTAAATGGCTATTTTATGTCTTGTGAATGACAATTCATAACACTCGAGTGAGTTTTTTGGGCCTTCCAGGGTGACAATGCATGATGCTCTATGCTAAATTCAGCAAATAGATTTTTTTTTCTTAATGGAAAAACAGCTGCTTCTGAAGTTGGTGTGGAATTAACAGAAAAGTAAATCCAGCTATCTTCCTCTCTGCTGGTCTATGCAGTTTTGGGCACAACTAGAGGAAATACAAGACACCTCCCTCTCCTTCTTACTGTTTGTCATAGTTTCCAATTCTGATTAGGCCTTGCAAAAGGATGAATGACTAAGTTTACAAAAATGCTATATTTATGTTCTATGTCAGAAAAAATAAACCATAAAAGTAGACATCAAATTATGATAAATTTTTCTTGTTTATTAGACACAGTATGGTATTTGTCTTTTTGCAAACAAATAGTTTTGTAGTTATTTCTGATGTCCTGATTTTTTTTACTATCAAGAGCTATCAGCCAATCCTCTTCTATGTAAACATGACAAAAAATGCACGAAGATGAATCTTGATTTGATTTTTTTCACTGTTGTGTGATAGAAACTGTGAAAAAACTGAAATAATATTCTGTTTCCTCTCTGAAGTGATTGTTTCATTTGGAATTTTACACTGATTAAAATAGTAATTTTACTTTAAATACAATACTTTTTCTTGAAAACCAAGATATTACATTCATATAGCAATTTCAAAGAAATATTAATAAAAAGTGCATAATATCTAGTTTAATGTACCTATGTCTTGTTCAACTAAAACAATTTTCATAAATGGGGTTCTGTTTACATTTTTAGAGCAGAGAGATGTGTTGGTAAAATTGGTAAAAGAAAAAAAAATAATAAAAGCTTTCCTTTCAAGCAGGTGGAATAAAACAGTTCCAAATGCCTTATGGAAACTAATGAACCAAACAAAGTAATTTGCTATATCCAAACAGAAAATAGCATTTGGAGAAGGAAGAAGAGTAAAGCCTTATGTACACTGTTGGCTTTAATCTACCCTGCAGTCCATTGTCTCCCAAAGCAGAAAGACATAAGGGCAGACTGAACATACACAGCATATGCTGCTACTGGCAAACTTGTGTCTCTGCTAATAAAAGGGGTTAAACATCATGATAGTCTGGGAAAATACTATGCCTACGTGCTTCATTTCAATTTTAGCAAAACAAATTCAAGCACATAATTTTGCTGGAGGTACATCATTACAGCTGAAAATAGTTGCCTTCACTACACATATATAAAGGCAGAAAAGAATCACACAGTGGGGTTGAATGCTCTGGGGCAAGAGGAGCATGACCTTTATGAACATGTTAACATGCTTACCATACCTCCACATGTACACCATGAAAAGAATAGCAACGCTTGTTTTAAAATTATTGTAACCTGGCCTTCTTTGAGGGGAGCAAGAAGCACCCTGATTGTGACAGGGTAGGCTTTACAGATCACCGAAAGAATCTTAACTATCACCCTCACAGGAATGATATGGTGCAGTTATTGAAAGAAATTGTAGCAACACAACATGAGTTACTCTGGAAGCCATATTAATTTGATGAAAAATTCCAAAATAAAAATATTTTTTTCAAATGGTTTGCTCATATCAAAATTAATTATTGATTCTACCTGTTTTATTAGAAATGCCAGCAGAAAATAATGATTGGATAATGATTTTATTATGAATGACTACTGGGTTTTACATACTGAATAGATTATTCTCAGGATTATTTTTTTTCATGAAGGATGGGTAGCTCCATAATTCTTTTCTGGAAGTTTAATTAGATATTATTTAATCAAGCCTTATACCACTTTCCATCTGTGATAGAAAATAGAAATAGGGTTGTTAAAAGATAGTACAAACCTGCAAAGACTGGGAGCGGAATATAAAGGAGAACTTTCTAAATGAAGTTCATTTTTCAGTGTCATATAAAATTCTTGTATTTCACTTTATTCACACTTAATTACATGCTTAAATCTACCTGAACAAATGAAATCTTAATTGCAATAATTAAGAGTTTAAAAAAAATTAATTTTTACATTAAACTTATTAAGTCATAGTCAACACATTGCACAAGAATATGCAATAAAAATGTTCTTAATTGTACTGTGCTATAAAGTGAAAGACATAGGACAAACCTCTCAGTTCAATTTTGTTTCCCTGTTTCCCTTTTGACCTTTAATGGCCTTTGGTAATTATGGCAACAAAATTTACTGAAAATAATTTCCCAGATATTTTGTGAAATCATATCAGTGACACCACCATATTGTAAATGCTAGCACCAAACTTTTTACTACAGTCCTGTAGGTACAGTGAATAACATCTTCTCTTACATAACCCTAAACTAATTAATCTAATGCTATCCATAAAATATTTATTCTTCTTTTTGGAGCATTTTCAGTCAGATTCCAGTTGTTTCCAGCTCCATGCTTTTCTTCCTCCTATGCATCACTGAGAACTCCTCAATATTATGTAAGTGCAGTGCAAGCCAAAAGGCTGTCAGAGCTAAACAAAAGACACTGTGTCCTCATCCAAATTCTGAATTTGTCATGCATTCCAAAATGTCAGGCTCAAGTTAGATGAGAATCATTACTGCATCCCTTGATCCACTGTATGCATTCCTGTTGATTTAGCTCAGTAAGCAGTTAACCTTTGTTTCCAGGAAAAATGCTGACTGATGGTCAGGTTATATTCTGGGGCGCTTTGATTCTATTTTTGCACAGCAGCTATCCAGCCCATCATTCCCCAGATTTTTTATACATGAGTTTTAAATACACACACAGGACTTTGTATTTGTTGATCTTGACGAGGTTCCTGCAGGTCCAGAGTTCTAATTTAATGAGATAGATTCCTCTGAATAGCATCCCTATCCTCCAGAATATCGGCAGCACTCCCCCCCCACCACGTCAATGCAACGTCACTTGCAATTCTGCTAAGGATCGTGCTCTTTTCAAGCTTATTGAAGAGGACATTAAACATTTCTGAGAACATTTTTGCATTTTACTAAAGACTCTACTGTCTTGGGATGACTGCAAGCAAAAAAATGTGTTGGCCAGTTTTTCTATGTTGAGAGTAGCAGGCCCAGACTACTCCTCCTTGAAAATTTTTGCCAGCACTATTGACAGAAAATTGTATTGTCAGAGATCCCCTGGACTATTTGCATCCTGATATGCTCCCCTTTTAGAGTCCCCCATGAGAACCATTATTTTCAACTGAGGACTTCCTCTAGTTTTTTCAACACTCCTCTGCCTGCATGCTTTGGTCGGGCTGTCTGTAGCTGTATCAACTCTGATCCCTACTCAAAAGCTCTCAAGGCAGTTCCATTTCATAAGAGTTCTTTCATGTGAGCTGCTCCTTTTGGGTGGAGTACAACTTGTCCTGCCTTCAGTAAAGAGTTTAGAAGGACATTATGTCTGTATATCTCATTACAAGGGCAAGCATTTGTCCCATGTTGCTGTAATTCCTATGACATCATTATTCCATTACTGAAAGACTTACAGTTGCCAGAAGTTCCCCTCTCTTTATGTGCCCAAACTGCCTTTTTCAGTTCCTTCTCCAGTCTTCAGTTTTCCAACAGTGGATTCCTTCAATTCCTAACTGTTGTTTCCCTACTTGGCTGTTTGCTGGTGAGGGCTGGCTTGTCATCTCAAGATCCCATTTATTTTATAAATGCTGCATATTTATGTGCAGACACTTCAGATCAGCCCTCAACCATCCCACTTTCTCAAGAGGAGTGAGACAATCATAGCAACCTGGGTGCTTCCCCATTTTGTCTGAGTATTGTTCTCTCATCTGTCAAATTAGCTTCTGAAGACTACTACTGAAGAAAACAAGTGAAAGGTTACAATAAGACCACCATGCAGTGCAGCTCTTCCACCCTTGGCACAGAAGGAAAAAGTTCTCATGGTAATCAAATACAAGATTACTTCAGGACTAGTTTTTGTACACTCTTAGCATGTAATGATAAAATGAAACTTTTGGTGATACCATTCCCAGATTTTAGGAAATCTATATAGGATTTCTGGATAGGTTAAGAAAATATATCTATTTCTCAATGACTTATCAGAAGCAATCTTCAAATCTTGACCTGCATTTAGATATTTACTTCTTTCTTTAAGATTTTTAATGTTGATTTCCTCTCCACACTTCTTTGCATCTTTTAGGTGTACAGAAATCCCTTCTTCAGATATGTCAGTTCCAACGTTTCATTAGGAGTAGCCAGGGTATTTTCAATTCCATCCTTACTTGAAGATCAACTAATTATCATCCCCCTTTTAAGAAAAGCAGGATATGAAACCTTCTGCTGCTAACTGTAACAGATGAGCAATCCTTCCTTCTAACTACATGAGCTACCTTTTAATCTGGACTCTTAAGAATTTAGAGTGCGGTAAACCTAAGCTGCCTAAACAATAAATAAGAAAAGTCATATTCATCGGAACAATTACTACAGTCCCAAATTTTGAATGTCCAGGGTAACAAAAGTCTTATGATGCTTGAAGTTAGATGTAACAAAGCTAGAACATAATATTACATAATTAGCAAACTGTAAGTTTGTTTTTTAAAATATTGAAGTTTACAAAAAGAGTAAATAAAACAGCTGGAAACATCAGTAAATCATGAAAAAAAATCCTAAAAAATAACTTAGAAGAAAACTCATGTGAAAAATAGTTTAGAAATACAAATTCTCACACAATAGGAAAAAGTTAGCTGGACAAATTTTCTATGAAGATTGGAGATCATTTTGACTGGTCTAGTGTAATGGAGTGTTACAGAGGAAGTAAATTGCATTTTACTCCTATTTTAGGACATCTTAAAGGGTCCTCATTAAGGCTAAATGATAGCACTAAAGTGCTAATAATTACAGAAGAGTGTAAAAAAAATCAGTGTTTCAAAGAGAGGTAACGTTGCAGTTATTTTCAGTGAGTAATATTTCTATCATTACCTGGGTATTTCATCAGTTTACTATTACATTATTCCAGTTTTATGCTAGTAAACCCAAAGTAAATTGTTAGTATAACTGTAGTTTTGAATAAAGGCTAGATTTCACATATTTTTATAGATTTTGCTATTCCAAACAAATGTTAGTGATTTGTTTCACATTTATTTATGAAGATTACTAACTAAACTATGTTAAAAGTATCTCTCTGATACATTATATTTGTCTATCATATACTGCATTAGAAAATATGTATTACTTTTTATCCACTATTCATTTTATTTCAACATATAATATTGTTTCTAGTGATTATATCTGTTATATTCAGTTATATATTTGGTTAATATTTTAAAAATTCTCAATAAGTTTCAACACTCAAGAGAATTCATAATTTTTTACATTTTATGTTGTTGAAATAAAATATTAGTGTAATTTTTTATTTTTTTGTTTTTTAGACTAGCTCACAGACCAAAAATTTTCCTCAACAAAGTTTTCACTATATCACTGAATCACTGGGTTTCTCCTGGACTTCATGAGTGAATAAAAATAATGTGGAGGAAGAGATATCATATCAATCATCTATGCTGTTGGCAGGGAATAGGCTGTAGGGGGATAGAATATAAGAAAATAAGATAGTGTAGAAGGTAATCTTACCCCTAAGGAGTTGCAGCTGAGCCAATTATCAAAGATTAGGAGCAGGCCTGACTTTAACAGGCCACAGCTGTAGCCAATGAGAAGAAGAGTGCTATAAAATAGTGGGGTGGCTCTTGAGAAGGGAACTGGAGTCAGTTGGCTGCTTTGTGAAGAAGAATGAGTCAGTGCTCTGAGGAGCTGCCCACAAGAAAGTACCAAGAAGGTATGAAACTCTTGTGATAAGGAGACAATGGTATGGAACCCCTGCAGTAAGATGACAACAATAGGCAATCTTTCACTGTATTTTTGACCTTCAATCTTTTCATTTGAGCAGCATAAGCCTTCTGAAGAAAAGTATTTTGACCATTCAGTGAAAACATTTCCCAGGATGTTTTCTCTGCTAGCAAGCACTTATCAAATAAGCAAATTGATTCAAAAATTAATAACAATAAGGCTTTATGTAAAATTTTGAGCCTTTAAACACTTTCAAAATTAAATGATCTTCACTGTAACACTATTTCTTATTTGATATCAGTATAATTTTTACTGTTAAAGCCAGCAGTGGGCTCTAACTGTAAATCATGTAAGTTATTAACAGTAAAACAAACACTAAAAAAAAGACTGTTGATCATATGCTTTTCTACAAAGAAATGTCAGAAATCTTAACTTTATTTTTTATATTTTAATTATGACTGAAGGGGTCCAAATTCTACAGAAGTCCAGGGGGTAGATTTTTTTGACAACAAAAACACTTGACTGATTGGGGTCTTTCTGGGTCACAGCAGCTGCTTACAGCAAGGTTTCCCTTGTCTCACCCCATCTTTCTTTATTAATGTTCCTGTTTCTGAAATTCATATCAAGAGGATCGGCAACAAATGGTACATCCATTCAAAGCATCTGTCTGTCAAAAATCTGAAATGTTTTTAGTCAGGGTGGTTTTATAGGTATATATTCTTTTTTTACAGTCTTCACTATTTATCACCCAGACTTAGTGTAAGGGTATGTGGAAGGCAAGAGCAACTCCCTTGCTGTTATCTGACCAAGGACATTGTCAGATGGGGTGGTACGAAAGAGAAGGAAGCCAAACACAGAGAGGGATTAACCCAACCAAAACCAATAAATAAGCCTGGTCAGTTACATGACTGATAAAGGTGGAGTGTAAGAATGTTATTTTCAGTGTGAGAATGTTATGTTAATCACCTGACTGAGGACCTTGATCAAAATGGGTGACCAGGGTCAAGAGGAAGACATTGAAAAAGACCATACTGAGACACAAACATACCAGACTTGTCTGGCAACAAGAGAAATAATGAGAAGAAGTAAAACTCATCAGTTATAATAATTAATTGACTGTCAAGGAACTGCTGGAACCACTTCAAAGAGAACCAACTTGAATTTTCCAATTGATAAGGATGCAGCCCTGAAAGTCCATGAAGTTGGGAAGAATCTCTAGGTTCATATAAAATCATGAGACAATCTACAGAGAAAGGGCGTCAGGAGGTGCAGAGAGGCAATCAGGTAGAAAGGGGTTAAAAAGGGTTCAGTCATAAATAAAACAGGACTAATCACCAGGCTTGTCTGCCTGAGCCCAGCACCTGATCACTGCAGTTTGTCCTGTCTTCTCATATAATTTTAGTAAATATTTCATTGTCTCTATGTAATTTCAGTCTCTCTCCTGTGTATTTTCTTGGTGCAAGAAGTGAGACTGTGGCTGTGGGTGCCCATGGCCTGAGTTACTAACTGAAGTCAGTGGGGTTCTTTAACCTCCAGCCACTAAGGTGGGAACAGTGAGTGTGCCTAAAGGCAGCTTCTGGGGGTAGTGTGGAATGAATCAGGCAAGTGAGGGGCTCAGCATCAGCAGCTGGAGCAGGACCACAGGTGCCTGGTATCGTTTGCTGGAAGTATTTGTATCTTTGTCAAACTGAGTTTATTTTGGGTGTGCTTGTGCATCTGCTAGCAAAGGTCAAGCTGGGTAACCTGTCAACTATGGGTGCTTGTGTCTGGGATAAGGTATCAGGACAGCAGTGTGTCCACACTTGTATTTGGGGGACCCATGAATGTGGCGTGCCTATGAGATGAGTATGTGTGTGTCCCTGTATGTCAGGGATACATGTTGAGAATGCAGGAAAGCAACAGTCATGTCCCTCAGTCTGGGCAGAGATCCTGGGTTCCCAGGCACTGAACTGAACTCTAAGTCCTGGGCTGGATCTGCTGGGGGACACCACTTAACATTGTATGTCTGAATCGTGATGAAAGATGGAGAGCATGACTATAAACATGGGCTGGAGCTTTAAAAATCAGACACATGATGCAGACTGGAGAGCTGCAGTTTCCCTGCAGTACTCTTACTATTAATTTCACACTTAATAAAGCCTTTTTCAAATATACTGTCTAAGCTAAAATTGTGTATGAGATGATATATCAAGAGTTTTCAAGGATCTGTAAGTAGTGATTACCCCTACACTACTTCTTTATATTCAATAATGATCTTTCCCAAAGAAAAGAAATGTTTCCATCATGGCTAAAGTGCTACAGCTGTCTTATTCATTGTAATGAACTACTTTAAATGAAGAGACTCATTTGTACGAATAAAGAAGTATGTTTCAAGTGGCTCAGTAATTTGTAGGTTTTCATTCTGGAATTAAATGTTTCCTTTCTGTTGTACATAATTTGTGTCCCTTGAGAACCCTTGTTTTCTCACGGTAGATCATACTCCTGAGAATATTAAGTCCCTTAAGATACAATAATGATACTCTTCTCATAAAATGTATTTAAGAAGTACCAAAGAGTGATGTGATAGAACATGAAAGAATAGCAATATTTCTTGTATTGCAAATGAAAGTAAAAGCTGACATTTCAGTAATGGCCATCCTAAATCTGAGAGCCTGTGTGATGTTGTTACAATTAAGGCTAAATAAAGGCTTAAATAAATTTTTATGTGTCTGAAAGGAAAAATATTTTAAATGTAAAACTGAGGGCATAAAAAGGATATCTGCATTTTGCTGTACTTCTGTCCCTTTTTTTTTTTAATTTTGGTAAATTTTAGTTATGCTGCGTTTGATCAACGGGTGAAATCTGATTTCTTCCAGTACCTTGTCTGCATAGTTTCTATACCATGTTAAAAACAAAGAAATAAAAATCCAAGCAAGTCACCTACCCCTTAAAGCTCACATTCTGCTAAAGACAGATGCTCCACTCATTCATTTTCCTCTGGGAGAAACTAAATACAAAAATATATGAATGAAAAGGGCAGTTTAAAGTGATAGTGAAAGCTGAACTAATGATAAATGTAACAAATCCAACTCATCCAAAGTGAAAGAACAAACAAACCAACAAATGTGTGTCTAAAATGCCACAAAAGTTCAAAGCAGTAGCTGTAATTTTGAGTTTAGTATGGCAAGAATTATTGATGTGTTATCTTAAAGTCTACTTCAACCTTGCCAGGTATGGGTGATTTTCTGGCTGAAAACTGAGCCCAAGGCTCTCATTGCACAGACAAAACTACACTCAAGGACTATCCAAGATACAGAGATCATGCTGGTAAAAATGCATAATATTGCTTCCCTTGCAGAAATATCTAGCTTGTGTTCTCTGTGAGCCATTGTAACAGGTTACAGAGTTTAGCAAAGAACCCATAAACAGTACCAGTGTGTGAAGTGAAGATTATCAGAAGCAGTCAGTGGAAATGTTAAAAAAAAAAATGGAAACCAAAAAGCAAATTCACTCGTTTCCTTTGGCAGCCTAAGGAGGAGGGTTTGGACTTGAACTTTTTTATGGTTAACTCTATGTCTCTTCTGATTTAATATGTCAAAATTTAAGCATAGTTCCATGACAGTATTATGTCTCTGTGAAGAAGACTGAGAAATCATAAAAAGCTGGAATCACAGGGGGAAAGGAACCAGAGAAAATGTGACATTGCTACTTGAAGAGCTGTGAAGTGGATTTTCTGCCTTATTTTAATTAGCAGATGTTTCACCCCCTAAAAAGACCAACCTAGTTGGCACTGTTTTGTGGGCCTGTTGGAAGCCTCGGAAAAGAAGCCAGGGCAGACTGACCATGGAGAGTGAACTACCATTTACATTTTGGCTGCTGTTGCTCCAACTAAGTGTTAAGTTGGTTGGGAAAACTGGAGATATCCTCAGTGATATATGCCATGGGAATAAAAGACTTCAGTCCCAAGATTCACAAAAATATCAGAGATGAATGAAAATAAAATTTTTCATTTAATGTATAAAATATGTAATCCTTAACTAATTGGTGACAGTGGACATTTTCGTGTGTGTGTCTTGTATTACAGCAGAAGGAAACAGCTTCTCCCTAATGTAAAATACCTATATTTTTCTTATATTTCTACATCTTCACATATACACAAAATAAATGGATATGGCTGACTCAATTTTTACAGACTTTATGGAAAATACTTATTTTTGATCTCTTACACTTATACCCAATGTAGAAAAGCCTTTCAATAATGTAATTAGATTACTGCCTGCCTGCTCTCATAAACGGCCTTTATTCTTCAAATTGTTTACTGCATCTCACTCCTAGTTTTTTTTTGTTTGTTTGGTTTGGTTTTGGAGTTTTTTGGTTTTTTGGGCAGGGATTTTTTATTTGTTGTTGTTTTTGTTGTGTTTTGGTTTTTTTTACATGTGAAGTCCTTGCTGACTAGAGCCTCTCTCTTTTGAGTGTTTTAAAAACTAGCTCTGTTTCCTGTAAATACAGATACCCACAGGTAAGCGATTGATAATATGTAGGATTTCTTAATTTTTTGGCATCTGCAAGCTTCTCTTACCAATTTTCAGGTTTATTTTTAATTTGCCTTCTTCCAATGAGTCTGATGGCTGCTAACCCAGTTCATTGTGGCATCACTTAGTTTTACCTTTACTTATTTAACTTTGATAAGTGTCTCATCTGCCTTTGCCTTTTAGCCTGGCAAATCCATTTTCCTTCCTGTTCATTTCAAAACCTTTAGAAGGCTAATTGTTTATTTTAATCAGATCTTTTCTACAATCTGGTTTTGGCAAAGTGAGAACACACTCTCCATAATTTCATGTTTGACTTAATTTCCTCAGATGCTGCTAAAAATTATTCTCCCTTTCAAATTCTTGATATTTTAAAGTAACAGTTTTCAGATTTTCCATTCTAACTATCAACTTCAAAATTCGTCAGGCCAGGGTAGTAAACAGACCTTCTTCACTTTAAGTGTTTAAATAAATTTGATATGTAAATGCAGATTTGTTTTAAACTGCCCTTTTTCTCATTGCTCTTTTTAGCACTTTTGCTTCCTATTACAGGAATACAAACATTTGTTCTGGAAACTGCAGTGACATTTCCAGAAGTCTGCATCCATAGTTTTATCTCCTTGTTTTCACTCAGTACCATTATCTATTTTTGTGTTTCTAGATGTCTTTTTCAGTTTCTTTCTGCCCTCCTAATGATATCTGACATTTCTATGATAATTTTTGAGAATCTGAACTAGACTAACTGAACTAAAAATACATGCAACAAATAGTATCTATGCAGTATTTCTGTAAGAGAAATGGCAAGGAGTGACTAATAACTACTCTGTGTAAAAGGACTCTAGGGTGTAGTTGATGAATAAGCCATGTTAGCATCAACTTATTAATTAAAATTGTTGCACAGGATAGGCAGTTCCATATTTGAGCCTCAGAGAATATTAAGACGCTTCATCAAAATGCTCTGATTCTTAATATGGATGATGAGTGGTTCTCCCTTGCTAAGGCTTTCCCTTCCATCTGGATCAGACATAATATCTGTATCTAGAAAAAATCAGCCACTTCTCACTCCTTTTGTTCCTTCCTTCTCTCTCTGTCTGGCATTTTATTCTCTTTCTTAGTTACTGTCTCCTTAAGACTATCCTACTTCTCTTTCTCGCTCTCTACCGTTACCTCAAATGAAAACATGAAAAACATGAAAACATTCTTCAGATGTTCAGATTTTCACAAATATTGTTTCAGGTGATAGAACAAGTTAGATATGTGTTTATCATATGTGTTCTGTTTTATAAAGGGACATATATTTATATCCTTTTTAAATTATTTCCCCATGGTGAATATTAGGAAAAAAGGGGTTATCTGACAATAACTAGTAAAATGGAGTTTTTAATTCACAGGCTGCTAGTGGAAATGTAACACTTCCTGAGAGAAGAAGGAAACAAAGAAGTAAGCATATGCTTTGTCAAAATAAACAATTATTAACTTCCTCCTTTCTGTGTCACAGTTTGAGGAACACANAGCAGGAACAATCAGTCTTTATAAATCATGTAAGTAAGGTACCTCAGTGGTGCAGAACAACTCGTTTCAAAATAAAGCATTCCAGAAATAACAAAATAATAAAACCAAAATAAAAAATAGTTTTAAAAAAGGATTTAATGCCCCAAATGTGGAATGCAATGTTATACCTTAGAGGAGCATAGGTTTTCAAGACCTTCTAGTGCTCTGACTATATGAACAGAAAGGGACAGTGTACTGCAAGGGAATGTGATCAGTCAAAGGAAAGACATACGCAGCAGCTTGAGTACAAGCTCTGCTACTATCAGGCAAGTTTTCAAAACAAAGAAGAACTGAAGAAATATAAACCACAGAACAGATTCCAATACCTTTTGCATTTGATTTTGCTTTCTGCCACATTACTTGATAGAGAATTTCACCTCCTACGTCTCCAAAGAGCTACTCCTGTGTGTAGCAGTTGAACAACAGTAGGCAGTGACAGTGATGGTAATTCACAAAATGATCAGTTGGTGGCTGGGTAGTTAAGATGTTTACACAGCTAACTTTGAGTGACTGCCCCCTTAAAAGTTAATCACCATTGGAAAACTCAAGTTCTCTTGTATTCGTCCTTGCAAGATAGTTGTGGATATTAGTAACCAATGACAGGCATTGCCATTTTAAAATTAAAACAGGGCTGTGGCAACTTGGAATGATGTCTGTGATGTCTGTGACTAGCCACAGCAGAACATGAGGAGAAATAACTCATGTCTTGGTTGGAATGGATGAAGAAAGTGGAATGGCACTTTAAAGAGATAGCAGACAAAGAGTGGTGTATTCTAATGAGGTACATAGGAAAATAAGAAATTTATAAGAGGACTATGGGTTTGAAAGTCCAAGGAAAAGACAAGAAAGAGGTAGTATGAAGCAAAAGTAAAATAATAGATTTAGGAAAAGAGTTATATATTGGTGGAGATGGACAGAGGAAGTATGTGGCTTACTGTTCCTACATTACGATTTTTAGCAACACATGCAATCGTTCGTGCTTGTCATAATCAGAAGACTATGCCATCTTGAAATATCATACTTCCCAAAAACCTTGAAGACACAAATATCCTAAGACCCACATGTACCAACACATATCTACATGCCATGCATGTAGATATTTCCTTAATTCTTTGGAGGCTAGAAAACTTACCACAAAGGACTGCAGTATAGGAAAGGGAATTTGATCAAGGAGTTTTCTTTTTTATTATGAAATCCATCAATTTCCAATTACTAGTTTTTCTGTTAGGGTATACTGTACAAAATGTTCTCTGTATATGAACATGGCTTTCCTTGTGAAAGAGAAAAATTGAAGTTACTGCTGAAGTTTCTAAGAAAAATTGTGGCTCAGGAAAGGCTTCATCTTCCATCTTCAATGTTTAGCTAACAAATAATCCTAATTGTCAACTAAGAGTTACTCATTATTCAAGAGTTTTCAAAGTCAAACTATCCTTTTCAGAGCAGCCAAACTATAAACTTAAAATTTCAATTATAGCTCCTTATTGGTCAATTTTTTATCATAATTAGAGTACATGCATAAATTTTCACAAAATGATGACTTTAAGCACTGTTTTGTCCTGAACTCATTAAGAAACTTTGCATTGCAAAATGTTCTATAATGACTAGTTTTACAACCTTTTTAAAATTATTTTTACACTTTGGAAGAAAACAATCTTATCACCAAAACTCAAGCCTATTTGTATATGAAATACAAATAGGAAAAACTACTTAACAGAGCAGATTGCTTTGGTATGCTTACCTATTGAGGCACAATCTCAGAATAGTATTACTTATTAATTTTTTAGAAATTATTTGATTCTTGCAAAGGAAGACATTTTAGGTTTATTTTATCTTTTTTGTCTGATTGCCTTCTTTTTTTTCCCCAAGAGTGTCTGTAACTTCTTCACAGAGAGATAGTATAAATTGTAGTTGTATCTTTTGTAGTCTGATATTATCAGGTCACTGTTTGTTCTTAATTAACTGAACATTCTGATATTATCTTTGCTATGAGAAAATTAAAATATGAGTAAAGTTCTTGATATTGTCCTTGATTCTTAATACATAAGAAACCCAAATAAATAACAAGAAGGAAAAAAAAAATGTGGAATGCTATATTTACAGAAAAAAGTATATCTAAAAATCAGTACATTTTTTCATCTTGCTACAGTCAAAACTGCATTTCACAGCATCTACTTGACCATAGAAATTGAAATAATCTTAGATTATAGCTAATTCATTTGTTTTGTGTAAGATATTGGCAAATTTAATAAATGAGGTAGCCTGATAATTACTACTGGAGCTGGGATTTATATTTGACCTTCAGTCATTGATCATTACTTCAAAGAATGATTCATGGACTCTGCCTCTAGAATGTAATTCCTCAAGGGAATGTTCTAGACTAGGAGAGAGTTCACTGAACAATCCAATGTATTTTAAAATGTTTTTTAAGCAGGTGAAATGGCTGGCATTAAAAGACTATCCTAGCATTAAAAAATCCCACAAAAGAGACACAAGCAGAGGTCCCTTGCTTAGAGTAATTAAAAAGTAGCTCATTTTGGCAGAAATGAGGTCCTCACCGTTATCAAGACAATAATAGTATGACTAGGTTTGTATTGCTTTTCCATACTAGTACCTGCATAGGAATGTTATTAGTAGGTAAAGATAATACCTTACGTCAGTTATCAGATGTATGAAAAATGAGACTGCTGGAATGATCATACAAAAAGTGTCTGATTAAGGTAAGCATAAATCCAATAAGGGATAGATTTTATGGCATGGCAAAATGCATGACAAAAAGTTTTGGGTTGCAGCACAGGTGGAACAAGTACCTCCAAAAATAATTAAGATTCAGAACTTGCATGCTGATGAAAACTGAGGCATCAAGTGTATTTAGAAAACAAACAGACCAACGATAAGAGAAAATGACAATACAGCATAATGAAAAGGTAATTAACACTTTAATATTTTAAGAAAAATCGGGAGCTGACCTCTTCTCTCTGGTGAACAGTGATAGGACCCGAAGGAGCGGCATGAAGCTGTTTCAGGGGAGGTTTAGGTTAGATACTGGGGAAAGGTTCTTTACCCAGAGGGTGGTTGGGCACTAGAGCAAGCTCCCCAGGGAACTGGTCACTGCACCAAGACTGAAGTAAATTCAGTTACTTTATTGTATTAACTAGCCATTATCTAATAGCTTAGATAAACTGCTCACTGATCAAAATGGGTAATACAATCCATGGATGACGGCCAAACGGGCTACTCAAATATATGAGACCGAACACAGCCACAGTTGCCATCACTATCTGGTATTAGTACAAAATAAAAAACGGAGAAAAAAGTCACGTTGCTTCAAAGCACATGAAATATTACAGCTCGTACTTGAATTGCAAGTCTTACTTTTACAGAAATGTGTTGGCTACTTCCCTGACTTGTACATTTGGTATTTCTGGCTTTCTAGGTGTTCAATATTAATCAAAATGTAGAGAACATAAGCTGGGGTAATTTCTATTTTTGGAGCACTTGATATTAGAAAAGAGACAATCAAAATCTCCAAAGATTAATAGGGTTTGAAAATTTTTTTCTTCAAAATGGGCTGCAAAATACTTTCTAGAGTATAAGCATCACTTTATAAATATAAAAGAAGCCCTGCTATGACAGTCAGTGGTGAAAACTTTAACCTGTTAACAATTATTCACATAGAAATACTAACCTTCTTCTCATTTTCATAATCTGTTCCATATTGAAGTTTATGGTTAGGACTGAAATAAAATCATAACATCACAGACATAAAAATATTGTTAATTTATATATATATACATAAAATAATCAAACAAATGCTGACAACAGTTAAAAAACCAGTTTTGTATTACCTGAAGACCTATTGTTTGACCTACCATTACCATTTGTGACACTGTTTAAATAAAATAAAATGCAGGAAAAAGTTCTTTTCTTGAAGTAGTTTTCATGACATTTATTTATCTGCTTGTCCTTTAGGGAATTTTGTTTTCAAAATTAACATCTTATTTAATAGTTGTTGAAAAGATAAGTTTTGGGGTTTTTTTTTAAGAATTGTGTTGGTGAATTATGGTCTTGCTGAAAATCTTGTAAATTGCAATAAATCATATGATGTTCCAAAACTTTATATGGTACCTTTACACTCTGTCATAGGCCTTTCTTTTGAATTTAGTCTGGTAAATTTATGCTGAAATTCAATAGTGTTCCTGAGATCATCATACTAATTCACATAGAAGGCTGTTTAATTAAAATTCTACAAGGCAGGAGACAATAATTTTTAGTATAGCTTGTCTTTCAAGGTGATAAAATTTTCTTTTGACCTATAACCTTTCCAAATTTTCTCATTTCATTGCCTATAGTTTGCATTTAACTTATAAAAATAAAGCTGAGATGTCCGAGGTTCTTGAAGTAACCATATTCAACTATTTGTTTTCATTCTCATGCCCTGAAAAATATTTAGTGACTAAAAATGGGACATTTTTGGTAGATATTCCATATATGACAAACCTCATTTGTAAAAGAAATATAAAAAAGTAAAAAATATAGAGGAAGAAACTTAAGCACCTAAATTGTTTTAATCATCCACAATACTGGTGGAGAAATAGGTAAGATGCAGCCAAGATATTTTATATAATAAATCTAATTAAGTGAAACCTAGTGCTTCCTTTTGGAAGAGTGGATCAACTGAAAATACCACTTTCATAGTCAAAATTATCAATGCAGATACCGTAGCATGTATCTCTGAGTTCGTAGACCTATGTATCTCCAACCACTGCTGGTGGTCTGATGAAGCCAGAGAGGGGAGGAAAATTCTAAGGAGCGGACTTTGGTAAATTGCTGTTTTTCAGTCTTTCAATCTGAACTTTGGGTACAGTAAATAGGGATTTAATAATGGGAAAATGAGAATATAGGTATTTCAACAGACCTTGACTACTTAAAATGTTAGGAAAATGTGTCTGAATAAGAAAAGAAATTTACATCTTATTTAATTATGATAATGGAAGAAATGGGAAGAAAAAACCCCAACTACTCAAACCAAACCTCCAACCCTGAGATATTTCACTAACATGAAAATAATATGTCATTTGCTCACAGCAGGTAACATTTTCAAACCCAGCTGAAGTCCATTTTAATGGATTTTGGAATGAAACCAACCTGTTAGATTTTGGATTAAAGGTCTGAAGGCTTGACAATGGTTTCTTTATGGAAATATGAGGGATTAAAAACCAAACAATTTCTTTGTTTGGATCAAAATCATGCTATATTTGAATTATAACTTCCAGACCCAGGGTTAATATAATTTACAGCAGGGGGTTGACTATTTACAACCATATATATAACAAATTATCAAAATATACACAAGAACTGTAATAAATATTTTAGGAAATTGACAGCATTTATATTAATGAAGGAATGATTGTTGAGTACTTACATGTTTTTAAACAAATATCAAATTCTTTTCCCAGCATTCTTAGTATTTTTTTCTGAAAACATCAATGATATTGCATATTTTGCACTAATATATTGCTTTTAATATTGATAATAAATCATTTGATAATTATTCTCAAAGGAAATACATGCATACTTATTTCACAGGAAATTTAGTCATGATCTAATGTCCTTTATGTGATTTCCATTATTGTAAATGTAGATATTAAGAACTATATTTTACCTCTAAGTTATACTATTTCCCTTCTGACCCACGGTATGAAACAGATTGTGCTATAATGTTTCCAGACTGACTTCTATTATAACGGCTTTTAGATCCATTAAGTAAGAATAAGAAGGACTCCCTTTGAGCTAATCATTTAAGCCATTACAAGTGCTCTGTAGAGACAAAATGCTCTGTAGAGAACAGACCTATAGGGAAATGAGTTGGTCAAGCTACTAACTCATATTTCTATTGCATTCACTGAAGCATCAGACAGCATTTATTTAACTGGTTATTGCAAGATTACTTGTCCTTCTACTGATATTTCTAGAGAGGTATTTGCATTTCCATGCCCACATATGCCCGCAAACATATATATATATATATATATATATATATATATACATACACACACACATTAAGTGTCCTTGGCAGTCCTTGAATTCAGGGAAAACAATAACCATCAAATTCACTAGTGATGGATAATCATAAAGTATGATTTTCATAGAAAATGCCATGAGAAATGTAACTAATTATGAAAATAATAAATATTTATATTTACAGCAAAATAATGTTGTATTTACTGTTGAGGGTCATAGTAATGGGGTATGAGATGAGTCATTTCATCTAACTGTGCTCATGTTATATATCAGCACATTTCACACATTCTGAGGCTGTTATCCTTGTGATTTAGATGTCAGCATATGCCCATATTCATAGGTATATACATCTGTGGGCCAGTTAGAGAATCATCACAAAGTCACATAAATCAGGGTGCCACATGAGATCCTGGTAACTGACTTTTCACCAAAAGTACTTTTTTATTTTTTGGTTCACACATCTGGAATAACAATAGCACACAGGCCAAATTCAATAGATAATCATAGTTTTCATATTGTTTCCTTTTTATAGTAGCCTAATCTTCAGGTTTTCAGAGAAATTACAGTCCATGCTCCAGGCCTTCAAAACAACAAACAAAATCCAAAAAATCTATAAAAAAACATGCTGCTGGAATTAATTTGATTTTTTGCTGAGACCATTTTCCAAGGTTTTGAATGGCATGTATCTGCAACCGTGGGATCCTTTCCAGACAAGAAACAATAATGCTGCTATTTATATGTATATGGATTTATTTATTGCTACTGACTTTAATACTTGTAAATAAAAAGCCTCCAAACTAAGAACCAAATTTAAGTTTAGGCTGTCCTTAACTGAGAAGGCACTGAATACATTTCAGTTTAATAATGGCAAAATCTTTTCATGCTTATAAACTCAGCTTTTCCTCTGAAATCTTCATTAAGACAATAAAACTAGGGATATTGGTTTGAAGTTTTCTTTTAACAACATCTCAGAGCCACTGAAATCGGCTGTGAAGCTCTTGATAACTTTAAAAGTGCTTCAATGGATTTTTCAGTCTTAAGCTTTTGCGCTTTCTTTTCCCATCACATAAAGACTTGCAAAGCTAGAAAAATTCTGTCTTTTAATATTTTTTGAACCCGATCACAAAAAAAAACATCCACTGTCTGGACCTGTGGGTGTATAGTCAAGTATAATCTTGACTTAAGTTCCGGAAGATTGCAAACAGTTGTTAGATCTGGAACAGAGAGGACAAAAAAAATGTTTATAGTGATAAGTCTGTAAGCTTTCTCAAAAATATTTTAAAATTTTTCTTGTATATCACAGATATCACTGCATTAGTGTATTTTTGTATTGATTCGAGTACGTAATTTTCTAAACATATCCCTGATTCTGCAGATTGCAGAATGTAATATATTTTCAGCTAGACAGTTAGTATTATAGTCTTCTCTTAGTTTTCAAATGAAAATGAAATTTTTTCCAGAATTGTTATTTTTTTTCTTTTCTTTCTGCCAAAATAGCCTGAAAAATACTGACATAAATGTAAAGCCTATAGATACATAAACACATGAGAGATGTCCTATAGCAAGTCAGAACTGTTGTATGTGAAGGTCAGAGTTGGATCAGCTCTGCCTAACACATAACCCTCATTTTCACCTACAGTTTTTTGTTTACTATATTAGCCCTTCTAACTTTCTCTAGTGGAAATAGATTAGTGGAATGTTGTTAGGATCCTTAAGAAGCCTTTGAAGTACTGGCTGTCTACTCTCAAGACTAAGCAAAGATCATAGAATCGCAGAACCATTTATGTTAGCGAAGACTTCTAAGACCATCAAATCCAACCACCACTAAGCCATATCCCCAGGTCCCATATCCCCCTTCCCTGTGCAGCCTTTTCCAATGCCTGATCACCACTTCAGTGAAAAAATTTTTCCTAATATTTAATCTAAAGGTCCCCCTGGAGCAAGTTGAGGCTCCTTCCTTAGGATGCTACTGGCCTTCTTGGACATCTGTTACAACTCTTTTGTTACAGGTTGCAGCTATCATTTAATCCTGGAGATATGAACAGTTAGCAGAGAACACTGACAAATGGCTGATTTTTAAAGAAGCAGGAACTTGTGAAGATTTGGCAGTTTTTTTCCAAAGTGGTCATTTCCTTTGAAGGGTTAAAGGCAGGGAGGTTGAAGAGATTTCATTTCACCTGGCTTAGATGTTCCTGACACAGGCATCTGCTTCTTTGCTGGTTGCCCTACCCATCAAGTATAGTTTAAAGAAAAAAGTAGTCAATCACTCTGAAAGTAGAATTCATCTGATTTCACTCACTCTATGTCTCTTTCTACTTCCTGATAAAATCATTTATTCTGTAAAACTACCTTTCCCTCCTATCAGAGGTTGAGCTGTCAATGGTCCAAGCCCAAATTTTAATGGAGAAAGTCTGCTAAGTAGAGCCATGGAAGAGGAGAAAAATAAAATTTTAGACAGAATCAGGATTGCTGGTGTGCGGATAATCTGCAACACAATGACTTTAGAAAACAAAACAACACAATGAAACATAGACCCCTCCAAAAAATACCCAAACAAACCCAAACAAAAAATAAATTCAAACATCTAAAACAAACCCTCAACAAACAAAACAAAAGCATCAAAACCCCCCACACGGATGTAAAGAGAAAAACAGGAAGTCTCAAGATGGAAATTTAGGCACATCAAAAACCAGGCTTATGCATGGACAGCAAAAGTTGAACCCAGTGACAGCTGCCCAATAAAGACCTATTGGACACAGAGTCCAATATCATTCAACATACCAGTTTATTTTTTCTTACCACGTACTGGCTTTGTCTTTTAAAATTGTGTCATTTGGAGTCCCTTAAAATACATGGAAGTTGTTCAACATACTGACAGAGAAAGTAGTGAGATTCCTAGGTGGTTGTTATAGACTCTTATCTACCTTGTCCAGGAAGATTTCCAGGAAAGTTAAGAGGGCAAAGAAAACAATAAAACCACCCAAAAATACAAACAATAAAATATTCAGGAGTAAGTAGCACCTTGGTATGTAAGAAGGATTCAAGAGGAATACCTTCCAATATGACAAAATATTCAAATTCATTAAAAAAATAATCAACACTGTTGATGGTTATGTAGGTTAGCTTATACATATGTGGTGATAAAACATCCAATGAGGAGATTAACGTCAGTGATCTCAATTGTTTATGTAAGAGAGAAACACAAATCATAGAATCATGAATCATAGAACTGTTTGAGTTTGAAGGGACATAAAAGATCACCTGGTTCCAACACCTCTGCCACAGGCAGGCACTGATGTTGCCTACTAGATCAGGTTTTCCAGGGCCCCATCCAACCTGACCTAAAATAGAGACCAGATATTTCTTCATTACAGAATTCTGAGAAAATTGCTACATGAACACATGGGATCACTATGTTCAGCAATGCAGATAAACAGAAAAAATGCAGTAGCTGTGCAAAAAAAGATCAAAACATGAGAGAAGTTGTGAATAAAATAGCTAAATTTGGAAACAAAAGTTACTTCAAGAAATTGAAGTAAATTAATTAAATAGCAGATAAAAAGTAGAGAGGATATATCAAAGCAATAAATTAACCTCCTTCCTATGTTTCTTTGTTAAGAAAACTTCTAATTTTTTTCTCTTCAGACAAAGGCAATTCTTTATCTAAACTACTTTATCTGGACTTCAGTAGAGCAGTTGATATATTGCCAGGGGAGGTGTTATTAATTAAGATGAAGAGGATTGAGATTAATGTAAGAATAGATGAACCATTCAGTGTGTACTGAAAAGGAAATGACTGGTAAGGAAATATGCTATTAGAAGGGTTCCAAAAGTCTCATATATGGATTTGGTGTTGCTTTATATTTAGTTCATTTTTTATTTAGTGCCCTGGGCGCAAAAGAATTGAGAATATGCTGATGGCGCAACACTGGGATGAACCAATAAAAGGAAGTACAAACAGGGTCAGCTAAAGGACAGCAATAATACAACTGAGTTAAAAGCCATACAACACAGTAAAAATCAGATACTTGGGAGCTAACAATAAAACATTTTGTAGCCAGTTGAGAGCTCCTCAGACAGACATATGGAAGGTGGAAGAAAATCTGGATATTAGTAGATCCCAGAATGTTGCAATCTTTGTTTCCGTAAATTTCTTACTGACACAAGAAAATGTGGTTTTGTACCTTTAGGAACATCTCCTTCCAGTCTAACCACATCTGTTCAGACAAGGTCACTTCCAAACTGGAAATTACAGAGAAATTCTACTTCTGAAGAATTGAGGAATTAAACTAGTTCGTATTTAAAGATTAAAACATCTTGGCCTAACAAATTAAATACTGTAGATAGATATGTTTGTATGGTACACATAGAGACTTTATATATTCTAAGTATACTATGTTTCTTTTGCATGTTTCTCTATTGCACATTCCCCCATCAGTTTGCTCAATCCTGCAACTTCCTTCAGCATTCTGTACCCATAGGATTGCACCTTCATCTGTCGCAGTGCAGATTTGCCTACCAGTTTCTTGATAGCCCATCAATTAGTGGGAGTGATCAGGTTTGTTTCTGGTTATAATTTGTTAACGCTAATAGGTCAGGGTTTATGCCTCTGTGTGTTTCTTTCCCTTTCCTTATCTTCCCAATTTAAAATAATTTTTTTTTTTACATCCTAATTTGTGCCAATGACCAGGTTTTTTCTTATCAAGACCTCCCTTATTTTACCTGTTGGCCAGATACCCTTAAAAGAGCAGACGCTCTCCTAACCCCATGCATTTACTTATGCATAAATCAGATTTAGCCTTTCTAGGACTGGATTAATCTCATCTAACTATAGTGGCTACAGTGTATTTGACCAAGGCTTGTCTCAGTAGTTAATATGGAGAAATCAGTAAATATTTATTGCAATACTGTCTTCCATTGCTAACATCTCCTTTAAGCTGAATTGAGTTGTATGCACATATAAATACATCTCAGACACAGCTACAATTCATCTGTGTAAATTTAGGTGGTATGCATCAACTTTTCATAAAGAATCAATAATATCTTTTTTATATGCCACAAAAGTGTCCTGTGCAGGGCCAGGAGCTGGACTCGATAATCCTGATGTGCCCTTTCCAATTCAGCATATTCTGTGATTCTATGATATCTCACCAGTTTTTACATTTGTTAAAAAATGAGGAGAGAACCCTGAGCCAGTACATTTAAAGCAGGGCTTGTGCTCTTTTCCCATAGTTAACTTAAAGTCAATATACAAGAAACATTTTAACATAAGCTCAATAGCATGTGCTTGATTGCATTAATAGAAACATGATTGTGTGTTTATGCTTAATCAGGATCACACCAGTGATATTATGCTAGCAGGTAAATATTAGGTCCTTTACAGGTTCATATTAGTGATAGAGTGATACCACACAGACAGAAACAGAATTTCACTCATCAATTCTGATTGCTCCTAGTTAAAAATTAGCTCCATAGGGTGGCATTGGTATTTCATTCTTTCTACACTTCTGTATCAGTTCTCCTCACCTGCAAATTGTGAAATTCGGCTAAGATTAAATTGTGTTGGCAAGTATTTTCCATAGAATTATTCCACTGAAATTATTTCAGTACTAAGATTTATAATGTGGCTGCACAAAACCTTGAATCAAAACACATGAAAAGGAGTTGCTGCATGCTAATGGAAAGAGACAACCCTGATGGAAATTTCTTCAGGTGGCTTTGTTGTCAAAGTGTTTCTGTTAACTGTGTCTCAGCTGACACCTGCTGCAAAAGATTTAGGCTTCATTTGTCCTCTGTGGGAACTATCAATTTTCAAGATAGTTTAAGACTCCAGAAATTCAGTAAAAGCTCTCAAGTAATTTCTGCTTGTGGCCTGAAGTTGTTCACTCTAGATGGGTCAGGGGCTAACTGCTTTCCTATTAGAAATATATTGGTTTCTTGACATTATTTTGCAATATATAAACATTATCTATATGTTTTCATTTTATATATAATTAGCATTTTATTACATACATATATTTTGCATTTCTCTACATTGTATTTTTATTGCATTATCTATACATATTAAAAATATGATAAAGCATCACTCTTCACGTTATTTTGAATAATCCATGATTATACATCTCAGCTGAATTGTTTTCATGTTAATGCCTTTAGCTTCTAAGTTAGAGGAATTTCTCCTTCTTTAATTTCCTTTACTTCCTCTGTAACTTTTGAAAGCAAATTTGGTACCCACTCAAGCAAAAATGTGCAGCAGTTTTGGCAGCCCTTTACTGCTCCATTTCTCTCTTCACCTATTTCTATATACTTACCCCAATTAGCAGAGCTATCCATGTGCATGCACACTCACATGTTGCTCAAGGAAAAGTCTAGGTGGAAACTACCAGCTTATTTCATAGCAGAACTTCTGTCTCTCATTCAGACTTTTCCTTTTATGATTTGTGTAGTAAACTATACACACTCAAATATGTGGCTGTTTTGCTTATTCCTTTAATTGGCACCAAGCACTTCCTGGTGTCCTTAAGACACAAAGACAATCTAATACTATTTTATTAGAAGATCTTTTAAAATTATATACAAAATTTTCTGCCCAAAGAAACATTTCCGTTCATACAATGCATGTCAGTGAAATTCCACTGTAAAAAGTCTTACTGAAATGAGTTAAAATGTCTGCATAACAATAATGTAATTTTACAGGAGCCCCCAAGGAAGACTAAGCTTAACTACACATAGGTTTTGAAAGCAGACCAAAGATTTTATTATAACTCAGTTGTTCTGGATGGTTTACTGCATGTGACAGAAGCTGAAAGCAATGCTCATTCTCTCAGGATTTTCCCCTAATAATTGTTACCTTCTTGAAAACAGCAAAAATAAAAATCTTTAGCTACTTCCACTACATGGAGATCATGTCGTTTATTCTATGACAAATGCTATTTTATAAATAGCTTTTGTCATAGTGATTTTATAAATAAAAGACTCAGAGTTACACAGTTCTTTGCAAAATGAACTGAAGGAAATGGTAAGAAAACTGGGGGGCTGAGGAATGATTGATTTGCTTCGGGTTTACAGTAAATCCAATCTATGGCAAGAATGATAACTGAAAATTTGTTGTTTATGATTTTCAAGCAGCCTGGAATGTGCCAACAGGAAAATAAATTAAAGCATTAGTTACATTGTTCAGCTTGATGGCTGTATACTTCTGCAAGTGTAGGGCTTTGTATTTTTTTAAATTATTTTGTCACCTAGTTTTCCTCAGTATTACACAGAATTTACTAAATTTTTCCAAGGTGGGTGACATTCAAATGTGAAAATTCACCAAAAGTCTGTGTAGGTTTCACCCTCTAGGTACCTACCTTTCTGTGAGGGAAACTGAAGTAACAACAAGAAAATTCAATGATGTCATGACAATGACCATAGACCATGAGATTTATTTTTCTCTAATCCCTGTGGTGTTTACAAGCTGAATATTTTTTGCATCTGAGTCTTCTGAGAAATCTTAGATGAGCATTGTTAATGCAAGTAGTAATGCATGTAGTAACCTTCTATGAACATTGTTAATGCATGAAGTAATAATTGAATCCACTATAAAGCAGAATAGCTACAATTAAATCTATTTAACTATATAGGCAAAGCAAAGCTGTACTGTCTAGAATATTTTATATAACAGTACAGTGGTTAAAGAAATAGACAAGCATATGAACTATTTCTAGCTTCATTTTTTCTTCTGAATTGTTTTATGACTGTTTTTGGTATTCACATATTTTATTTGATGGCTATTTAATTTAAAACGTAAAAAAGTAACACAGTAAAGAGCTGTGTTCTAGGATTCCTTTTCCCTTCCCCTTTCTCTGCATGCAGGGGTTACTTAGGTCTGAGTTACACTTTTCTGCTTAAATGTAGTTAACACTGGCATTCAATATTGAAAACAAAAAATTATTTTCTTGGGATTTTCATGATTACAGCATTGATGACAAAAAACGAAGTGAGGAAAGAACATAAAATAGCATGACCAAAATGAAAAATCTCCATCCTTTCTTTAACAATGACATTTAAAAATAACCTCACTCTGCCCTGGTAATTTTTTCTTAGGTTCGATGTTATGGTGATAGAAATTAGTTTTGTAATAAAATTTGAAAAATCAAACTCGTAGTAATTTATATGTTTCCAATACAAAAGGGAGGTTTGCCATAATTTGATTGCTTTCATTCATTCATTTGGGGACTGTTGTGTTTTTGTGCATTGGGAGTTATTTGTGTATTTTTAAATTTTATTTTATTTTCTTTGCCTAAGCTAATTGTGCATTGTATAGAGTAGCATTTATGTTACCTATCTATTTATCTCTCCATGATATATCTTTTTAACGTGTATGACCATGAAATTTCATCACACCACAACACATGCTATCTCTGTTTTGCACCTTTCAAGCATACATGAGAGTCCTGGCCATAA